>VZRZ01005815.1:385409-401961 GCA_013398175.1 Climacteris rufus
TTTTTTTTTTTTTTTTTTTAATCACAGAGTAGTAGTGAGACCATAGGGGAAAAAAAGCAAACAAACCCCTGAGCTGCAATGCATGATCAAAGTCTGATGACGCAAGTAAATCTTTAGGTCATGAGGCTGTCTCTGTAAGTCCTTACCAGTGAATATCAGAAGCCAAGATGTGGGTAAGTGAATCTCGATTTGAATAGAGTTACACTCATTAACACACAATCTACCGAGGTTGTCAGATTCCAGAGATAACAAAGCCTGTTTAGATAAGGAATGGATTTACAGTATGACTATATCAACCAAGTGTCTAAATGGGAAAGCTTATAGCAGGATAACAGCTCTTAAACTGACAGGTGTTCTATCAGAAACTGTTTTTGCTTGGGCTTATTTTCAGCATTACTGCCTGTATTGGGTCTGCCTGGGCTGGAGTTCATTTCCCCACTGCAGTCCCCAGAGTGCTGGGCTTTGCATTGGTAGCTGTAAAGGTGTTGGTAACACACCAGTGTTTCAGCTGCTGCTGAACAGCACTGCCACAGCATTGCTGATGGGAAGTAGAGATTAAACCATCTTTCCTCTTTGCTTATGCACACAAACTCTTGGATTTTTTGTTTTAGTAAACTGCCTTATCTCAACCTATGAGTGGTTTTCCATCTTCCATCTCTATCCTGTCACTCTGGGAAGCGGAGTGATAGAGCAGCTTGGTGGGGACCTGGATTCCAGCCAAGGTCAACCCACTATATTGCCTTTGCATATCTTTTTTGTTGTTGATTTTGTTTGAACAGCTTAGATATAGTGCGTGTGTATATATATATATATATATATATATATATATACATAAACAAATAAATAAATAAATAAATGTGACCATTCTACATAGATATTTAGTAAGAGATAATTCCTAGCATGTTGGTTCAAACCTTCCAGGTTGGTAACTGATAGCAAGAAGAATGACAATTAGCTCTTAGAATTCAAACATCCCACTATGCAAGGCTATAAAAATCAGCATTAATATTCTGAATTATATCTGAAAGCACATTCAAAGCCAGAAAAGAATTTAGTACAGGTGCCAGCAGGATTGACAAAGATTTTTGGTCTGCATCCAATTAGAGTAGAATAACATAGCAGAGATGATGATCTCAACTAATTTCAGAACACTGAAAAGGAAATATCTTTTAAAATTAAGTCTCTCTCTAATTGTGAAGACCTTGGCAAGTAATGACATTTGTTTCATGAAAGAACATTACAATATTTTTAATTTATCTTGCCTGAAATATTTATATTTCTTCTGTTTTTCATACCTTAAGACCTATTTCTGGTTTTTCCCAGAAGCCACAAGAAAAGGAATATTCCACCAGACTTAACTTCAGTAGGTAGCGACTATTATTATGAAACGTTTATAGCACATTATACCACAATATTTAAATCAAGCTAAAGATCCTAATATTTTAAGGCACTACATAAAAAAGGCCAATTCTAGACCAGAAACTTACAGTTTGATATTGACTGTTTTCTGTGCTCTACTCCAAATAATATGTCCCTAGTCTGACAATAAAATGAAAACAGATAGAAAGTAAGAGTATCACCCTGTTTATTTTCTGTCCTAGAGTAGCATAGTCTTATTAGACTCTGGTTTGCCATTGCATTCTGATAAAATGCGTCTGAAATGAAGAACACTTGTGTTTTCAGTGCATAAAATTTAATAAAGCATAAGAAATAAAATAAAATGATAATTTTATTTATTTTTCATGATGTTGCTTCATCTAAACAAAAGCTGAGAGCCACCTCATGTTTTAAGTTTGCAGCAAATTATGTCCCCAGATGTTTTCAGTGGCTGAATTGCCATAATTTTCTATTTGTATATTGAAAATCTCTCATACAAGCTGTCACTTTCTATTATTAATTAAAATATGAAGAAGAGTGCTGCCAGAAGTGTGCTTTTTCCCCTAAACTCAACAATGAATGCAGGCTGAGTTTCCATACTGAGATTTGATTTCTTCAATGGGGTATCTAGACTGGTAAGAAGATCTAAACTAAACTAAGATGAATATGCATGTGGCCTCCTTCTACTGTCCTAGGTTTTCTTTTGCAGTTTCTCTTAAATTTTATGAAACTATATTGTCTTTGAAATTTATTTCTCCAGTCCATATATATTACCTAAGAAAATACTAGAAATGACAGAAACAGAAACTCTATAAGCTGCCACTTGGAGCTGTAGTCAAGCTGTTCCTAATAACTTCAAGAAAGAGCTAGACTGCTTACCATAGTGCCTGGAAGCTGTGCACTGCCAATCATCTCTCCTAATGTAATGCTGAGAGACATCCAACTTTCCAACATGGCAGGGGCATATTAGCAATATCTTGTCATTAAAGTAGAATAAAAATTTAGATCTCCAGGTATTTGTAGTTGGTTACAGTTTAAGAAAAAATAATCTGAGCAATACATGTTATCTCAGTCTACTAAAAACAACAAAAACTCTCTCCTCCCCAAACAGGGAGCCTAAGCAATACACCTTTTTCAAAGATAAAACCATGAAACAATTACATAATTCTATTAACAGCTTTCTTTTCTTTTTAAACAAACCCTGTTTTGACTGAGAAACTGAAGTGATGAAATCTCTTCAATTCCCCTTGAAAATCTGATAAAGTTTAAAAATTATTCAGTTTGTACAGAATTGTCCTTAAATTTCTGCATTATTCCTAAGAGGTTTTGGCCATCTTTAGCACAGAGATTGCCTTCCCTATAAGCAATTGCCTGTGAAGCTCATGAAGTGAATATCTGTCACATCTGTCTAGCATGCTCTTTTCACAGTAGATTACAACTCACATGTGTCTCTAGTTGCTTTCTATTACTTTATGTGATCCACAGAGTGGACCTAATTTTTTCACCTTTGAAAAACTGCCTAAAAAGAAATAAGAGTATTCTAGTTAAAGCAGTTACTTGGTAACCCAGACAGCAGAGTACTTGCACGGGAATACAATCCTCGGTACTTTAGCCAGTGAAACTCAGAGAAGAGTACCAACTACAAATTTCTCATTTTATAGGTGTCTAACTTGAGACTGTAGAGTCTGATTCATAGAAGTGTAAACTCAGTCAATAGAAATTATGCTTTAAATGTATAAAATGCAGTATAAACACTCTGCAAAATCAGATCCTGCATGTTTTATACTGGACATATTCTAGAATTTCTAGAAGCTCTGGAATTTAATCAAACAAGGGCAACAAACCTTATTTACTATACTGGAGATAATACCCCGTTCATTTTATAAGACTTATGGAAATAAAGTCACAGTTTTATGTGAAAAAGACAGACAGTTCTGGGGGCAATAGTGGAAATAACACATAATGTATAATATTGTTTTAAGAAAAAGCTGAACGGAAGTCCACATATCACAAAATGAGAAGAGGTAGTAATATGAACCATATTCAATCAGATTGAAGTAAAGTAGTTCAAGAATGCATAATAAATATTATAATAAAGCAGGATGAATCACTTATTTTTTAATAGTCCTTTAAAAATTTCAAGTTCTTACTTACAGCTCCAACATGGTTCTTTTTTCCTTTCACACTCTTTAGTAAATGCCTTTCTTTTTTGCTTAAGAAAAGTATTAAAGTTATATTGTGAATCACATCAAATTAAAAAAAAATGATTGTATATACGACTGCTGTTAAAGACCAAGTGCAGAACACCTTTTTCAGATGCCTAACTCAATACATAAGGAACACATCTCTCTTTGCCTATGGAGAGAACGAGGTAGCTCTGTGGGGGTTCTTCTACACCACAGTGAAGAAGTGCAAAAAGACATTTCTATGATTCTATTTTAAGACTGTGAATTACAGTTATTTTTGGGTAGTTAATTCCCATAAATTACAGCAGAAATTTGTGCACTTTACAAATTAAAAAAAGCGTTTCCTTTCTTTTAAACTGGATTCTCCTTAATTCATGTATTTTCTGTTGCCTTATGGTTCCTGATTTTTATTGTATCGTTCCTAGAAAATTTATTTTTTACATTATTTATAGCCTTTAGGCAGCACAGAATACCAAATAATATACAATATTGTAAAATCAAATACAATCCCTGTGTAGCATTGTGTCACCTAGATACATTATACTCTAATAATTTAATCTTCCCTTGAATTAATAGTTGTTTACTACCTACATTAAAAAAAGTACTCACAAACCTGCATGTTTAATGTGTTGCAAGATTTTTGCTGTTTCTTTCCTTCAACAAATGAAGCATATTAAACAGTTCTGTTTATAAATATAAATGATGTAGATATCTGTATAAAAAGCTTTTCTGCAAAAACCCCAGTACAATTCCAACTTTATTCAGGGAACAATATTTCACATTTTTATTTTTTTAATATGGTAGTATTGAATATCAATCTTAGCTGCCTCTTCTGAAAGTTAAAGTCCTCTATTTCTCCAAAGAAAAAAAATATGTGGCTTCTCTGCCTGTGGCACTGCCCATGATGTAAACATGCTTAGCGTGCTCTTGAGGGCAACCCAGCTGGAGACAATGTCTGTTTTTGATGGAATTCAGAGTATAGTTGAATTGGACCTTAAGGGTAGGGCTGACTAAAAAATTAGTTATATCAATCTCTAAAAGAAAAAGTTTATCTCAGTCACAGTCCAAATCATGTCAGCTTTAATAGCAGCTGAATCTGCCCTCAGCCTTGGCCATTCTGTGAACCTTACCAGCAAAGTGGTGTTTAGTGCAACACCAGTAGGGTGTATGCAAAGAAAATAAAAATCACAATAAGATTCAATTTAAAGAATAAATAGATTATTTTATCAGCAAGAACATTGCTTTCTCTACCCAAAGACTAGAAATTCTTATGATTTTCAACACGTTGTGCATGCTCCTGTAGATAGCATAAAGCTTGATACAGTCAGACATATAATTGGAGAAGTCAACATGCACATTTCAGAATATGCAGACAAATTTCCCAATTTAATGTGATCTTTGATAGAAAGTCTTTACTATAGCTGCTAAAGTAAAGGAATATCTGCATGGGGTACTGAAGACTGAATTAATTAGTTCAATTAAAGCAACTGGCTCTACATAACTCCACTCAGAGATGTGGAAGGCAGCAGCTCTGCTTGAACATTTCATTTTAATTGTGGTAATATTGGCATTCTCCTCATGAAAAGCATTAAAGGGAGAATTAAAAAAAAAGATATTCTTCTTTTAATGCTATGTAAGGAAGAGAGGAGAATAATCTTAAATATGAGAGTAGAAATTAATTAACAATCACATATAATGATAGTATTTTTATGCTGGCAAAGACACTATGAATGAACCTTGATACTGGAATTAATCAGAAATTCACACTAATTTATTTTCATAATTTTTTGCAGAATGAGGTAAATTCAGGTTATAGAAACACAAGAAAGTCTTGGTTTGTGTGGTTTTTTTTTGATTGGTTTTTTTTTTTGTTTTGGTTTTTGTGTGTTTGTTTGTTTTTTAATTTATGAAGAGTTAAACAAATAACATGTTTCTTTCACTAATCAGTGACAGAAAAATAATTCTGTTTTTCCCTAAAACCAACTGGTGCTGTTGGTAGCACTGGTTGAATTAATCAACAATAATTCATGGAACAGTATCAGCTTAGCCAGATTTTCAGATGTTTTATGTCAGGAAAGCAATACAAACCAGATGTTTAGACCGATTAATGACTTCTGATGAACTTGACAGCAAATAGTACTAGCTATTAAGTGGCAGTTGAAGAGATAATAGTTTCTTAATGCTTCAATTTTTGCCTTTTCTTGAAGATACGTAAAATCTTTGCCAACTATGAGAGGAAGTTCAGAAAACTTTGCTTTTCTGTTACAAGCGTGAGGAAAATAAATCATTCCATTATTCACTCCCTGTAATGAATGGGTCATGTATGGTCTCTAAGACAAAAGTTTTCTCTTTCAGCACAGATTTTTGCTAGAATCAATCCCTTGGATTTTAATTCCCACTATTTAATAGCATCTAAGGTGTCGTTCTCGTTGCTGGGCCACATTAAGTAAATACAGTTTTATAACAATAAAGCAGGTTCACCCAAAGGAATAAATTAGCTTCCCCGAGGAAGAGACACTATTCCAATAAATGATACTAAGCAAGGAATGCAGTAGTGCTCTGTGCAACCTGGAAGATAGTAATGTTCCAAAGACAGAAATTCAGCCTTGTGCGAAATGGTGTTCCACTTAAAGGTCTCCAAATTGCCAGCAATTTTGCAATGGTATCTATGCAATTTTGCAATGGTATCTACTATGCAATTTTGCATAGTATCTATTTCACTATAGATACTATGGAGGACTATTATGTGCTGAAGGGTGCTGGGTCAGCTGAGGTTGGAAAAGGCTCTCTCTGGTCTCACAGATGTCAGCAAACTCTCCCAGAAGCACAGTAGCTTCAGGGATAAACAACAGAGACTTCAGCTCCTCCTGCTATTCTGAACTGGCCTGCTGTGAGTTTGTCAACTTCAGATATGAGCAAGGGGCAGAGATTAAAATGACTGCATTAGAAGTACCAGAGCATTGTGCTAGAAGGAGAGACAAGGATTTTCTGTAATCAGTGAGGTTCAGGTAAATAGGATAATATTGAGTTATTTTACTGGTGAATGCTGCTGGGATGCCTTTAAATTATAGCCCCTGTCCAATGCCAACCAAAACAAGCAAGCACAGACTGTTGAAAATTCAGTTCAGTCCAGTGTGCAAAACCATGACAAAATGCTGTTTTTCTCAGTCACTGGGCACATCAAACTGTTCATCGATACTGTGACAGCTCAAACCAAAGCATTCTCTGCTGAGAACTCTGGTCTGGGAGTAGCTAAGCGATTATCTGAGCACCTGAGAGGTATTGTAGACATCTTTGCATATATTTCTATGTCTGAAAAAAATAAATGTTTAATGTTTCACCAAAGTCATCTCAGGTGGCACTTCTGCTGCACTTGCATTGCTTCTTGTAAGGCTTGTCCCCCACTGGGGGATTCCTGCTATAGTAATTTCCATGACATGGAACTCAAATCACGGATTACAACAATTTAAAGGTATAGCCATTAAAACCTCAACTCCCAGTCCCTTTGGACCAGACTGAAAGGTTTAACATTGCAATTAACTCCTCGCCTGGCCCTTGCTCTGGCTCTTAGGACCCTTAGGGTTGTACCTTGCTCCAAGTGGAGCTTTATCTGTGAGTCACAGTCTCACCAGGGTTATACCTGCCTTGAGCTAGTCTCATGCACAGTCATTGATGCTTCAAGGTGCTACAACATGAACTTGTTGGTATTTTGAGGTGTATCTTCTTCAGAATGGACTTATCCTTCCGTCCCTTCTGAGGTATATCTGCTATGGTACAGACATAACCATAACCACAGATGCTTCGAGATATACCTGCTCTGGCATGGGTTTATCCACTGCCACCAATGCTTCATGGTGCCCTGCTTCCACATGGACTCATCAACAGTTCAGAGTCCCCTCAACTCAAGTTGATACTGGAGTTCCAGGCTGTCCAGTACAGTGGGACAGAAGCAGCAGCGCTGCCCTGGACATTTGCCAGCCCAGGAACATTGCCATGGCTGTTATTAAAATGTTGCCAGGCACAGCACAGTCAGATAACACACAGCACAGCACTACAGTGAGCAGGGAAAGCAAAAAGCAGTCACTAACAGCTTTAGACTCTAATACACAGTGAGGCAAGCAAGCCCCACAGAAAGAACAGGAGCTGGAAGATTACCAGCTAAACAGCACAAACATCTATAAATTCAAATTGGCACATTCCAGTCAAATCTGCCATTATCTTGAGCCATTTGAGCCCCATGCTGGATGCTAAAAAGAACTGTCATGGTTTAAACCCAGTTTGCAACCAAGCACCATGTGCTCACTCTCCCTTGGTAGGATAGGAAGAGTGAAAATGAAAAAGCTCATGATTTTAGACAAAGAAAGTTTATTGGTGAAACAAAAACTACTCCCACAGGCAAGGCAAAGCAAAGAATTTACCCACTACTTCCCATGGGCAGGCAGGTGTTCAGCCATTCTCAGGAATTCAGGGCTTCATCATGAGCATGGTGACTTGGGAATACAAACACCATCACTCTGAAAATCCTCCAATTCCTTCTTCCCCCAGCTTTGTGAGTGGAGCATGACACCCTATGACGTGGGATATCCCTTGGGTCAGTTGGGGTCAGCTGTCCCAACCGTGTCCCCTCCCAGCTCCCTGTGCACCCCCAGCCTCCTCATTGGTGAGGTAAGGAGAAGAAAAGGCCTTGACACGGTGTGAGCACTGCTCAGTAATAACAAAAACTTCCTGTTTTTCAACACTGTGTATCAATGCTGTTTTCAGCACAAACCTAGAGCATATCCTCATACCAGCTAATATGATAAAAATTTACTCTATCCAGCCAAAATCAGTACATAGAAAAAATCAAGGTAATCTTCATCTTGACAGGCAAATTTTTAAAAGAAAAATGAGTATGCATGTGAAAAGTATCAGAATGCAAATAGGTATCTGGGGTAGCCCAAAAAATGGCTCTAGTGTATGAAGTAAACCATACTATAGCCTCTGGATCTCACTTGCCTCTATATTTCACCTTATCTAATTCATTCCCAAAATACAAAACTAATCCTGCCAGCAAAGCCTGGACTTCAGTCTTTCAATGACCTAAACAGTAAATAACAGATAGTGCCATGCTTTTTCTGGCCTAGTGATTGCAGTGACTCAGCTTAATCACTAAATCTGGAAAAGGTTTCTAACTTAAGACACTCTTAGCAAGAAATGTTTGATCCAGGCAGTACAAGCCTTAACCAGTGCATTAAACCAGCCCTATATGTAAACAAAAATAGACGAGTTTTTTTTGGCTTGATGATTTAATCCACAGAAAAGAATATCACCAATTATCGGAATACCCTACACTGGATACACATTTCTTAAAAAAAAAAAAAGGTAGAATATTATCAGTTGTGTCAGCATATATCCCCATGGACATTTTTCATACTTTACAATTATTTTATAATATAGTTTTGTGAAGTTTTAGACATTTCAGTACTGTAATTAAAAAAAAAAAAATCCTTGACTATCTCAAGCAAAAGGATGCAGACAAGGATGTTCCTGGATATTTCAAGATTTCAGCCCACAAATGAACAAAAATTCTCCAGTGGTTTAGTGTTGAAAACAACGTTTTAGAAAAGCTCCTGAGGATGGCTGTAATTGCCATCTCATCAGAATTCAACATATTACAGACACTTGCACAAGACTTCCCATTTCTCTTCCTTCTTCCAATAGAGCGCAAGGCAGAGAGGGCATGTAAAAGGGAATAGTGATAGGAAGTTTTTCTTCATAGCTGTCATGAAGCTTTCTCAGAAGGCAAATCAATGTCTGAAAATACTGGCCTGTTTGTGGTTGAAATGTAACTGTCCCCTTCTCTGGTAGTTATAACTTTTTGTTTTTCTTTCATTGATGAAGAGAGGAAGAAGACAAATGGGAGAAAAATCACAATGAGATGAAAAATTATCTCTACAAACACAATGTTCTGCCTTCCTAGATTCAAAGATGAGGTATGTGAAATTAAGACTGTGAATGCATCAGTATAGAAAAATGGTGCAGCTACACTCAGAGAATCTGACTCAGTTTTTGACTCAACACTGGCCTTTTAAACACACTTGAAGAAACAGCCTGTGTTGTGCCTATTCAAAGACCAGTAACCTGCAAAAAATCCTTTTTCTGCATCCTCTGGGATTTCACAGTTTTGTCAATGCACCTGCAAAAGGAAGCAGTCCTTGACTTGAAAAGCAGGTCTGTGTTCAGCAGCTTCAGAAATGTCCAGTTAGTTGGGATAAATGTGGAGCTGTCTTACAGGTGGCAGCACATGATGGTAGAGTAAAAAAACACCACAGCCTAGTGCTTTATTGCAAGGCACTACTATATTAACAACAACATTATTTATGACCCATACTCAAGGTTCATTGATTTCTGGCTTCCCACATTCCCACAAGCTTGTTTTGTTCAGTTTGTTGCTGAAGTTCCCGATTCAGCAAACTGTGTGAGTGTGTAATAGCATGAACTCTTTTGATTTGTTTGTCTGCCTACTGGCCAATTATTAGTGACCTTCACAACAGTAAGGATGAGGATGCAACACACTTACTCCTGTCATTTTCTATCCAGTAATTGAAAAAGGATCCAGATACTTAACATCAGTTTAGATTAATCTGGAGGCCATCTTTATCCACATGGATGACAAGAAGGTGACCAGGAGTAATCAGCATTAAGGTCCAACCTGACTGCCATCTATGATAAGGGGAGAGAAGTGGACATTGTCTACATTGACTTCAGCAATCCTTTTAACACTGTTTCACACAACATCTCATAGACAAACTCAGAAAGTGTGGACAGGATAAGTAGATGGTGAGGTGGATTGAGAACTGGTTGAATGGCAGATCCCAGAGGGTTGTAATCCGTGTCACAGGGTCTATTTGGAGGCCTGACAATAGGGGTGTCCCCCAAGATTCAATACTGGGATGTCATCCAAATGCAAACCCCTGTTGGACCATGTTTTTCTTTCTTACTAATACTTAGAGAATACTATAGATTTCTATAGTAGAAATTCAGTTGGTGCCAGTAATAATGTCAGTATATTTTGAAAGCACACTTTTGCATTTTTTAGTAGAATTCTAAGACTATTACAAAGTAATTTAGGTTGATATTTCTTTGAGTACTAGTCCTCATACATAGTATGGTCAAAACTACCATATCACTATCAAAAGCACTTCAGAATCTGGGATAGAAACCTGTCCCGTGACTGAAATTCTCTGCAGCTCTGGATTTATAAAGCTATGCTGCAGTCAGTGGAGATGAGAGGTTTTCCAGTGGACAGAGACATTATCCTTGTACAATCTGCTACTACACAGAGTTATTTTGAATACACCCATGCCCTAGTTCAGCTGTGAATTTATAAAAGGAGGTATTTCCAAATAAGGATGAAGTAGAAACTTATGCAGGGCTCTCTCTGAATGTGTGAATCTCCCATAGAAAGCACACTGTCAAAATGGCGTTTCATTTGTCATTTGTGCTTTTGTTAGCCAAAATGATGGCAAACCTGTTTCAAAATGAAAGATTGTGAGCTACATAGAGAAGGTGCAGAAGTTATAGGAGAAAGCACTTAGAGAAAACTCCTTATTGAAATCCCTGCAGCTGGTTGTAGTTTAGAATGGTAGAATAGGATCATTTGGTCAGTGAGAGTTAAAAAGTATATAAGGCTAAAAGTAGACAGGGAAAATAGAGGGCAAAATTGAGAAAGACTATGTTTGAATTTCACTAAAATGCATCAATTCATACAGCACAGAGGCTAATTAGGAACTTGGTAACTATACAAAATTAAACTATGCAGTACAGGGGGGAAAGGCTTTGCCTACAAACACAGTCAGCAAGAAAGAGAAAGAAAGGGAGAATATTGCTTACAGATCCAAAATGTTCCTGGTAAGTAGGAAAATGTGTCAAATCCGTTAATCAACAAGTGCCAGGTCCCATCTGTATTTACAGTGTGTGTCCAGAGGTGGTCAGTGTTAAAGATTTTAATAACCTAATTCAGCTTTGGACATAGCCCAAAATTTGCTGGTCATAACAGCTTGGAGTAGTTAGAGAGGACAGGCACCAGGAGAGGTGGACAGCACGAGAGAACAAAACAATTTGCTTGCTGCTGCTGTTCTGTGGCATTGCTCATTTCATAAATGACTTTGAGTCAGACAGTATCAAGAAATGTACATTCTCATAGTGATCTCACACATACTGTTGTGAGGTTTTGTGGACTCACTTGGAGTGATGGATTCCTGTCAAATGTCACAAAGTCTTTTGCCATCTGCTTAGAAGTGTAACATTGCCTGCACAGAAAAAAATCATGCTGCTTTTTCACCCTTTCCAAACTTTCAGAGGCCTGGGTCTTAAAACTAAGATTCTTAGTCCAGAGATCTATTAAAGCAGTACTTGTTCTCAGTCATGTGCAGGGAGCATACTGCATCACCTGGAGGATTTCTGCCAGGATGATATATATCATTACTCCAGATCCTTAAGCAAGACCTAATTTGTAAAGTATGGATGTTGCATTATTTCCCCTTAAAATGTTTTGGGTTGGTTTTTTTTACTGCATTTTATCTTGTCTCTATGAGTGATTGGGAGGTCTGTAGGCTATTGCCGACTCCCTCCAACTGTGGCATCGCCATAGTGGCAGCTATTACATTGCCACAGAAGGACTTTATAAGCTAGGATTTAGGCTGAATTTTTGTACAGAGGCATCTATTATTCCAACAGTTTTAATCAAGCCTTGCTTAAAATGCATGAGCACTCTTTAAACACATTATTGTGTGAGCAGATGTTGCAGAAGCTGTATACCTCTAGAAAGGGACAAAACAGAAATTATTTCTGTTAAAGTAATTAAGTTTGCAATGAGGTGACTAGCTATAATAATATCCTTGTACAAACCACTTGGAAGGTGAGCCTTCTGTGTGACTGGTAAAAGATTTCAGACTTTACAACTGTGTATTTCTTCATCTATACTGCAAAGGCAGATTATCTGTGGGGAGGGTCATATTTTAAGAGGGAGATTGTTCCCTGAGCCCATCTACTCTGTCTTTTTCTTATCACTGCCTAAAGGAAATTAGAAAAATTCCTTAGCTGGGAAAGTAATATTAAAAGAAATATTTATACTACCTTTAATAATATTCAGTAGGAAAAACAAAGACAGCCGGTGTCATCTCCACAGCATCTTTCCTTTCACTCCCTGAAATCATCAGCACAATAAAGGGCTCTGTCAGTCAGGTGTCTGGAACTGTTGGTACGGTTCTGTGTTATCTACCACCCAGTAAAGATTGTCAGAATTCAAAATCTGTTAATGACACAACATGACCAAAAATCTTTTCTGAAATTTTTCAGTTGGACAAAGTGATATAGTCAGATGTTCAGAAAGAAATAAATATGTTTTTAGTCATCGCACTTGAACTCTCTCACCAAGTTGCAGTGTAGTTCTGAGCCAACAGTGGAACAATTCCATATGCTGATACATCCTTACTCTAGCAACAATGCTGTTGCTGTTGACATATATATTCATATGCCTAAGTAACTATCAGCAAGAGCACATTTTTCATATTTGGAGCTTTATTCGCCGTTTAAGAACTTTATTATACATAGGGGAAAATAACTACAACAAAGTAACAAAGTAGGATTCTATTAAGCTTCAGAACCCATGTGAGAAGACGTGTGCCAGGCCAAGGGAATATATCATTACACCATTAAAAATTAGCACTTTATCTGAGAACTATTCTTAGATTTGCAAATATCATTCTTAAGTCATAAATCAGGGGTCCAGCCCTTTTCCTGAAAAGTCATTACTTTGCATATCTTAAATGAATGGAAATAATGACTAATAAACTGGAAAACACAAAAAACTTTTGGACTAAAAATTTACACTTTATATTGAAAAGGCATCCTGCTTAATAAGTGAAATTTAGAAACCAACATTTGTACACAAATGCTTGGCAATGACTTACCACTATAAGAAAAGTATGGTAGCTCCTCTTAAAAAGTTTTAAATACTGTGAGGTTATTTGTAAAATAAACTAGAGTTGTCTTAGAACACTTCTAATATATTGTATCCCTGCAGTTAATCTATTGTAAAAATCAGATCTTAGTTTTGCTACAAACTTGACATCTAACTATCCCAAACTTTGGCACATAGGAAAGAAGTAAGCTGTTTTGATTATTATTTCAGCACAAGAATCTAATTTAAACAGAAACGACGTTATATAGCTCAAACCCATTTCTACTGTAAATCAAGTGGATCATTTAATTATTAGTATTATCACAGGGCCTAGAAGTACAGAAAATCAAGGTCTGTTATGCTTGGAAGTACACGAACACAGGAGACAGCCTCTACCCTGAAGAGTTTTCCATCTAAATAGGCAACTCAAAGTGGAAAAGAAAATCATTGCAGTGGAGGAAATGAAGCACAGAGAGATTACATCACTTGTTCTTGGTATCCAGGAAGGTTCTTGAGCTATTATGCACTCTACCTACCTATACTATTTTTCTACACATATTTATATATATGGAAAATATTCATTTGATGTAGCATGATGTAGTTTGTAATACATTCTAATCCAAAGACATTTAATAACTTTACTAGTCTGCCAGGAGCTATCAGACAATCTATGATACAGTTACCTCAAGACTATATACTTTAAACCATCATTATTATGACTTCATGAAGTGACATATTTTTCTTCAGTAAGAGATGAAACTTTTAAACTTGTAACGAGAAAACGCTTTTTGCAGGTATGTTTACAGGGTTATAAGTGTAATTATTGATAAAAATTCATAACTATTTGTTAGAGAATCTGATTCTGAGATTACAGAATATGATTTCTTGAGAAAAAAAAAAGACAGAAATACAAAGAATTGACTTCTCTATTGAAATTCATTACTTTTTTTCTGCCCATTCAGTATGCAAATGTACAGACAGAAGTAAGTTGGATGCATGTTTAATACTGAATGTTTTTTCTTTGATTTGGAACTGATATATGCCTAAATTGACTAGTTCTGCCACCAAATCTCTCCTTAGGATCTCATTATGAGAGCTCAGGGTATATTAACAGCTTGACAGGTCAGTTCAATATTGCCTAGGAACAAGTGATCTGGATCTATTTGTGTTTAAAATGGGCAAACAAAGAAACATCTTAATCATCTGTAAATATGTGTCTACTGCTTGTAAATAAATAAAAAAAAAAAGCTAAATCTTGAGATGATTCAACCAAGAAGAAGATAGAAAAATTATGATTTTGCAGTTTTTTAGGAAGAGTTCATTGCAGGTCTTCACAGCTAAAATTCCATAATCAAGAGAGAGGTGCTATTAGATAAAATGTCATTAAGCAAGAGCAACAAAAAGAAATCAGTATTTTGTTAAAAAAAAAAAGGAGAAGTGTTCAACAATGTATATAAATTAAAATTCAAGAATTTTAATATTTTGATAAGGGAAGGTGTCACATGAAAAGGGGAGACCTTGACTGTTAGTGTGGGGAAATCTTCTTGATCCTTAGTGTTTGGTTTGTCTGTCTGTGCCCCAGGAAAGCCGAGACCCTTGTGCCCCACAAGTCTGTCAGTGTCCTGTTATGGGGACCCTTCACTGAACAGTCCTGATGGATCAGGGCGTGGTTTGACTGACTTGTTCAGGGACACAGTCCAACAGCATAAGGGAGACACCTCAGTGGGTCCCCTCAACTTTATGACCCCTCAGTGAGTCTTCCACTTTATCCAAGTATGTTCCCCACTGCCCGCGGCTGCCAGCGCTGGTGAAGGACTCACACCAACAGTTTATGGAATAACTCTCTTTATTAATGCAAAATTGTGACAGGTTAAGGTTCGAGGACTGTCAGTGACAGTGTCTGACTGCAAAAACATGGTCAAAGCAATACAGAGACAAGCTCCAATCCCCAGTAAAAGCGTTCAGCACAGAGAGTGTGGTTCTTACCCAAGAGGCCCTACAGGGGAGAAGACAAGTTCAGCCCCCTGACTGATCCCACCAGTTACGATGGAGTCTTCCCTAACATTTTACCCATTCTCATCTTTTATACTATTTATTTGTGTTTAGGTGGAGTTTAAGTGACTCTAGTCATCCATACCTTTGTTACTGCTTGGTGTAAAATTCTCTTGCCTTTCTTTTAAAGATACAGCCAATAAAATCTAGAGCACATGCCTAGTGAGGAGTGGCTGTATCTTGCAGGGGATGCCTTTGGGATGGAGGTGTGTGTTAATGTTGTAATTAGGCTTTAATCAACCAAGTTCACTCAAGGAGAGTGATTTCACCACAGCTGTTGGCTCAGCAGCAGGACATTTCCTCCTCTTTCCCCTGGCTGACAGGTGCTGTGGGGTTTATCAGCTGCAAAGTACCACTGAGTTCCCCTCCCTGTGAGGATTTCAGCTGAGCCTGACTGTGCTGTCTCCACTCTGCTCCATCCTCCTTTCCATACCCCTTAGCAGGTGCTATGGCTGCAGATTGTGCAGCCATGATTATGGGGTCATCGTGGGATATGTTTCCAGTGTGCCAACAGCATTCCATCCAGGGAGCAGCAACTGTATTTTACCCTGCAATTTCCATACCATTATAACTTCTGTTAGGAAACGAATATAAGTTCTGTTTCCTCTAATTTTAACCCCAGCCATCTTTCTACAATGAATAAATAAAGAAATTCATGGCTAATAGAAGTAAAGACAAGAAGAGGAATTGTTGCTATTTGTTTATTAAGTTATAAAAAATGCAGAACTGTTTGAGTCCATTAGTAGGTGGACATAGATTGCTTACAATAAAGCAGAAAAGCCAAAAGTGTTCAATTTTTGTTTCTTCAGTATTTAAGAAGTAACAGGATGATTGATTACAGCATACAAGCATGATGAAGCACTTTCCACACCATTAGTAACTGTGGAAGATATTAAACAACATCTACTAGGTATAAACTTTTTTAAAAAGCAGGTTTGGCGAAATTACAAACAGTATTACTGAATGAGCTAAATGTGGACTTTTCTGGCCCACT
>VZRZ01005815.1:402477-413390 GCA_013398175.1 Climacteris rufus
CTTGATCCTTAGTGTTTGGTTTGTCTGTCTGTGCCCCAGGAAAGCCGAGACCCTTGTGCCCCACAAGTCTGTCAGTGTCCTGTTATGGGGACCCTTCACTGAACAGTCCTGATGGATCAGGGCGTGGTTTGACTGACTTGTTCAGGGACACAGTCCAACAGCATAAGGGAGACGCCTCAGTGGGTCCCCTCAACTTTATGACCCCTCAGTGAGTCTTCCACTTTATCCAAGTATGTTCCCCACTGCCCGCGGCTGCCAGCGCTGGTGAAGGACTCACACCAACAGTTTATGGAATAACTCTCTTTATTAATGCAAAATTGTGACAGGTTAAGGTTCGAGGACTGTCAGTGACAGTGTCTGACTGCAAAAACATGTTCAAAGCAATACAGAGACAAGCTCCAATCCCCAGTAAAAGCGTTCAGCACAGAGAGTGTGGTTCTTACCCAAGAGGCCCTACAGGGGAGAAGACAAGTTCAGCCCCCTGACTGATCCCACCAGTTACGATGGAGTCTTCCCTAACATTTTACCCATTCTCATCTTTTATACTATTTATTTGTGTTTAGGTGGAGTTTAAGTGACTCTAGTCATCCATACCTTTGTTACTGCTTGGTGTAAAATTCTCTTGCCTTTCTTTTAAAGATACAGCCAATAAAATCTAGAGCACATGCCTAGTGAGGAGTGGCTGTATCTTGCAGGGGATGCCTTTGGGATGGAGGTGTGTGTTAATGTTGTAATTAGGCTTTAATCAACCAAGTTCACTCAAGGAGAGTGATTTCACCACAGCTGTTGGCTCAGCAGCAGGACATTTCCTCCTCTCTCCCCTGGCTGACAGGTGCTGTGGGGTTTATCAGCTGCAAAGTACCACTGAGTTCCCCTCCCTGTGAGGATTTCAGCTGAGCCTGACTGTGCTGTCTCCACTCTGCTCCATCCTCCTTTCCATACCCCTTAGCAGGTGCTATGGCTGCAGATTGTGCAGCCATGATTAGGGGGTCATCGTGGGATATGTTTCCAGTGTGCCAACGGCATTCCATCCAGGGAGCAGCAACTGTATTTTACCCTGCAATTTCCATACCATTATAACTTCTGTTAGGAAACGAATATAAGTTCTGTTTCCTCTAATTTTAACCCCAGCCATCTTTCTACAATGAATAAATAAAGAAATTCATGGCTAATAGAAGTAAAGACAAGAAGAGGAATTGTTGCTATTTGTTTATTAAGTTATAAAAAATGCAGAACTGTTTGAGTCCATTAGTAGGTGGACATAGATTGCTTAAAATAAAGCAGAAAAGCCAAAAGTGTTCAATTTTTGTTTTTTCAGTATTTAAGAAGTAACAGGATGATTGATTACAGCATACAAGCATGATGAAGCACTTTCCA
Organism: Climacteris rufus; assembly: GCA_013398175.1. Lineage (NCBI taxonomy): Eukaryota > Metazoa > Chordata > Aves > Passeriformes > Climacteridae > Climacteris > Climacteris rufus. The sequence goes on from VZRZ01005815.1 coordinate 403,855, forward strand.
CACCATTAGTAACTGTGGAAGATATTAAACAACATCTACTAGGTATAAACTTTTTTAAAAAGCAGGTTTGGCGAAATTACAAACAGTATTACTGAATGAGCTAAATGTGGACTTTTCTGGCCCACTGGTGCTCATTTTTATTACATTTTATTAAATCTTGAAAAGTTGAAAAAATCACAGAGGTCAGAAGACTATTAACATTCAAGAAGGCTCATTGACTCAAGCTTCATTTTCCAAGGTGTTAAGCTGTCTAGGGGAAAAAAATGTACAAGGAAATCTGAGGAGTTTTAAATACACATCTTCAATTTTGGGTGTGGGGACCATCTGAACTATCTCTGCTAGTTCCATACAAATGAAGTGCTCCTTTTTTTTGTGACCAGTGCAGAAGAATTTTGGCTTCCCTAATGATTTTGAGGGATGTTTAACATGATAGTTTTACTTAAAATATGTTAGATTAGTTTTCAATAGGATCAGACTTTTTAAGAGTAAAAAAAGTTTCTATTAGTCTCTTGGAAACCTCGAATACCTATGCATTTTGGATATGCATCAAAAATTTGTTTAGAACATCTTTTAAAAACATGCCAAGATCAAAATCTGACAAAATCTGGTCCAAGTAAATGTCAGATGTTAATATTTATTTTTAGCAAGTTATATTTATTAACTGAAATGTAAAATGAGGTAAAAATAGCTCATCTTAGCAGTTCTAATGACAAATAATAGTAAACTTGTCTGTACTGAGCTTCATTCATGTCTGTGGGACTAGTTTTATTTTTTTAGTCAGTTTTCTTGGTATTTTTTCCTAGAGAAATTAATTAATTCTGAAAGAGTCAACACATAGTTCCTTCACTAATCCTTATTTAGAAAACTACTGATTTTCAAAGGTATTGCTACTATCCTGATAAAAGCTCTTTAGAATCTGTCTATCTTTTGCTAGCCACAGAGTGTGTTCAACATAAATTTACAGTACTCCTGCAACAGTGTTTCAACTCCTGTTTCTTGAAGCAGGGATTTGTCTGTCTTTGTATCCCCCAACAATGAGCTTCTGCTCATGTTTTTCTCTCCTGACCTCAACTAAGATGCAACCAAGTCATAGATTAATGAGCTGTGACCTCCATCAAAGGGATAGTTTAACATACACTTTCTCTAGGGCCTTACCCATCTGCAGGCAGATTCACTGTATGCTGCAAGAGTATAATGTCTTTTGTGCATCCAAACAATCTGCTTTTCCAGTTGTGCTGTCTCTGGATCTCCTTTCTGTTCAATAGCCTTGGGGAATAACAGATTGCCCTTTGACTATGCTTTGCATAGGAACAATACAACTCCAGATTCTTGCTACCAATTTAGTTCTTTAACTGGAGGGCTAAGCCTTGTATACCTACAGTTAGCTTGTCCATGGGTTACCATGGCTTTCCAACTGGCCAGCTTTCACAATATAAGCTCCTCCAGTTGAGGGACAATTTTTTTTTTTAACTTTCCTCTTCCTAATCAGTATTAATTATTTGGCAGTTTAAGAGTGTGATTTCTCTATCCTACAAAGTTGATCAATTTAAAATTATGAGTACAGGAGAAAGTTATTTGAACATAGTGTTTGAGTGACCTATATTCTTTTTAAAAGAAATGGTGGTCATTACTCTGCTCTTCAGCATCTTTTACCTCAAATTGCAATTATTCTCTTTTCTGAACAAGCCATCATTCTCCAAGTTGTATTTCATCTCTACTATCAGTTTCTGATAGCATCTTCGTTAGATGTTCCAATAGAACATAATTTTACCTTTAACATTGGTCATCCTTTCACCTTAACTCCAGAAAAGGTTATTTTTTTTCCTGCATGCTTGTTCTGACTAGCAAAAAAGCAGCCCTGCCTACTTTTGTATCACTTTCAGAGTGATGTACCTTAGTAGCTGCCCAGCCACTCCTGTTATCAGATCCTATATAGGCTGGAAAGCATATCTGATGGTTATCTGGTCTGACTTCACTCCTGTGCACAACACTGTAGATGTGCCTACGTTCCTGGTTCTTGGCATTGAGCTTCTGCTGTGCAGTGCAGCATGGTGTGCCAAAGTGCACTTCCAGCATTAAGAATCATGAGTGGCAACACGCATTTGGTTCTTACTCTTTTGATGGATCATTTCCTGTTTCTTCTTTACAGGTTGTGGTATAGTTCTGTGAGATGTCAGGCAGGACACAGCACTACAGAGCTGAACTGCTTTGTACTGGCTGTTGTTGGTCAGCGTGATACAGCTCTCCAGGATGCTCAAGCTGTTTTACAGCTTTTTCTCTGGCATTCCTGAAGTGCTGTTTTGCCAGATGGGCTGCCCCTCTTCTCAGCTGCACATTAATCAGGATCCAGGAATTTGAACTCCACTGCTTGGCTGACAAGTATAAAAGAGCAAATAGGGATCTGTGAGGCAGAGAATTGATTCTGGACATCTTGACTGGACTCCAGTTTGTTCTGCCTTACTTCCACTTTTCCCCATTCAGTGAATTTTCCCTATCATTTTTTCATGATCTTCCAAATTCAGCATGGTCTTTTCTCCCAAATAATAATTCTTTAAAAAATGTAATTCTTTATAACAGGCCAGATCTTTCTGTATTTATATGCAAAAGTCCTCTTGCATCTGGATCAGCAGTCTGCAATGCAGTTCTAGCCGTTAACTTTAAAAATGCTTGTTTCAAAATGTGTTTCTTGGCCCACTGCAGGTGGCAGGTGCAGTCCTAGACCACCTCACATATTACAGCTGCTACACTGCATTAATACTGCAAACTGAGCATGCAAAGCCTCCCAATAGCTCTAGATCTGTAACAGGCAATCACAGAGGGATGAAACATTCTATTTATACGAAAATCCTAGAATCATTTAGGTTGGAAAACACCTTTGAGATCATTGTGTCCAACTGCTAAACTATCACTGCCAAGTCAACCACTAAACCATGTCTCTAAGTGCCACATCTATTTGATCTGATGTTGGAATAAGATTTCCCATTTTGATTATACTTCTTATATGCTACTTCTTTCTCCTCTAGGAGTTCTTGTTCCAAATTTTAAAAAATGAGCAAAAATCTTTCCATTTGAGTAGTACATTTGCCTGTTAATAGATTTTTTGACCGAGTTTTGGAGGGCTTTGTACATTTTAAAAATATTAATTTCTTTAAATGTATTTAACAATGAGAAAATGCTTATATGAATATATCAAACTTAAAAAAATGGAAAATTTCTTTCAACTTTATTCTTATCTGAAATATTCATATTATTCTCTTATGAACAAAACAGTAATTCACAATTTATTTCAGGTGTCTATTCTGATAGAATTACAGTTGTATACGTCATATGGTATGGAATATCCCTTTGGTTCCTTTGGGTCAGCTGGCCTGCTTGTTTTCCCTCCCGAGGTCTTGCCCACTCCCTGCCCCTTGATGGGGGAGAATGTTAGAGGGACAGTGCTGCTCAGCAGTAGCCAAAACACCGCTGTGTTATCAACTGAAGCACAGCACTGGCAGGGCTGCTGAACTCTACCTCCGTTAGAACCAATACAATAAAGGCAATGCTGCACACATGGTGTCCTTAACACTGTCCCTCATTTTTCCTCTGCTATCCTTAAGTCTGCTTTTAACAGCGGAATTGCTTCTTGTCCTCACAATAAATAAAATCCAACTGTCATCTTGTAAATCCACTATTTAGATTATTTTTCCTCTAATCCAGCTGAGTTAATTCTTTCAACTAAAATCTTCAAAAGGGTGACTAATTATTTTTAGTGCTTTCATGGTGGTTGTCATGTTCAAAACATTAAACAAATGTTAATTAATTAACAAATATACAGAGCTACAAATCTGCAAATCAGTAATCAAGGCTGTATTTAATAGTTTATTAATTACAACTTCATCATTTTTATTTTATCACAAATCAGTCTAAATGAATTCTTTGTTAATTTTTTGAAGGAAAATTGCAAATGTAATCATAAAGAAATAGGAAGTTGTTTTAGAGTATTATAAAGTCAAGTGAAATAACATCTAAAAATGTTGAAAGATTCCTACTGTATCTGGTTGCTTTATTTTTCCAACTGATGGATCCTTCCATGCTCCTTCATGATACAATAATGCAAGCAATAAATACCACTGCATGTACAACTCACAGCTGCTGTATTTATCTCCACATTTATCTCTTTGAACTGAATAAATATCAGTTCTTCACCTGCAGAATGGCATTTAGGCATATTGATAGTAAAAATGCAAAGCATTTAATGTGATTATAAGGGTTTTCTCTTCTAAGAAAAATGACTGTCATTAAAAAATGCCTCAGTATCTGCTCCAATGGGGTTTCACTGCATGTCTCAAGTACAGTTTGTACTTCATGACAATTACAGTATGTTGATGAGCACTTCAGACTTATAGAGACAGGATACTTCCTCTTCCATGGTTGTAAGATCTTTCATGGGTGACTGGATCTTTGAGGTAAGTAAAGAACATTCAATGAGAATACCTACACTCGGAATTACAAATCATTCTCTTTATATATATTAGGGTGTTTTTGATTGAGGCTTCTGGTAACTGATACAGACTTGTTGTAACTGACTCTTGGATGACAGATTTTCTAAGAGTGAGCATAACGAATCTTTCCAGGTTCAATTGTCTTTTCTCACCTTTTTCTTATTTTGGCCCACCAGAAGCAGGAGAACATGTATACTGACTTGAGCACGCTTTTCTGTTTTTCTTTTTTATGACAGAATAAGAGTTTAGAACTTCACCTGTGGCCTTGAAAATCACAGTTGTGATGTTTTCTAATGTATGCACCGGTGACAAATAAACAAATAACAACTGTGTAATTATTGGCTAGTTTAGATGTAACCTTGGGAGAAGTGGTTTGCTAGGCAACGTGTCCATGTTCAGTGTGACTATATTAGGTGTCTGGTTTAGGTTATTCCTTCTAATCTGAATCTTGTCCAAATAAACTTCCCACACTAATGTCACTTGTTCAGAGAAATAATATTTTGATGATGTACAAATACAACCTTCTTGCAAAATTACAGTTATTTAGCTTTACACCTTAATCTGCTTTGTCAAAGAGATTTCCACACCTTGTTATGTTAAATAATCTGTAATATAGGTATTAGTCCTACCCAATATTGTACTAGCTAACCAGGCCTCTGTAGAGGGTTCCTTGTGTTAAACACTCTAGGGGAGGAATTGGTGACTTTGGGCAAACCACACCTGCTCTGTTGGGCCTTGTTCTTGAAGTTTGAGAAGGCTGAACTAATCTTCGCTTGAGTAGCTGCCATATCCCCAACGCCCTGTAAGCAGCACTGCACGGAAGGTGCTGGCATTACCCAGGCTGCTCAGTGGCACTCTGGTGGACGTTGTTCCACCCACCAGAAGAAGATAAATGCTTGTTTTAATAGACAACAAATTGTGTGAGGAAGACTGAACCTCTCCACTGTGGCAGTGTGCGTGGCTAAAGCCACAGCATGTAAGCCTCAACGGTGGTGGAAGGGAACTCAGCACACTGCCCTCTGAGGCAGCTACTCTGGTTAGGGTGACACTGTTACCCATTCCATCATTCCTTTCGGTTGCTGTTTATGGTTACGCAGTTATGTAATGTTCTGTATTTGGTTATGCTCCAGAAAGTTCTTGTCTCCTCGGTTAACTATTGGTTATATCGTAATTTCTGTTCCCCTATTTAGCTGTATTCTCTCTGCCTTTCCCTATATAAGCCCCACTTAAGCCCTGAGCTGGGTTCTTTGTTCCGGACCCTTCAGCTCACCTGGACCCTCAGTCCTGCTTCTGCTCCCGGACCCTTCCCTGGAACCTCTCCTGCTGCCCTACCCTAATAAAAGCTGAAAATACCGGACAAAGGCCCCTCCTTGGTCTTTGTTCTCGCCAATCCGACAAAGACCACCAGGCTCCGGGCAATCCTACACAGCAGAGGAGCCGGCACTGTCCAGCTAGGCATGGCTGGAACCCTGCTCGGGGGAAAGGCGTGGCAGCTTGGCAGCCAGCCCCCGTTACCACCAAGGGAAAGCCAGTGCAGGACGCTGTGTGCCCTTGGGTCTGTCCCCAGCCCTCGGCAGAGCGCGTCCCAGCAGCGCGGCTACACTCCACAGGTGGGATCTGCACAGCAAGCTGTGGGAATTCCCTGATGCTTTGCAAAAATGGGGTTCCCAGCATCTGAAGGGACATAACATTTACTGTTGCAATGCCTCTAGGGGTGGCTTGGCTAACAGCCTGGACCCACCGTGCCGGAGCCGCAGGGGCTGGGCCCTCCCCCCCATGGAGCTCACTGGTTGCTCTGCCGTGTGTGGACAGCCGACTCGCTGGCCAGCGCCCCTGTCAGTCATTGTAATCCTCCACAGCGATTGTTTCTCTCCCGACTGCCCTCCCCTTGTTTCCGTGCTGTAACAGACAACCCTGACAGCCATTTTGTGTCTTTTTTACCACACGCCCCACGCTCCAGTAACAAAACCTTGCTGGCAGTAAGCGGAAAAGAATCCTTTCTCATCTCTTTACTTCCCTGCTTAAATTAAACCACTGTATGTGAATGAGCCAAGATTCTGCAGGAGCTCTGATGCAGGCTCGACGAGCACAAGACTGCTCCTGAGGGCTCCGAGTTACTCACGCTTTCTACCTGCAGCAATTTACTTGCTAATTATATTTCTCTCCCTATTTCTGTCTTTTGTTAAATAAATTTTATTACAGTATTTGCTGTTGTGCCTTTCTGATTAAGATCCAGAAATAATTCTTCACCCTCTAGTCCCTTGCTGCAGAGCATCCTCTGAGCCTTCCCTTTACTCTCCATGATATAGATAGCTACATATAGATGCCATATAGATTATAAAGTGACAAGTGTGGATCATTGCAACTTGCAAAATAGTCAGTAATTTGCATGAGGCTAGGCAAGCCAAAGACAGACAACTATATCTGCATCCCATAGTGGTACAAATTGGCAGAGTTTCACTAAGTTTATCCTGTCTAGGGATTCTGATTGTGAATATTTAAATGTGTTTAAATAAACCAGCAAACTGAAAAATGCCCCAAGGCCCATATTTTGATATTTTGGCTTAGAAAGAAATGTTCCTTCAAGAAGTGTTCCCATCTAAAACAGTATTAAAGTCACCTTGCAGTTCATAGAATCATAGAATTATGAAATATCTTGGTGTGGAAGGATCTTGGAGTCCAGCTCCTGGCCCTGTACAGGACCACCCCAGAAACCACACCACATGCCTGAGAGCTTTGTTCAAATGCTCCTTGAACTGGCAGACTTGGTGCTGTGGCCAGTTCCCTGTTTCAGTGCCCAACCACCCTCTGTTCAATGAACTTTTTCCTCTACAGAGGATCTGTAGTCTCCAGACCAACTAACCCAGCATATTTCATTGAAGTCTTTGAAAACCAGGAGCAGGGAGGTGCAGAGGATTCCTGTGTATTTTCAAGCCTCAGAAATTCCATAGCTAATTGAGTCGTTCAGTTCTTCCTGCCTACTCTCTACAATGCACGTTCCATAGAAGATCTAACTCTGCTAGTCTAACAGGAACATTTCACTTTAGACCAATTATTTTCTGCACAAAGAACTGTGATTTCATAATAGCAAGCTAGTGTAGGGGACTATATTGGAAAGTGCTTATTATATACCATCTATCAAGATTAATTATTGCACTTAGCCTAAAGCACATCAGGTTAGTCTCTGTTTTCATTTAATTATCTTCCTAGTTATCTTTTAATTATCCTGTTTCCCTACCAGTGCTAATATATGTAGCTACTATCCTGCATCTTTTTCCTTTACACAAGACAACACAGATTGTTTTTGAACTGCAGCACAGCTTGTGCCAATGTTTTGTAAATGTCACCTACATTAGAAATATTTTCTTTAAAACAACATATTTCATCATGGTAGGATACCACCAGCACAGACTACCACCCAGTCAGCAAACAGGGTGTTTAATTATTTTGTGAAAATTAATATAGTCTGAAATGTTACCCTGATAATTGCTTTCCTTTTCATTATGTACCTTTGCATGCATTAAGCAGAATATTGGTATGTTGGAATTGACTTTTCACTATCCACTCATTTCATTTCCAGTGAATAAAAGATCATACAATGATAGAACAGCTTGGGTTGGAAGGAACCTTCAAAATCACCTAGTTCAAAATCCCTGCCATGGGCAGGGACACCTTCCACTAGACCACATTGCTCAGAGGCCCATCCAACCTGCCCTTGAACAGTTTCAGGGAGGAGAACCCACAACTTCTCTGGGCAACGTGTTCCAGTGCCTCATATTAAAGAATTTCTTCCTAATATCTGATCTAAACCTATTCTCTTTCATTCTGAAGCCATTCCTCCTCACACTGTCACTACATGCTCTTGTAAAAAGTTTTCAGCCTTTATGTAGGCTCCCTTCAGGTACTGGAAGGCCACAATTAGTCTTCCTGAAGCCTTCTCTTCTCCAAGGTGAAAAATCCCAATCCTCTCAGTCTTTCCTTGAAGGAGAGGTGCTCCATCCTTCAAATCATCTTGGTGGCCTCTTCTGGACTCGCTCCAATAGGTCCATGTCCTTCCTGTGCTCGGGACACCAGATCTGGATGCAGCACTGCAGGTGGGTGTCACCAGAGGAGGGCAGACGGGCAGAATCCTCTCCCTCCTCTGCTGCCCACACTGCTTTGGATGCAGCCTATTTGGCTTTCTGGGCTGCAAAGGCACATGGCTGGGTCATGTCCAGCCTCTCACCCACAGGCACCCGCATGTCTTCTTGTCAGATCTGCTCTGGACTTGTTCATCCCCCAACCTGGATTGATACTGGGAGTTGGCCCCACCCAGGTGCAGCACCTTGAACTTGGCCTTGATGAACCTCATGAGATTCCTATGGGCTCCTTTCTTGAGCTTGTCCAGGTCCCTCTAGATGGCATCCCATCCTTCAGGTGTGTCACTGCTCAGCTTGGTGTCATCTGCAAATTTGTTGAGGGGACACTCAATCCCTTCAACTATGCTATTAATATACTAAGATACTACATAACACTTGGTCCAATATGGACCCCTAAAGGACAACGGTATTCACTGGTGTCCATTGGGAGTCTATAGAGCCATGGACCACTATCCTCCAGATGCAACCATTCAATCAATTTCTAATCTATCTGACAGTCTACTGAATCAATCTCTCTCCGATTTAGAGAGAAGAATGTTGTGGGGGTGTTATGAATGTGAGAGTAAGTTAGATGGGTCTTTAGTTCTATCGGGGCGGCCCTGACCACAAAACCCCCTTACCTCTCTAGTTCTTTAATGATGGACGATCAAGTCTATTACGATATGACTGGTTTGTTTGAATAGACACAAGAAAACATGTATAAGACTACAACTTTAACAGATTAGTACTACACAGGATATACACAAGGAAAACTACTAGTAAACATATATACGATGCACAATAAAGGTACCTATATTCAAGCTAGCCAAGAAATTGTAAGACTAGGAGCTGTCACAGTAACGACACGAAAGAAGGAGACAGAACCTCTGGAGATCAAGGAACGAGTTCCTCAAGGCACAAGTGCCTCGGGCCT
>VZRZ01005815.1:413495-502154 GCA_013398175.1 Climacteris rufus
ACTATGTTTACAGAGAATGTGTGAGAAACTAGCTGCAAGAGAATGATAACATCCAGAACTGCAGAAGTCAGGGCAACAAGGAGCCAATGTAACTTACCAATTAGCAGAAAGTGTACAAGATCTCCTTTCCCTCAACTTCATGAAGACAAGATTACAGAAAACCGACATCTTGATTATTCCAGAGAGAAATCCCCTACACACTCCAGATAGTATGCAGAAGATTCCCCTACCAAAGGATAAATACAGCTGTCTTTTATAGTTAGTAAAATGCTTTTTGTCTGTCAGTCACAAACTTCAGCTTATCTTGTACATCCTGCCATCTGGCTGAAGATGTTTATTGGCCCCTGTAAGTCTCCTTTCTGTGACACCGAGAAGATCTGTCCTGGCACCAGGAGGCTTTAGGCTTCGGGCGTTCCTTGGTTATGCATCAGTTTAAACAGGACAGTATAGATAAGCTTTTTGGTGACAAGTGGGGGGGAGTCAAAGGTCCCATCTCAGAGGGACCATGTCAAAGGCTTTGCAGAAGTCCAGGTAAATTACACCTGTAGCCCTTCCCTTCTATAAGAGCAGCCCACACTTACTTTGGGTTGTTACTGAGGAGGAGGTTTTGCCTTAGCACTTCTTTGTTTTTTTCAACAAGAACATTGACAGGCAACAAAATAAAAAAAGTCCAATCTAATTAGTGAACTGCAAGAGAGAGCACCTTGGGAAGTATATATTAAATTTTACCATTCTCTGCTACAGAAGGTGGATAAATTATCAGAAATAGGGGAAAGCTGGATAATATTACAAAGGTTTAAACATTGGTGACTATTCAGTGTGAATTATGCTAAAATAGTAATTGCAAGGAAACTGAATGTCATGCTTCATTGGCCAACCTGATAATGTAGAGACTGTAGTGTATTGTGTGTTTACTGTTAATTTTTAAAGAAAGGTATGCTTCACGTAACAAAGGGAATAAAATATAAAAAACCCCTCAACCAACCAAAGGAGGTACCTCTCCCAGAAAGCTTGCATAAGGCTCAGCTAGAGCAGGAGACCTTTGCTGAAGGTACATCTGCACTTAATAAGCCAGCTTGATAAATGGTAACTGCTAAAAATCTGTCAAATGTCACCTATCAACAATAAGCTGATTATTAGCCCCAGCTTCAACTGTCAATGTCTTGTACCAAACCTAGAGGTATTTAAGGAAAAGTGAGGCTGAAGGGACTCAAGAAGCCATCAGAGAAGGGCTGCTATATTTATGTTTTCCCAGTTATATGCTTCTTCTATGTTTGGCAAGTACATCAAAAATGGAACATAACAAAGAGATATTTTTCGTTTGGAGTTTCTGAATGTTCAGTACCCTGCTGAAAACAGAACTACTGCAGTGAGGTAGCTACATTCCCAGATGGCCATGCTGATGTTGTCACACACATAAACACATAGTGCTTTGTTGAGTATTCACAGAGCATATAGAAGAGACAGCATGATTTCCTCTTTTTCTTGACATAAAAAAATAATTTGAACTTAGGTCTTCTTACCAAAATATCCTGGTAGTGTTAAGAAAATAACTCATCATGGATACTCTCTTCATCTTGCCAGTTAAAGTAATGCTGTTCTGCTTGAAAAAATTAAATGTTCATTTTAGCTACAAGCAACCCTATGCACAACCCTGCTTCCTCTCCCTCTGCCTCTCCTTGCCTTTGATTATTTTGTTACTTGTTCGGCACAGAAATCTTCAGTGCATCCTCTGAGCAGGAGCCCTCAGCCACCTCTGGAAGGGGATGTCTTTCCCCAATACCTGCAGAGAGAGCCTTGAGCAACTGATTTTGGCCTAAGGGTCATGTGTTGTCTGTCACCCCCTCGCTCTGTGGCACTGAACCCAACACACTGGAGTTTCTGCCAGCATGCTGAGCTCATTTTGCACTCCCTCCAGAGAAACATTTACACTCCTTTTCTGCACAGCTGCCCAGAACTATGCAGGGGAAGGATCTCATTTAACCTCTTGTTCTGAAAAGGGGAAGATGCTGCTAAACGATATATTGCACAGTATTAAAAAAAGAAAACTGTACTTATTGGGCAGAACTTGACATCAAAACATGAGGAGAAATTTGTAGTTTGGAATGTTTTCACTTGTCCCTCTTATAATAATTGCACGTGAAATTGTGTGCTGCAGTGGCATTGCTTTTTTCAATTAGTATGAGATGAAAATGTTTGTTGATTCCAATTCTGCATGTAACTATGCTAATTTCATGGTGTGTTTCCAGATTATATCCTTCAGTTTGACAGATATGTGAAATGTTATATGGTAACATCTGATTTATTTTGTTTAATATACTGCCTAATGAGAAAAGTAATCAGTCCCACTAGCCTTTGCTATCAAATATCAGTTCCCATTAGAGACATTTCTGCAAACCTTTACTGCTGTTCTTCAATCTATTAAGTGGAGATTTTCTGACTGAGAAAACTTTCCAAATCTACACATCATAATTTAATTGAAATATAGTTATTTTCTGCAATGTATGTATTTCTACTTCTACATTTTGTTAATAGCTTCCTTTTGCTGTTAAGGTTTAAGTAAAGATCTTCTCTCCCACCAGCCAATTATTCTCATTTGGTTAAAGTGGCAGTGGAAGCACAATTAATCCACAATCTGTAATGATGCAGCCATTGCCATGACAATACCATGCCACAGTTGTTGGAATGAGCTGTTAAGCTTTGTCACAACCCAGAAAATTCCTCCCTAAAATTTAACACTTTTAAGTTTAACAGATATATACAGATATTAAATAACAAACCATTATAGCAGACATGATTGATAGACGGGTATTATGTTCCTCATCCTATAGATAAGTGGTATAGTACAAATTCCACTATCATCCTTCAGTCAGCTGGAGAACTATGTAAAAAAGTAGACTCCTAGCTCCTAAATTTATGTTAAAAATATTTTTTTCTTCATTCTTTCACTACTTGCACATTATTTATGAATGTAAACCAGTTGGTGACTTAGTCTAATGTTACAAGAACAAATTAGCATCAATGTTCAAAGGACTAGTTTTCCCACTAGTTGTATTGCTAGTAGTATAACTTAGATTGGTTTTGTTGTATTTTACCAAAGATGAGAACCTAGCTATGACAAAATATAACAAAACTCACAGTGTTTAAATCTCAGAGCAGCTACAAATTAAGAGCTTTGCTTTCATATGAAGAGAAAATATAAAACACTTTAGAGCAAAATATACCATCTTATCTAGGTGGTTCACAAAGTCCAGATTACTAATTATTACATATCTACAGGTAACTTCAATGAATGTCTTCATTGTAGAGCCGTAAGATTTTTAGTATGAATAATTTTCAGAAGTCATAAGATTATAGAAGTCCTATATTGTCTTAAGAAATTTTCTTCTCAGTTCCTCAATGGAATTTGTAGCAACTTGCAAAAATAGCTCATTTATATATCTGACATTTTAGACTTTTGTAAATAATCTGCAATGTTGTTTTCTTTTATACAAAGCTATGTAGCAGCTCAGCTTTCATCAGTGTTGCTTCATAAAATGTCAAAAAGACCAAATGCAACGAACCTGTTATAAGGTAATGACACACTTGGTGTTACTAATGACAAGTTCCTGTAATAAAATGAGATAATTTATCTTTGTTCAAATCAGATCCACATGCCCAGACTCTAAAGATAAACTGGCTTCCTAAGTATTCTTGCATAGTGAATCACTAAATTTCACGTTAAAGATGACAAAAAAAAGTATTGTTTAAAAAGACTATATTAGGAAAACAATAAAAAAGGACTCCAAGGGTGTAAAAGAGCTTGAATCATTTTATATGCCAATATTTTGCAGATTAATAAAGGCTATCAATTCTAATCCAGGCAATCCAAACATTTAACACACTCAGAATCACAATTCTTCAAATTAATTTTCCCCCCATCCTGTACTCCCTACCCTTTAAAATAAGCTTTTTTATTTTCCTGTGAGGAGCTGACAATACCAAACAATTTCTTCTAGAGCTCCCCAGCATATGAACTCAGAGGACAGGTAAACTCAGTCCACAGGGGCATTGCTCTGAAAAAATCAGCTGCTTATTCTGCAGGAGGTTTTCTTTCCCTTTCCCTTTAGAAATAATGTACAGGAGAACTTGATTTTTCAGAGCCTTGGGCTCTTGGACAGCCATGAACAGCCTAGACCCTCTGGACTCTTACCAGGACTATTATCTAATCATCCAAGAAAATAACTATGTATCCTGCTGTGTTTTAAGCACTTACCTGAGGTGCCTGGTTTAGGAATAATATCATTAGAAGGTATCCCATCATCCCTGAAGGGCTCTTCATGACTAGTCTAGAGAAAATTTAAGACATGATCCTTCTCTGAAGAGGATCTGCTTTTGCCATCATTATAGAAAAAGAGCAGGCGTCTAAGTTAAGTGCTCAGTATGAGCATTACCTGACTACCCTAGGACATGCTCAGGAATGAACTGCTCCTTTTTTTACTTCTAAGGCTCACTCTCTCAATAGTTACTTCTTCCACAGAACTTACCCTGTCAATACATAGCAGAAGGACTGTCAGTCCACACTTACAGTCTTGTTCACATCCTCTCTTAATTACTCATCTTAATAGACCTTCAGTTAATAGACCTTCAGTTTAACATACACTATTGTTATGTTAAGCATGGCATGTCTTACATACCTAGTAGCTAATTTCTCATCATGAAAGTGCAGATGTCAAGTAGGGAAACACTGGATGTAAGACTTACAGGAAAATTTCAACAATCATGAGCAATTTGATGTTCTCTTGCTACGAAATGTGTTCCTAGGAAGTTATAGTGTCACAACATTAAAAATCAAGGCATGATTTGAATGAAAACTGTGGTTTTGAAATGAGTCCAAATGAATTCTTTCTGGGGTGCCATGTTGCCATAGGACTTGATTTTCAAGACCCAAGATGGTGTTCTGGGCAAGGGTGTGAGGCACAGAGTAAGTCTTCAATCATCCAGTGGTTCTTTCCACCATTGTCAGCACATAGCACTTGCCTTAGCAGGTTTGCAGCAGTGTGGTGTAATTGATCTGCCAGGCCTCCCTGTATTTATAGTTCAACCATTGTTCCACATACCACAGGGGCTTTATCTGCTTGGCCTGCTTGATCACAGCTCATGTGTCACAGTTATGAATAACCTTGGGATGTTGAGTCCACAGTTATGTCCACCCCTCAATCACAAGACCATCTGTATGTTGTATCTCTTTCCAGATGACCTGAGGTGTCATGGACAAACTGAGCTAAAAATAACTTACCCTTGTCAATCCAAATTCACATGAGACACTTTAATCTTGACAGTTAGTTTCACCTGTCCATTGTTGCGATGCTCTGCAGTAGCCCAGCTCTTGGGTGTGTGTACTTTTACATGATGTACTTTTACAGGCAACTTCTCTACTCGGGTAGCAATGTCTTGCAACTCTTCAGCAGCCCATATGGGTTTCCCTCTGCACTGCCAGTTGGCCTTTTTCCATCTTTTCAGCGACCCTCAGAGCATTTGTTACCATCCGGGAGCCAGCGTAGAGGTAGAGTGTTGGTCACTTTGCTTGTTCAGCAATACCTGAAGCTGGATAGCTTTCAGCTCTGCAACCTGATTTGATCCATCTTGTCCTTCAATACCTTCTGTGACTCACTGCATTGAATTTGTCCCTATGATACCCAGGAAATGTCAGTGAAGAGAATATATAACATTTTATTTTCAGCTTGCTGATTATATGGTATGGCCTCCTCAGCATGCCACCTTCTCCTCCTCTTCTTATGATAGTCCAAAATTTTCACCTTCAGGCCAATTTGTGATCTCCAAGATCCCTGGGTGACTGGTATTTCCTATCTGAGCTCGTTGTGTGATCAAAGCAATCCACTTGCTCCATGTGGCATCTGTGGCATGATGTGTGGAAGGGACTTTCCCTTTGAACATCCAGCCCAGCACTGGCAGTCGAAGTGCCAGGAGGAGCTGTGCTTCAATGCCAACCACTTCTGAAGCAAGTTAAACCCCTACATAAGCTGCCAAGACCTCTTTTTCAGTTGGAGTGTAACAGGCCTTGAATCCTTTACATCCCTAATTCCAGAACCCCAGGGATCACCCTTAAATGTCTCCTTGGGTGCTTTTAGCCAGAGACTGCAGGAAGGACCATTCTCCCCGGCTGCAGTGTAGAGCACATTTCCAGAAACAAAGACAAGATGGACACCATTCCTACACTGCCAGGTCCTTCTCCCATCCCTGAGCCTGAGGCAACAGAAAAAAACAATGACAGACAAACCCCCAAAATCTCGATCATCCATCTCACGCTACGCTGTTCTGTGGCGCCTTTCCACTGCTCTGGGCTCAGACTCTGCTGGGGTTTGTCCTCTGAGCTGTGCCAGCTCTGCGGGCCTCAGCCACATTTGGCTGTTTTCCTTCAGCACCACATCCTGGAGCTGCACTGGTGCTTTTTTTTTCTCAGAGCAGGGTGCACACTCTGCTGGGCTTGGGCTCACCACCCCTTTTCTCAGAGCAGTGTCTCAGGGCCACGTTCACAACCCAACTGTGTTTGCTGCTTTCAGAGCTGCATTCTCCAAAGACCAGGAAAGAACAAGAGGCAACAAGAGAGGGCAGAGTGCAGAGGGTCTGGTCCCAGCAGCCTCTCTGAGGAAGAGATGGAAACAAAATGGTGCAATTCCAGGAACACACTCACCTTTTCTTCCTCCTGAAATCAAGTCCCCCAGCACTGATGTGAGTGCTATAGAACAACCTCCTGGCCATTGCCCACATGTTCTGTCCCTTCTCTGCAACCAGAAAACACCCGGTGTAATTTGCATTTAGTGAAAGAATGCTAAGAACCTCAGGAACATGCAGGAAATCTACCTAGTATTTTGGAATAAGTACTTTGCAATGCCTGTTTTGTACTCTGTTCATCTATAGGGAATTTCATTCTGAAATAAACTGAAATGTGCCATTAAAAATGGTAAGCAGCCTTTGTGAAACTCGTCTGAGATAGAAATATTTTGGACAAGACAAATGATTGTAGAAAAATTATCAGTTTTCTGATATGAAGGTATGTAGACCCATATCTTCCTCTTGTACAAATGGTCTTGCTGCAGGATCTGAAGTGAGAAGCTCAGGTTAATAGTAAACAATACTATAGATGAAAGGTTGAGTATTACCATTGCACACACAAAAAAACAAAACCCAAAAAACAAAACTCAAAACTCCACAAAGAAATAAAAGTACCTAATAAAAATGCCTACATGGTCCTCATTCCTGTTACAGTTTCTGAGAACAATGAAAGCAGTGGTAATATGAATTAGTACTGTGGATAAATGAGAGCTAAGCACAAAAATCACAGAAACATCAGAGACTAAGATACTGTTACACAGATGAGACAAGAGAGTCATGGCAAATATTGAGAACATTAGAAAAATTAAATAAATTAAGGATGCAAACATATTTCACTTTTGTTAGTGGACAGTCCCTAAAAGAAAATTTTGTGTTGTTGTAAAATACTTATCCTGGTAAAGTATGTGATAGTAAAATCTGCATAGAAAATTATTTTAAAAGAAAGAATTATGAGGAAGGTTTTTACATCTATTTCCATTTTCATTACTTGATTAAATGAACAGTCAGACAATTCAACTTTTAACCATTTCCTATTTTTTTCTTTGTATCCAATATTTTCATAAGCTATATATGTAATTTCTGATACATTTCTGGTTAACCAACTATGTTAGCAGTTTGCTACCTCAAAGTGCCATATAACAAATTCTTTAGTTAGGCTTCCTGTAGCAAGATTTGTCTAAGGAATTACTGTGCTCAGCTGCAGTGATTCAGTCCCAAGATGGAAGGCAGTACTCATAAAGAGCACTGTGGGGATGCTAACAGATAACTACACTGTCGTTAGACTGAATACATTCTTAGGATATAAGGAGGGAAAAAACCTGACATTTTAAACACAGATTGCTTTAGAAAACCAGGTTTGACTGAGCTAATACAAGGGCAGATTATGCTGCTCCAACAAGCACCTCTATAGCCGAATTTAAAACTAATCCCAAAGTGAAACCTTTTAGTTTACTTCTTAAAGCATTGAAAAGGACATATTATGCCTTCATGATTCAACCGATGTAAAATTTGAGCGCACAATTCCACTAACTATACTTGAATTTAGTTATAAAAAATATGCAGACTCCTGTGGTAGATTGGTGAAACTGATTTCAGAGAAGATTCCCTTCTGCTTTTTCTCCATCTCTTTGTCCAAGAGCAGGAGGAAATCCCTTGCTGAGTCTCACATCTGTCTTTGGTTATATAATGGGCAGCAGCAGTGTAGGCTGTCAACACATGTAGGGTACCAAATTGACTGGACAGAGTCAAGAGATGCCTCTTCTTGTCAAAGAATTAGAGAAGAAAAAGTGTAATCCAGTGTCTGTTCAGTGCTGTGGTGTCAGAAGCTAGGAACAGAACTGAAATAGACTCCTATAAGCTCACACAAGCTATTTTCAATTATCATTGAAATAACTTTTCTGAATACGCTGCCTATCAGGACTTTCATTTTACCTGGTAATCTACTGAAAGGAACACAAGCTGCCAACCAAGTCCAGGGAGATAGGACAGATCTCATGTAAGTCACTGAACAACCTTCCTCCTGCTCAAAGATGCTTTAAAAATGCAAAGTCATTACAAACACTTTTTGGTGCAGATATCCTTAAATATAAATTCTACTTCAGCTTTATCTCACTGAGTCTTGCTGCTTAAAAGAAGTATCTTAAAAGAAGTACTATACTTGGGTCTAACTGATAACTGAACATCATAATCTAGGTCGTGTTAAGTACAGATTTCCGAAAAAATAAAATTCTCCCCTATCAACTGATCAAAATTGGTTTTTGATAGAAGTCATAGTGCAAGCCACTTACATATCTGGAGCCGTTAAATCCAATGAGTTGAACTCCAGATATGACCTACTTCAAATACAAATTTAAGTTTTATCAGTTAAAGGAGAGTCATTAACGAGGCAGCATAATGGGTATTTTAAAGACATATTGGGATATATACAAGCACTAGAGGCTTGACAAGGATATAACACTAAAACCTGTCCTGAGATATGAAGGCCCTTTTGCAAGGTTTCTGTGTTGCCATAGGTAATATTGATACTGTTACCGGGTGTAATCTGTTAATGACTTTATCGAAATTATTTATCTGACAGAAGGAAGCAATTTCATTCACTTGCACAAACATAAAGATGTTATCAAAAGTTGACAAACTTGGTAATACAAAACAAAAAAAGAAGAGGTGTATTTTTCTGTAAATTGAATTAAGCCACATGACCCTCAGAAGATCTGCAGATATGCTCTTAATTGCTTCCACCTTTCTTTCTTCAGTTTTGTTTGTGTGTTTTTGTTTAATTTAACACTCCAGTGAACTATCCAATAAAAAAAAACTTGTGTCAAATATGAACTTCATTTTAGCTTAAAGCAACAAAGTAAGACAGTCAATATAAATCAATTTATTCTTTTTGTGATGATTCCCAGATGTAGGCTTGGATATTTCATGCATCACTGGATCTATCAAGTAAAGATTGTTTTCTTGGAGCTATTAGAGATGGACCATTCATTTTTCTAGTGTCTCTTTCTTATTGTTGAGGTTAAGTTTTGCCTTAGCTATTTCAGACAGAAATGAATGGCTCCCCCAAGGCAGAAAGAATCTGTGAATTTTGCTTTGCATTCCACCCCAAATCCAATTATTATAACAACCCTGCTACTACTGTTATAGTTAAATGCCTGTCAGTGTTTCTATTATAACCCTTTCTGAGGAAGTTTATAACTCAACCGCTTAAAAAAAAATGCTTCAAGCTAAACCTTGACATACAGGGTTCCAGCCCAGAATACATTGCAGATCAAATCAAAACAACAAATCTGCAAAGCCTGTCATGCCCCAACTTTTAAAAACACCTTTTTGTCCATTTTTCTTTTTTTTTTAGAATCAGAAAAGAAAAAAAGAAAAGAAAAATCAAAAACTGAAAAAGGATATTGAAGACATCATTCATCTTCTTTGCAAGTCAACAGCAAAAGTCAGACAACATCTGGACCAAAAATGTGGGAGCAGTTCATCTCCATGTAAAGCTTTGTTGATTTCAGAATCTGCCTGGCTGCTACGATGGCTGCAGATCACCTGATGCTCCAGAATAGGCTGCTGTATGGGACAGCTAACACCTACCTGTTACAGTAACTCAATCAAAATATTGATACAGGCAAAAGAGGGAAGGGACAATAGAAATATAACCCAAAGACTTTTTCCCACATTTTAAAAAGTCCTAATATGAAGCTATAGAGGATAGACCTGTAGGAAGAACTACAGTGGTAACGCTGTCAGTGACACATCCAGTTAGCAACCTCTCTCATTGATACATGATGTTTTTTAAAAATCAATAGCACCATAACATAGCAAACTCTGCCTTTGCTTATCAACTATAAATTAAAGTCCATTCATCTCCCTCTCCTATAGTACTATAACCTGTGAAAAACAGCACTCATTGAGCGATTCAGAAGTTCAGTTTTGAACATGGAGAAGTCAATACTTGGGATGGGATAGGAATGGTCACAGATGTGGTCTTAAAACATAGCAAGGAGCAACCTTTTCTAATATATATCACTTACTGAAACAGTGCACTAGGGAACGTTGGAATGAACTATGGTACCTTAGGATGCTGGAGCAAACATTTTCAGAGAGCTTTGATTATCAGCTTTTTTGTTGTTGTTGTTTTTTGTGTGTTTGTGGTTAGCTGATGGTACTTTTTGTTTTGTTGCAAAGCATTATTCATCCTTTATTTTGTTGACTTTTTCCAAATTACTTCAGGAAATTAAAGAGGGTTTACAATTACAGAGGGTCCCCTAGGTTTGCTTGTGTAGCTCAATAGCTTCTGTGCAATTTGCCTTACTTTGAAGTTATAAGACTTCCTATGCCATTGTTCTGTGGCTTTAGAACTCATAGTCTCACTACATAGACTCATCTAATTAAATGTGCCATCAGCATGCTGTCAACTCAGTATGACCTTTTACAGATCCTTAATTAATACATTAAAATCTACCAGCCTCAGTACAGTATTTGCCTTCCCCTACTTAACCTTTTGGAATTTTGAAATAGGTAATTTTAAACTGTAACTGTCTCTTGTTTTTTTGTTTGTTTGCTTTGTTTGTTTATTTGTTTGTGTTTTTATTTTCTGTTAAACGCCTATCTCCACTTTTACTTCCCTTGCCAGGGCTTGTTAATTTCCTTGAGTGTATTTTCCTTTTTTTTTTTCCTCTTACCTTATATGAGGTCCAAGTATTTCAATGCTCTCCTTATAGGAAATGAAATTATTTTACATCTGTGGATGGAGTTGACTGGATTGAGTTGGTGTAGATTCCTTCAGTTCTAGGAATTGCACCAATTAACATCACTGGAGGATTTAACTCCGTATGTTTTATATAACATATTTGGCACTCTGAGATGAAGGTGGATATATGTCTGTGCTTCAGAGTTTTCATGTTTTATTGGACTTTAGTATTCTGCTTGATTATTATAGCCTGTATTCTATAATTTAATTTAAGCACAGTTCAGTTCTAGTCAGCTTACTCATTATTTCCTGAGGTTGCCACAGGGTATATGGAATGACCTTGCTGAGAGATGTAAGTGTATTAACATACAATATTTCAGTGATTCCATTTACAATGCTGAGTACTTGCTCTGTGTGAATACAATCCAAATGGCATGAGCAGCTTTTAGAAATGTATGGAAACGAAGCCTCTAATTGTATTTCTTTGATACGCTGTTGCATTGCAGAGGTTAAACACACTTGTAATATCCCAGGTGGGTATTTGTTTTCACTTGACTTTACAAGGGACTCATGTGAAGAGTGGGAGCCCCCTGATACTAACCTGTTGTTGTTTAACACAAGCCAGCAACTAAGCCCCGAACAACCACTCGGTTACTCCCCTTGCAGTGGGATGGGGGAGACAATGGGAAGAGTAAAAGTAAAAAATACTCTGATGTACAGAACACTAAGGAAGAATTTGTGAATTGTTGTATTGTAACTGACAGTTTACAGACAAAAGTCTGTGAAATTTCTTGCACTGTCAAGTTTAACTTTTTGAAAGACTCCTCTTGAAAAGCAAGGTTAAATTGCAATTTTAGAAGGAGAATAGGTTTTGTGAATTCTGTCATCATTTCATTTAACCTCTATGCAAAGAAAATTGTATCTTGTATTCCAAGTCATAGTACATTTATTCTCAGATAGTTTTACACTGCATTCACCACCAAATATTTTCTGTCAAAATGTTTACATCAACCATGGAACTGTTATAGAAAGTAACTACGCTTCTATGACTTGGAAGGAACAGATTTAGTCTGGGGTTGGCGCATCTTTTGTCTCACAGCATTGCTGAAATATTTCCAAACATTTAAGTACAGTGTGGTCATCACTAAAACAGGAGTTCAGCTATTTCTGTACTGTTTGAATGAAAGTTGTAACTCCCCCTACCATACATGATATTAATTTATTCATGATAAAACTAAAACCTAACCAGGTTCTTCTTGAGCATTATGAAACTGAAGCTCTTCAAATATTTTCAAAACATAATAGTAAATTGGATAACATTAATTAATTGCAAATTATAAACTAGGAATTAAGGAAGATTAATATTATGATCAAAACATAATATTCACTTCAAAGGCTTAGATTTATTTTTTTATTATATATTCAAAACTTCAAGGTTTGATTAAAAAATCTTTATAAGCAAAAATATATGCCTGAATTATAAAGCATGGCAAAGGAAAAAGCCCAATTGTTCACTCACTGGCACCGCATGTTGGCTGGATATATCCCACACTATTGAGTCTGGCCAGAGAAGGTAGGAAAACTTGTTCATGGAATGGCTCTTCATTAAACCGTAATCTGAATGGTCACCTGTCTGTGACTTATGGCTTGATTTTGTGAATCCTTGCTTGTGTTACCTTCACTTGTTTTTACAGGAAAAAGTGCTGTTGAGCAGCATAAGAGTATTTAACCTGAAACCATATGACATGAGAAAAGTTACAGTGTAGAGAGATGCTGATATGGTAATAGTGACTCAAGGATTCATGAAGAAAATGCGGGGCTTCATAAAAACCTATACACCCCTAAAAAACTCTCACAAACAGATGACAACTCAATATGACACTTTTAAAGAGAGTTGAAGGCAAGGGATGATGATAGTGAGCATGTGAACAGGTAAGTTGGTGACATGCCAGTCCTACCTGTGTGTACTGTTGACTGTGCATCTCCTGCTTGCAGAATCCCTTCACAGTAAAATAGCACCTGAAAAAGGGAGTTTGTGAGGGAGGTCATTGCCACCCCAAAGCAATTTAAACTCTGCAGATCAACTGGACGTGTCATTCTGTCAATAGCATGAAACACAAATCAGGGTGAGAGATCACAACTTCTACCCCATCTGCTTCTCCCTCAGACCAGACAGATCCATCCTATGTCACAGTCCAGTGTAAGAAAGCTTGCAACAGAGCCTGAATTAAGCCAAAATCCATAGATTTTTTTGTGGTAGTGTTGCATCCGGTTTGCACCTTGGGATGTCTTTGTGATTTTTTGATCTCACCCTGAAACTCTTAATTGAAAATTGAAATCTATGCCTTTCTAGCTCCTCATTTATAAATTCACAGGGGAGAAATAATACCAGTTGATAGTATCATTCATATATGATATTCCTCAGGAGACAGATGTAAATCTTCATGAGGCTTGAAGGGCCACTTGTATATTCTTTGCTTTTCACCTGCAGAGGGTGATTTATAAAGGACAAATTTATGATTGAATGCATTTTGCTTGTCCTGGTTTAAATAAGTGAAAGGAACAACTTCTGTACTTATAAACATCATTTTTGATCAGCTTTGTATCTCCTATTGAACCTTTCTGCAGGGAGTATAGGCTATATTAGGACTCATTTATTCAATAAAAAAAAATTCTGTTAATTACGATGACAAAATTTTTTTTGTATCTTCAGCAGCCTTCATCATCCCTGCCTATGACAGAAGGGATTGGGACTAGATTACTTTTAAAGTCCATTACAACCCCTTAACATTCTATGATCCTGCAGTAAGAGGATCTGATCCTCTGATCTTGCAGTATTCTTGTAGAGACAGACAGGGATAAGACAATTTTTGTGATAGAATCAATGTGGAGCCTGACTTTCTACTCAAGCACATCTATCCACCCACAAAAAAAGATGGTTTGGTTGTAGTTCCATTAATGTGGGGGTTTGTTGGTGCATCTGATTTATAATACAGGTTAAATAGAGATATTTGTCTCAGACCACAGGTGGTACAGAAGGTCTCAGCTCTCTGACTAAGGCCTGTAGCTTCCATTCTCTGTGAGGCACATGTGAGCCTTTGTTTGAACAACCATTTGAAATATAATTGTAATATCTTATCAATAATATACAGGCATTCTTGTTTGTTTTTCTGTAGGAATGACAATCTGACAAGGAACATGATGAAAAATTTGGATTTAAAATACAACAATATGTTTAAATTGTTCAGTAGTTTGTCTATTATAAGACATTTATGTTTAGGTTACATTTGCATAATCCATGCCTTAACATGTTTTACAATGCAGTAAACATTTTACCAGCTTTAATACACTATTTCCCATGTCATTGTGCCTGAATGTTATAGACCCTTCAAAAAGGCCTTCTGTCCCTGGGTAGTTTGCTTTATACAAACCACAGTACAGGCCCAAAACATAGCTGAATTAAAAGTGATGAGATATATATGCACTTATATAATTTAATTTTTTTTCAATGGAGACAATACATATCTACTCTACAGAAGCCCGTGAACCCTCGGATGAATCACAGGCGTCATCTTGTTGCAGATTACATGAGACAGGACAGGACCAAAACTCACTAAATTATTTTATCATGACTGTGAAACAATTTTTGCATTTGCAGATTGCTGGGTCCTTTGAAGTTTCAGAAAGCATAATAGGTCTAAAAGCAAGTTGACTTTATGTAACAGTCTTCAGTTCTTTTCAAGCTTCCAAACTCCCTGGTACAATTAAAAAGAAAAGGATAAGAAAATAATTAGAGAAAATATAAGCGGGAAAATATCCTAAAATGTTAATAATGTAATAAATGTGAGTAACTGTGTAGTTATTTGGGTTAAGATTATTGGGCTCAGAAACTTTAATGACTGTGTGAATTGAATTGACAACATTAATATAAGGCAACTGACAATATAGTTAAAATATTAATAAAATTGTGAAAATGCTGTATGCAGATAGACCCCATTATAATTAAATAAATGACTTAACTTTATTTTCTAAAACGGATTCCAAGACAAAAGTGTTAACTGAGCTATGCCCTGACAGAAAAACTATCCTTTGCTGAAGTTCTTGTGGAAGATTTCTAAGTTTCCTTGCAACATTCACCTTTAAGGCAGACATCATAAAAAAATTATGAATAAACATTGGCATTAAGTGGACGGAGGATGGAAAAGAAATACTTGTAGTAAAAAAGATTTGTACAGCCAAGGGGCAAGATGGGTCAAGCCAAAGCTATCAGCACCACAATGAAAGAATCCTGATAAATCCCCTAATACAGCACTAACGTCTTGCCATAGTGGTGAACTTTGTGACCTTTGCAAGACCTACTGCAATTTCTCAAGAGAGCTCTGTGTTGACTTATAACCTTGCTGATATGCACCTGAACATATTAATGACACAGATGTGGTGCCAGGTAGAAACATAAGCTTCTTTTGGAACTTTTCAAATCCCATTGCTCCTTGTTAAGGAACAGGAATAAATTAAATACATTTTGTATGACACGTAAGGGTCTCAGTTATAGGGAGGAGAACATCAGAAAATGTCATGAGCTGAATATAAGGGAACATTATTGCATAAAACATGTCATGCAGATCATCAGCTGCACTTTAGAGCATTACATATGTAAAATCATGAAGCGCACTTTTAGAATGAAGCTGTCATGAGCCACTGCACAGACTTTAGTATTTGAATGCTTAGCTGCTTGGGAAAGTTGATTTTGCAGGATTTCCTGAATCATTCAGGAACGAGACAGATTTAGACCCTTTCTGTCAGTAGTTACTTTTTAGGGGTAGACACTGTCATCCCTACAATGAATATAATAGTATACTTATTTACATTCATTGAGTATGATAAGGTACATAGCAGGCTCTTATTTGGAGAGTTTAATAGATAATTTTTTTAAAAGTACAGTATGTGTTAAAGCATAATGATCTCCCTAGAGTGTGAGTAAAAGCTTAAAATATTATAATTGGCTAATTAAGAGATCATTTGTGTTCCCCTCCTGTTGGTAAGAGATATATATATAGTGATTTTCATTAAGCGGAGGCCTGAATATCAAACAAATATAACTTGTTAGTGAGATACAAATCTATAGGCATGTGAAAAGAAAGAACATTCAAGGTGATGAAAAAAAGGAAAGTTCCTGCTGCTGCTTTATTAGCCAACTTTGTACTTTTCTTAAAGCACAATCTCATAAGTAGATGATCTGTGGTTTTTTTGTTAATTGTAGGTAAATACAGTCTTTATTAAAGCTGCAATATATATAATATGAAACTACATTTGCAAAGGCTCTTGAAGATTTTAGCTTCTAACTATTTAAAGTGGCTATGCCCAGACTATTAACCTGTTTCCAAACTGCTTGTATAATTCACATTTTAAAATAGAAAAAAAGGCCATAAAACCTTAGTGCATCTGATGGAACTAAAATTAAGCATAAACAGTATATGTTCCTATGTGTAAAAGCTATTCATTACACAGTGACAATAAGGGGCTTCAGGATTCTGAACTTCTTGTGATTAATGTATTTCTAGTTTGCATCAGCTTCAATTCATGCCTCGCTACACACCCAAGGTGTCCATTAATCAGCACGGCCACACAGTCTGTCATTTCTTGTTGCTTCAATAACACAATCACTTGTGGTAAGAGGTATGTAGAATTACACCAAATTTTTCCACTTTGAGCTTTAGAAATTCTTAAGTGGCTTTTGCAGGACATTTTATCATCATTTTAACAGTTTCACAGACACGAATGTCTCATGTAGAATTAGAGTGAATGAAATCTTTTTAATGTGTCAATGTCCTTGTTCTCCATTTGAGGACTTTTACTTAGCATACTGTGCAGTGAGTTGTGGTAGCTTTATTTGACACTCTCAGATGCAGAGGAATGGTATTGGAATTATGTGGTGGTTGTAACTTCAAATAAAGTATGACCTTTTTGCCTCAATAGATCCCCCAAGGATGACAATAACATCATCATGAAGTTAATAAAAAAATGGAAGCAAGACACCAAAATCTCAAATACATCCTTCAAATACTACTGGGGAGATAAAGGTACAGTTTTTAATGATGGTCACAATTTTGGGCAAAAATATCATAGGAACCCTAAATTTCCTAATCCATTGATTTCTTACTTTTCTAAGGGACTATCTCATATGTTGTAGTGTCAAAACAACTGATGTTTCTCCCAATAAAGGAATTAACATCTCCTTTTTGACTTGGGAGAAGCAGTATTTTTACCAAAGCACAGAAATATATTGATAAAAGCAAGAGGAAAAAATAGAAGAGTCCTAGCTTGCATAGGATAGAGCATTTAATTTGGAAGGAACCTGCAGTGATCACCTAGTCCAACTGCCTGACCACTTCAGGCCTGATAAAAAATTAAAGCATGTTGTTAAGGGCATTGTCCAAATGCCTCTGAAACACTGACGGGCTTGAGGCATCAGCCCACTCTCTATTAAGCCTGTTCCAGTGTTTGACCATCCTCTCAGTAAAAAAATACTTCTTAATATCCAGTCTAAACCTCCTCTGGTACAGTTTTGAACATTTCTACATATCCTATTGCTGAACACCTGGGAGAAGTGAGTGACACCTCCCTCTCAATTTCTCCTCCTCAGGAAGCTGTAGAGAGCAATGATATCACCCCTCAGTCTCCTTTTCTCTAAGGCAGACAAACTCAGAGTCCTTAGCCACCCTTCCTGGAACACCCTTCCCTTTCCTCCAGCCTTTTCAGCCATTCTGTTGTCCTTCTCAGGACACATTCAAGGACTTTCACAGCCTTCTTAAATTGTAGGTCCCAGAACTGTACACAGTATTCAGGGTGAGACTGCAGCTGTGCTGAATACACAGTGAGATAATAAGCTCTTTGTACCAGCTAGTTCTAGAATTTAATCCTTATTCTGTAAGAAAAATGGAGAATGCTCTCTCTTTGAATACCAGCAGAGAGAAGTACAAGCATCTAGATTTATGCTACTGATTTAGGAAAAGCTCTGTTTATCTTAAGCACATAAAAGCTGAAAAAAGATGGTGAATAGATTTTAGGAAAATTAACTTATGTTACTAGTTCTGTTTCTAGACTCTTTAGAATTCTGTAAGAGTGTGTCTTTGGAAATTGCAAACTTCAGTGTCAGGGGCAATATATGATAGGACTGGTTTAAAAACTCCACCAAATCATACATGAGAACAGCAAAGCCCTCTTTTTAATACCAACATTCTTCAAAACCACCACTTAAACAAAAATTAGAAAAATTAAGCAAAAGAGAAAGGAGGATAATTATTTCCCAGTCATAAACAAATGCAGGGGAAAAAAAAAGAGAATTTTTTAAACTGAAGAGTGATTAACTGCAATTGTGTTCTACTTGGATTCAGAAGCAGCACTCTACATTCATTATTTATTTCCTAATACTGAACTGAGATTAATAAACTAGACACATGCTTCACACAAGGATATGCAATAAATTCCTAGAGCTTGCATATTTTTGTCTCTAGGAGGTGACTTTGAAGAGAAATTTGCACATTGAAAGGTGTTCTGCTACAGTGTAAATGCAAAAACAATGGTTTTGCTATTTTGTACATGAAAACACAAAACTCCACACCTGTCAGCTTCAAGGAGTTAAACTCTGGGTGGGCCATTACCACCTTATATTCAGAAGATCTTTCCATCATGACAGTCTCATGATAACATGTTCTGCTGCTTGGCTATTTTTTATAGATGAGGAACTGAAGCACCAAAATATCTGCGCCCAAATTCTTCCTGTATTATGCTCTGTATCACCAGTTTCTTCTGACTTCAGGAAATCAAGTAAATCAGAGAACAATTTTAATGCACGTTTTGCTCAAAATGCCTTGAAAACTTGTTGTGATTTGAAACAGACCTTATTACCAGCCTTTTAAATGAATTCTAAACCCAAAGACTGCCAAGTAGGATTTTAGCACTGTCTCTTGTCCTAAGTTGATATAAATTTCATTGTTTAACTGTTTTAAATAAATTGATTCCATAAAAATATGTTTCTTGAGATTATGTATTAAATAAATAAATATTTTATTAGCACACATATTAACATGCCCAAAATTTAGAGGGATAAAGAACCCTAAAAATATCTATTGTCTACCAAAATTTATTTATTTAGTATTCAGACTCCAGGAAGCATTTGTATGTCATTTTGATAGGATATGGTTTGTGTGAACAGCATGTAAATAATTTTATTAACTCATGGACCATGACAGATGTGTAGCACACAATTTCTATAAAGACTCATCATCCAAAAAAGAAAAAGAAAATACAAGGTTATGTTTTACATGTTAAAGCACACAAACAGAATTGATTTTGGTAAGTAAAAGCAACTGCTTTGGGAAAAGCCAAGTCAGCTGCTTATTCAAAACAATTTTTTGAATATTTATGATTAAAAAATACATTTTCAAGACGAGAAATTTATGCAGAGTGTTCACAGATTATTCAAGTAGTTTGAATAACAAGTAACCTCTTTTTATTCTTTAGAATATGTTTCTTTTCTCTGTTAGTGGGAGCTGTGAGTTATGGAGTGCTTGTAGTACCTGTACTCCCATCAAATAAGAAATTTTTCCGTTGGAATGTTATAGGAGAGAAAATAAAAGGCATGACAGCTCAAACCTGTACCTTTATTGGAGGGAGATAATAAATACAACAAAATTACATAAAAAGTAGGATATAGGGTAGAGAATAACAAATTTATGACTAACACAATACATTTTAATAGAATTGTTTAACAAAAACTTCATTTCATATTCTTGGCTTGGACTTTTTTTGTACAGAGTAAAAATACAAAGAAATTATAAATATATTTGCATAAACAGACACAAGTTTAACTGTCACCAGAGAGAGAGTATGAGAGAGTTTTTACATACTCCATAGGTGGGATCATCTGTCTGAGACACATGCTCCCAATGTAACAAAGGGAAGAAGCATTTGTTAGAAAAAAAATTTTAAAGTGTGCAGGATTACACCAAAGCTGTACAAATCAGATTGTGTCTACCTCTTTCAGCTCATTATAACAAACAACAATAATGTTTGATTTCTTTAATTACAAAAATCTATATAGACTATAATGACTGAGAGTAGGTATCCTGGTTTGAACTGGAATTGTTTTAATTTTCTTTCTGGTAGCTGGTATAGTGCTGTGTCTTTTATTTAAAATGAGAGCAATCATGATAACATATTGATATTTCAGTTGTTGCTAAGCAGTGTTTGCACTAAGTTAAGGAATTTTTCTGCTCCTCATCCCACCCCACCAATGAGTGGGCTGGAGGTGCACAAGGATTTGGGAGGGAACACAGATGGGACAGCTGAACCCTACTGACCAAAGGTACATCCCAGACCATTTGGCATCGTGCTCAGCATGTAAAGCTGGGAGAAGAAGGAAGGAAGGGATGTTCAGAGTGATGGCATTGTGATGATCTTCTTAAAGGGGAAAGAAGCACCTAAGATTCAGGAACGCTCATTGGTCAAAAGGAATGACAAATGTCACAGAATCTGCAAGCAATCAGAAAGTGTTATTAGTAAATTACACACTTGGTATAGATAATGGTATACTAGCCCCCTATAAGCACATAGCAGTGGATTTTGGCTAAAGAGGTAGGATGAAAGGAAAGAGAGGAATTAAAGAGGGAGAGATTAATTAAAGAAATAAAGAGAGAAAGAAAAGGGAAAAGAAAGAATAAAAGAGAGAGTAAAAGGGAGGATCAAAGAAAGAAAGAGAAGAGAAAAGAGAAAACAGAGAGAAAAAGAGATCACTGGTCCTGGTTCCAGCTTTGATCCAACTGGTGGAATGTCAATCCTGGTTTCAGTGATGATCCAAATGATAAGTTGCTAAGCTTTGATCCCACTGTGTCCATGTGGCCAATGAGGTGTCCAGGGTCCTGCAGGTGCCACCTGTGCTTGGGGGGTAACTTTTAATAGACGGATTTCTCCACTCAAAAGATAGATTTCCCACTTCCTATGTAAATTCTCATGAATAGTCCATTCTTTCAGGCCTTTCTGGAAACAGGTTGGAGGACTTCAGTGGTCTTAATCCCACCCTGTAGTCCATGTCCACTTCCTGCCGCTCATTCCTGCACTTGCGCTGTACTGTGTTGTGGTTCTTCCTCACAGAAAATTGCTGCCCTATCTCCACCTGTCCCCCCTCTCCAGCCAAATCTTGTTCTTTCTTACAGCGTGTTAATACCAATAGTCCTTGGTTATTACCAACGATTTTTGTCTGTCATTGCTAAAAGTCCTTTGTTGGCTCCACAGCCATTATCAATGTTGGCAAGATGCACATTAGCCTCTTATCTTCTGGGAATTAAGAGTTCAAAAAGGTCTCACTTTGCACTGCCATTTGTAGGGTCACAAGACAGTGGGCTTTAGTCATAGTAATTTTTCATCCTGGCTGCAATTCAAGTCAGTAACTTCCTTTGAAATTTTAACAACAAAAGTATTATTCCACTTGGATTGTTATTCAGGTGACACAAGTTTCCATGGCTGTTCATTAGACACCGGATGCTTGTTAGACAACACAAGCTCCTGCTAGCAGACAGTGTTTCTCATAAACTCAGGAGGGGTTTAGTCCAAGTGCAGTTTGTCAAGCCAAGGTCTAACAAGCATTTCTCAGGTCACAGTGCAGCTGGGGAGGAGGGGGATGCACCACTACAATCCACTCTGACTAAAGTGAGCTTCTCTGTGCATTTGTCTTCCCAAACCATCGTTAAACATGATGGTGCCCTGCTCTCCTGGGGATGGCTGAACCCCTGCCTGCACATGTGAAGCTGTGAATTAATTCCTTGTTTTACTTTGCTGAAGTGTGCAGCTTTTGCTTTCCCTATTAAACTGCCTTTATCTCAACCTATGGGTTTTCTAGTTTTTACCCTTCTAATCCTCTCCAGCATCCCAGTGGGAGAGTGAGCAAGAGGCTGTGTGGAGATAAGCTGCCAACTTGGGTTAAACCACAACAGTAGGGAAATGTCAACATTTGATACAGATCCCTTGCACATAAACATTATAATAATGTAATACATGGTGTGTATGCTGGTTTTAAGCCAAAGAAGTCTTGGTTTATTCAGCATGCTGAAGAATTGTCTTCAGGTAAAGAAGTAAAAAAGCATCATATATGGTTTTAGTGGAAGGAAGAATCCTTCATTTTCCCTAGATTTGAGATTTATAGAGATAATAAAGCAGAACTGCAGGAGCAAAAGTTTAAGTCTCATTCTTTTAGCAAAAGCAATCAACAAAAGCTCCGTTTTATTTTCTGCCTCAGCTACAAATTTTCTATGATATTCTTATGAAGTTACCTGATAAGTGTTTTGTCACTACTTTTTAAACTCTCTTTTATGGCATTTTGCACAACCCCAAAGCTTAATATGTATAGTGGTAAGCATTCACATCTATGACTGATATAACTGGGAGAGTGAGTACCTTGTAAAAGTAACAGTCCACATTATCATATAGCTGGGTGCCAACAGATCTAATGTGTGCTACACAACCAGGACCACAGAAGAAATTATTGGTTCAGGCTTGTCCTTATTTCTAAAATATTGTCCTACATAAAAAAGGGCATCCATAACTCACAGGTTAAGTCTGCTACATTTCGGAATTCCAAGAAGCAAAATAACTACCTATATATATTGTACAGCAATTCAGTGAATTTCAGTAAATACAGTGGGATTGCCTTTAAAAGATGTAGGAAAAGGATGCACCAGTCTCTGTTCTGGGTTGCTACTAAATCATTACACTGAAGTTATCATGGGTCCCATGGGGTTCAGGAAATGACAGGCTATCATAAAACACTATCAAAGATTTGGGTGATGTTGCTTGACTAACATAAATTCTAGCTTCCCTTAATTAAAGTGCTTAACTTAGTTCCGTAAGAGATATTTTTAAGAATCTTGTTGGCATAATCATCTGCCTCATTAGACTCATTCCATACCAGTGTGTCTGAACTCCTGTCAATGGAGTCAAAGCAAGCAATGCTTGAGCAGTGAGGTGAAGAATCGGGACTAACATGAATAAAACAGTTAAACTGAACTTTCACCTTGTCAGAGTTTTTTCTTGTCAGTTTTATATAATTATGCTTAGCTAGATAAATAAAGGGAATTGAGATTTGAAAAGGATATTGTAAAACTTCTATGGTTTCTTTTAGTGTTTTTTTGTTTTGTTTTGTTTTTGTTTTTGTTTGTGTTTTGTTTTGTTTTTTGTGGTGGCGGAGGTGTTAGGTTTTTTTCTCCTCTTTAAAATAACCTGCCAACTTCTAGAACTCATTATAGTCAAGTAATGAATCTAAGCAGTATATTGCCCAGTGAGCTCTTCAAAATGAGATTTACTCCTAACAATATGATGACTAGGAATTTGCATCAGACATTTCCTTAGCAGTGACAGAAAAAGGCTGCACCTTTGGTCCTCACAAGAGCTCAAAGCTGAATAAAATTAAGAGGATATGTACTATTGAATAATATTTTTCAGCTTGAACAAATTAACTTCTGAAGTTAGAAGCATATATTATCCCTTACTTGAAATAATCAGGAAATCAGTATTGAAAACATGGCATACTGACCTTTGTTTTTTTGAACAGAACAGTTAACTCATTGAAAACTAAAGGACCAAGCTCCATGTTTTCACAGCTGTATTCAAATTCACATTATCAGTTTCCATCTGCCTAGGCATCAGAACTGCAGTACACTGAAGCAGCCCATCTAATTCCTCACGTTGGAGCTCTTCTATTTTCTTGGAAATATTTCAATATGCTTTGGTTCAGAAAAGGAGTGGGTGTAGGTAGATATGTGAAATGTGCCCAGGCTATTGTTTCCACTGAGGTCATATGGCATAGAAAGGCTTGTATATATAACCTACAGCTCTCATCCTCCAGAGGGAAGTAGCTGCATGAAGACTGTCCTCTGAAAACTGTTCCCTCTCCTCATACTTTACTCAGGAATTGCTTAGGGAAGTTCTTATTGGCCTTGGCCAAAATAACACTAGTCACATATTAAACAATTTAGTATTATGTTCAGGTTCTAGTACCTATCAAGTTCCTTTAATGACTTTTTTTTTTTGGACAACTATAAGCATAACCTCTGTATTTAAGTGATACCACAGCTCAGAGATTTGGGTACATACAAGAAGATGAAATCTTAGTGGCAGAAAATATTTAAAACAGATGTATTAAGTATTATAGATACATAATATTACATTATGACTTTCAACAGATAAAATATCTGAACCCTTCATTGTAAGGAGAAAAGTGACAGCAGGAAGAAGAGATTTGCCACCTGGACATATGAACACGTGGTATTGGTTAATGGCAACCCATAAAATGTTACTAGATGGAGCATAGTCTTTTTTGCTAGTTTTTTCCTTCATTTTTTGCAGTTTGATGAAATTGCCTAAACCTCTTAGACAGTAAAATAAAACATGCAGGCTGATATAATTTTCTCATCCTCTTAAAGAGACTTCTCAACAGCACTATAGTACACAACAGTCTGTAGTGGATGGATAAACACCACCACAATTTTGACAGTTATACACAGACATAACAGCAAGAAAAGTGAGACAGAAAGGTCATGATTCCCGGGCAAGGCAGTATCATCCTTTTGTGAAAATAGCTTTTGATGCCAAAACCACACATAAATGTTTATCCACCATACAACTGAGCACCCATATGTATACCTGGACTCTTTTCACGGCTTCTGTTTATCAAAATATTTCAAAATTAGAAAGGGAGACAGGATCCTTGCCTTGAAGAGTTTTCAGATTATTTTGGGAACATTAAGTGTATCTTAATTTAATATAGCCCCCCCACGACCAGCAGAAATTATTACTTTATAATTTTGTAATCTCATTTGGAAAGATACCACAGAGCTATGGAAATAACTGTCTTTTAACCTATCTACAATTATGCAGGTGATTCAAAGATGACAACTCCATGACACTAAAATCCATTTACTAGATTTATTCAATACTTCAAACTGCTTTGCATATTAGGAGAAAACTTGGAAGATGGAAAATCTTGTAACTTTAATGTACAAGATTTCAACCTTGAATATTTGCTAAAAAGGAACTCGAGAGTGACAGACTGTTATCAGTGTGCGTAAGACTTTGGAAGGGCAAAATGCAAAAAGTGAATTAATCAGAATGTACTAAAGAGAAAAGGTACTTAGGCCCTATTGTTGTGCTTCTGATAAAGTTAAAATGTGTAAGATTGCACTAGAGATGGAGGAAAAGAAGTAAAGATGTATACAGAATAATTGGACTTCATCAGATAACCTGAATCAGTGCAAAGTGCATTTGCATGAGTAAAACACATACATAATGCAAGTGCTACTAAAAATAAAAGCTAATTTTATGATCATTTTATTCCCTTGTACTTCATTTAGTTCATATTCTAACACAAAAGTAAGAAAGCTAATGCAGGCATATACAGATCTGCTTTCATGATCCTATTATCATAACTGTATTTCTGTCAGAAGTTATTGGTAAGCAAACTAATCCTTGCACATTTTTATTGTTTTCCTGCTCTGACTTACTTCCCTTACTGCATTACTCCCACACTGCATTACTTGCACAGCTTTTTCCTCTCACCTAACTGAAGTTCCTATGAAACAGTCATCATTGATCACTTTATTTTCATTGGCTGGCTGGGTAGATATGATAGTGTTCCTAAACTGCTGTGTTAAATGTAGTCTATTTCATTTAGGCCTGTACTATATGGAATATCTGTAATAGCACTGTGTGACTTTCAACAAAGCTTCCTGTAAAACCAAATCAAAAGACTGTTTTTCAGAAAAATATTAGGGAGGAGGCAAAGGAAGTGGGAGTGAGAGAGACACAGATAATGAAAAGGAAGAGTTGTCTTAACACCCATCTTAAGAACTTATTTCACCTTCTGAGTATTCCAAGATCCTTGGTTATCATGGGTACTTTTTCCTTTCCTGATGACAACCATAATGCTGACAAGGTCATAGGAGACGAAAATGCAAAGTGCAGTGTGTTCCCCAGCTAAAGTTTACTGCAACAAGGAGTTCTTGCTCTTTTACAATCACAAGCTGCCAAGAAAACATAAAACATTCTGTCTTTGACTAGAACTCACTGGTTATTAAGTACATTTCAGGGAATTTTCTTCATGGTAGGAGCTGAGCTGGGGTGTGGCAATAAGATGAAAATTCTTTTCCTCCCAATCCTTCCCCAGTCTGACACCTCTATTAGAGCACCAAAACCAGACTGTGGTTACTTCTAAGCTGTACCAGAAAAGAGTCTAATCTTGATCAAGTCACTATAAATCTAGAATAACTCTACAGTGATCACGCTTTACTGCAACTAAGATGAGCATCTGGCCTCCTACAAGTAATCTTTGATTCTCAGCTCATGATACCTATGACATATTAAGAAAGTTTTTGGGTTTTAAAAATCACTGGAACACGATAGAAACACCCAGAATGTGGAGTTTGACACACTCATTTTCTGTACTTAAGCCCACTTGACCAGATGCTTCTGGAAAACAAATTCCGTGAGATCACACAAATTCAAAATCAATTAATTGTTTCATTACCAGTAGACATAACAACTTGTTTCTTATATATTTATTTTCTAGACCTTCCTGTGAAATAAACCAAGCTTGGTTCTTTTTTCTTTCTCTTTTCCCTAATCATTCTCTAGTTTGCACCAACACACCAACATCATAATTTCACCCTGAAACCCAGCTCTCTGTGATGTACTCAGCAGCAGCAGAAAGAGTGAGCATGTGCTCCACCAGACTCCAAGCTGCTCTATGTGTATTGCTGGACAGCCAGCAAATCAAACAGAAAATATAACTATCAAGTCCATTTTACAGCCTTTTTTTTGCAGGAGAGAGAGAAAACCCTCTCTAACCAGTGATTTTTATTAAGAGGCTGGAAATTCAATCTTGTGTTATCTGTAGCCTTCAGCTATACTTGTTGAAACCCAAGGCTTTTATATATTATTCGAGGTAAGTGGCAGAGAACAGTCATTTCTGTCTTCCCTTAGTTTGTTCCTGGTTTAGGAAGTTATAATAATACATTGAGGAGATTCCTTCTGTGTGAGAGCATATGATAATTCATTAGTATACTTTTCCTCTTCCTGGACTTATATAACATTTGAACCTATATACCATCTCATCAATTCATTAAAGGAAGTGTGAAATGGTACTTCTAGGAGCCCACTTCTTCATCCTAGTGCATGACCTATCAGCACATATCATTTTTCAGCTTCCTGAAACCTTAAAAAAAGGAAAAGTAGTCAAGTCTCCCTTTTTCTTTTTTTTTCTGAACTTATTAACAGCTCACAAAGAATATGAAAATACATAAAACCAAAACCGTAAGTCTGTCCAGCAACATGTTAAAATAGAATCAGGATAAAGTCAACCTAAAGTATTAAATCAGTAGGTTGTTTAAGGTTTCCCTTAGCAGACCAGTTTTGAGACATTCATTTCTCAATTACCCTCTATTTCTTTCAGGTTTAGATACCTAAACTTTGTGTCTTTGAAAGAGAAGAACCTCATGAAAAATTTCTGTCATGTTCCCTCTACCCCATGAAAAGCTTTAAAACTTTCTCCTTTCCTCTGTGTTTTGGAAATTTGTTGCATTTTTTCTTCAGTGACGTCCATTAAATGTGCTGAACCACCTCTTTAAGGTAGCATTATATTTGCTGTGAGGGGCACCTTCTTATTTACTGTTTTGCCTAGACATTCAGTCTGTCTCAGTCAATGGAGATTGAAGGTCTATCACTTAATAATTTTTGATAGATTGTCACGTTATGTTTAAAAAAACCAAAGAGTGTTCAGAAGGGAGACATAAGTCCCCTTCAAAACCAAATAGTGGACTAGGTTACTGTCTTATTTATGATCTTCTGACAAATTCAAATGTTGACTGACTTCAGAAGGCTTTCTTTTAATTCTCACTTATTCATTTACATAAAAGTCTAAGTGAAAATTAAGCCCTTTATGTCAGTAGCCATGGGTGTTTTGTTTTCTTAGGCTTTCCAAGCACTCAAGTCTTGAGAATTTAAAAATACCAGAGAAAAATCCTAAAAAATATATGCAGGCAGTAACTGCAAGGAAGCAAAGAAGTAAAAAATAGATTACATATGCTTAAAGAAATGTTCAATGGATTTTTGTTTCTTCATCTCTGCAGTATTCCAAAATAGTCAGCTTTCCTGCGAGAGAAATTTTTATTTTTGAGAGAGCATATTTCTATACAAAAAAACTAAGTTACAATAGGGATCTTGTCTCATTTCACAAAAGAATGTAACTTAAGGTTATCATGTTTTGTATACTTCACTTCTGAAATCTGTTGTGTTTGTAGGGCTCTCAGTTGCTTAAAGAGCAAATACAATTTTTCTCATCAAAGTAGCAACATTTATGAAAACTGCTCTTGCTCACTCACAACTGATCTTTCATAAAAAGTTCACTATCCATCATGGTCAAGTACAGGCAAAATTTTATTTTCTTACAGATGTGTTTCTCTTCATTTCCTTCTATGAATGCACACAAGCCCAGACCTTTGCTGACACTTTGGTCTATATCCATGTGCAAAATATACCCTGTGCTTCATAGAAAAGACTGTAATTGTCCCCAGGAAAACCAGAGCTTGTTTATTGCTCTTTACACACACTGGTACAGGTCTACATACAGGATACAAAACAAAGAATGATTTACTATTTTCCAAGAAAAAGTGCAAGAAAAAATATTACAGATAAGAAAGCAAAACTAAAAACATGCCAATTAGTGGATTCTTCCCCCTCAAACATTCCCCCTCAAAAAATTTCATATGCTTAAATTAACTGTGGAAAGTATAATTCAATCTCTTCTATTTGTAGGATAAAACTTTTGTCTCAAAGTTTGAGAAAATGTCCTAGTTTCTAATATCAGGCCCAGCAACATGGGGTCCTGAAAGGCATGTCTGGGTTGACCAACCTGAACTCCTTCTAGTACAAGGTCACCCACTTAGTGGATGAGGGAATGATTTCTATCGGGTCTTTAGTAAAGCCTTGCTGTTTCCCACAGTATTCTCCTGAAGAAACTGGCTGCTTATGGCTTGGATGAATGCACTCTTTGCTGGGTGAAGAACTGGTCAGCCCTGTTTCACATCTTTGTTGTTAAGGAGGTGGGTTCAAGTGCACTCTCAGTCCCTTTGCAAACTGCACCAGGTTGGGTGAGAGTGTTGATCTGTTGGAGGACAGGAAGGTTCCCTACAGAGGGGTCTGCACAAGCTGGATTGATGGGCCAAGGTGAATTCCATGAGGTACAAGAAAGTCCTGCATTTGGGTCACAACAACGCCCTGCAATGCTGCAGGCCAGGGGAAGAGTGGCTGGAAAGCTGCCCAGCAGAGAAGGACCTGGGAGTGCTGGTTAACTTCTGGCTTAACGTGATCCAGGAGTGCCCAAGTGGTGTAGAAGGCCAATGGCATCCTGGTCTGCATCAGCAATAGTGTGGCCAGCAGGACCAGGGCAGTGACTGTCCCCCTCTACTCAGCACTGCTGAGGCCACACCTCAAATCTTGTGTCTACTTCTGGGCCCCTTTCTGCAAGAAAGACACTGAGGTGCTGGAGTGAATCCAGAGAAGTGCAATGGAAATGTTGAAGGGTCTGGAGAGTCAGTTTGGAATTGGTTTGATACTCAGTCTAGGACAAGTAATATAATTAATTATTTTTCTCCCACGATTTGTTGTTTTGTTTAATTTTGGGGTTTTTTTTTATGGTACACATTTCTATGTTAAACTTTTTACTCTTAGTGTATCCTTTTATAAACACTACAGTTTTATTTTCTTAAGTATCATTGATTTGGGCTTTAGGGTTTGATGCCACTGCAATTCCTCTGGTAATGATAGGTTAACTTGTTCAAACAAAAACATAATGTCTGGTCACATGAGATATCACAGAAGTGCTTTGTTTACAAAATACACAGGCAGCAGCATTTTTTTCCCTATATTTTGTAAGATTAAGTGTAAACTTTTGCCATTAGTACATGCATCTAGACCTGTTTCATTCTCCTGTTAAATAATGTATTTTAGGAAAGGGGACACAAATGACAAAAATACAGGTACTTCTAGAAGTGTATTTTAAAATATACATGAAGCACTATTTGCCTGTTAAATAATGCCTATTAAATGACCATGGATGGTTTCAAAGACTGCATTTCATTTGTGTCAGTGAAACAATTCAAATGAAGAGCATAAGGTGTGTTCACATTATGTATGTTGACTATGAATTTTGCACAACTTGCAGGAATTTCTTTAAGGCCTGAGATTCTGTAATAACACTCACTTTGGACATGACACTTCTCATTTTAGTACCTTTCAGCTTGCATGGATATGAAGAAAAGCTTTACTAAGTAAGAAAAAGCAAGAAAATCAGTAAAACCAGGGAAAAAACCCAAATAGTTTGAGAGTTACAAGTGATGCTGATTTCAGTGTTGGCATAGCTTTTACAGAACTATTAAGCTCATGAGCTCATTTTTTCCTAAAGTCTCTATTTCCATCAAGGTCCTAAGTTTCACTTTTCTCAAAATGAGTATTGATGCTTTTGCATCTCATAGAACCACAGCTGATGTCTGTCAAGATGTTTAGATTTGCATTGAAAGATATACTCTTAGTGGGAAAGACTCTTTTTCCAGGTTGGTTTGTTTGTGGGTTTCACTTTTGTTCTGTTTTTTGTTTAGGTTTTGTTGAGGTTTTGTTACTGTTTTTTTCTTTTTCCCCCCAGCGAGACAGCCAGGAGAGACTCCTATATACTCTCATATTCTGAATTAGACAAATTTTAAGAAAACAGAAGAGTACAGATAGTACAAAACCAAAATATGGATTAGGG
This sequence comes from Climacteris rufus, assembly GCA_013398175.1. Taxonomy (NCBI): domain Eukaryota; kingdom Metazoa; phylum Chordata; class Aves; order Passeriformes; family Climacteridae; genus Climacteris; species Climacteris rufus. The sequence goes on from VZRZ01005815.1 coordinate 444,647, forward strand.
ATATTGAAGGGATGCAGAAAATTGGATTTGTATGTGAAAACCTAGAAAACCTTGAATATACAAAAAACTGGGGAAGCTGAGCCTAAATTGTCAGAATAATTAAAAATATGAAATGCATAAATCATTGTAAAAATACAGGGATAGAAAAAGGCAATTAGCAGAAATTACTTGTCTCTTCTGAGTAGCTGGAAGCCTAATTTTCTGAGAAACAAAGACATGGAGATGAACATGAAATAATGGTCAAGAGGTGATTTCTTCTTGAAGGCTCAAAATAGAAAAGGCTCATTTTTTTGATTCTATGAGTTAAACCAGTTTCATTTTTATTCCAGGGATAAGGGAGGGAAAGGTGTCCAGCTATTTGACTGCTTTGGTATTTGGTATTGCTCTTTACACAGGGATGAATTACACACTAGACAACCTCGATATGATCTTCAATAAATTATGCTTACTTTTTATATGTATTCACTTACATTCTGGAATTCGGTGAGTGAGGTTTTGCTGTAAACCATGCCAAAACACACAGTTGTATTGGAGGGAGAAAAGAACTGAAAAAAGGAAAGGAAAAGATTAAACATACATAGATCACAGAGATGAATCTGTTACCTTTTTTAAAGCAAGGCAGAAAACAGGAAATTTTTATCTATTTTTAAACTGTGTACTATAAAAAACCAGTAACTTAATCTGAGAAAAAAATTGTGGACATGTGAATACACACCATCAGATTTTACTCATAGTTTGTCTTGTAAAAGAATATTCTATTTTATGGTAGATGTCTTTGGTTTTGTCTGAGATAGAGTTATTTTTCTTCCTAGTATCTGGTATGGTGTTGTATTTTGGGATGAGAATAATGTAGGTAAACACAGTGATGGTTTAGGTTTTGTTGAGCAGTCCTTACACCAAGTCAAGGATTTTTCTGCCTCTCCCCCCACCCCACCAGTGAGGGGATTGGGAGTGCACAAGGGGCTAGGAGGGATCTCAGCTTGGATAGCTGACCCCAGCTGACCGAAGGGATTTCCCAGACCTTATGGTCTCATGCTGAACAAAACAAAAAAATCTCTGGACAAGCTGGCCAGGAAGTAGTGGTGACTGTTTGGGGACTGCTTGGACAATTACATTTTCCATTAATAATATTATTTTCCCTTCCTCTTCTGTCCTTATAAACTGTCTTTGTATCAACCCACAATTTTTACATTTCTTTTGCTTCTCTACTCCATCCCATTGTGACGCAATGAACAGAGGACTGGGAGGTGTTTCGCTATATGTTGGGTTAAACTACAACATTGGTCCATGATATCTGGCAGCATCTGTCTCTTGTTTTCTGGTTTGTTTGGGATTTTTTTCTTGTTGTTTTGGTTAGGTTTTGAGTTTTTTTGGGGAATTTTGTCTTACATTTAGTCTATCTATCTATCTATTTATCTATCTATCTATCTATCTATCTTCTATCTATCTATCTATCTATCTATCTATCTATCTATCTATCATATATTTATCTAGAAAAGATTGGTTTAACTTTTGTGTTCCCTCTGGTTAAATTCAACTTGAATTTTCAAATATTTTCATCTGTATCTTGATGTAGAGGGAACACTTCATGGGTTCATACAATAATTTTGGAGGTGATGAAGACATTGTATAAGTGAAAATTTAAATGCATTTTAAATACTCTAGAAAATTAAAGGGAATCTGAAAAAACTATTTAATTAAATAGGTTTTTTCCTCCAGGAGTGAGGATGAGGAGGTATAATGTTGCTATCTTTAAGCACCACTCAGCTGCTGGCTTATGCCCCCGTTCCCTGGTAGGATGGGGAAAGAAGTCTAAAAATTAAACACATGGATTGAGATTAAAAGTTTAACAATTAAAAAGATATAACAACAACAACAACAACAACAATAATATGATGGAAAAAAAGGGAAAAAACCAAAATGAAACCTGTAAAGTTGAGAGTAAAAAATTGCAAGAAAATAGGACTCAGCTTGGTACAGTGATAGGGTAAAATTTTATCTCCCTATTTTAAACTAATGTTTATGGAGAAGGAAAAACCCTGGAGATAACAGGGTAATTGACTCCTGAGATATTTTTCTTTAAACTTTATTAGATAAAAATATAAGAGCATAAGAGCATATACTTAATGCACTATTTATTTGCATAACAGGCCTGTAAGTTTATGAACTGTATATTTTATTTTATGGTTTTTAGTACCTAATATTAAAAATTGGTTTCTGCTCAAGCCCAGGAATATTCATTTTGCTCATCATAACATAAAACAAGACAATACTCTCTTTTGCAAAAAGAATGGACTGGGTTTAAATAGCATCAAAAGTTTTCATCCTGAATATCATAATGTAGTTAAGCTGTTAAAAATTTGGCCAAAATCTCCTCCATGAAAGCCTGATGGTGGGTTTTAGAATTATTTGGTTTTGGCAAAGACCAGAATGCATGTTATAATGCACACAAAAGCTAAAGTGCTTTTCTAAACAATGCTTTTAATTCTTAAATTGAAACAGAAAGTGAATATACACAACTATGACATAAGACATGAAGACTTTAATGCTATATTTCTTGTTTTCTGTAGTTTTATGCATTACAATCTCTTTAGTACCATGCTTCACATTGTAGATAAATTTGGCTTCAGATTTATCCATCTACTTTTGGGACCACTTTGTAGATAGCTTAGTGTGGATTTGGGTAAATCTGGGTTACTTCATCATGACTTATGGGTGTCTGGAGAGGACACGTTAGATTTCACAGATTTTAGAGTTGATGATGTGTATCATTCGTTTGTTTTTCAGTGTACTACAGAAATTCTGAGCTTCATTCTTTAAATATTTTTTGTATTTTACTCCCAGGAAAACACATAGGTGTTAAGAATGTTAGCAATTCCTTTAAAATTGAGTGAAATTTCGAAAAAAATAATATCTATTTAATAACCACCTCTTGCTATTGTCAAATTTCTCATGTGCCCTTCACATTAGATGGAAACAACTTAAAAGTGGTAAGTGTCCTGGGTAACTCCTAGCCATGCAGAGACAGAGGAATGTACAAGGGAACTTAATTTCTTAGGTTCACTAATTTATGTCCTTGAGCAAATAATAAATATAGGATTGGGAAGACTGACAGTTTTACAGTTTTAGAAAGGATGAATGTATTTATAGGAAAATAATTCTTAAGCCTAATGACCACATAATCAAGAAACAGGGTGTCTAGTGTTCAGGTTTACTATGAAAAAGAGGGAGTTCCCTGTGTGAGATGTACTTTTAGAGCATGGTATTAAAAATGCCAAGGTCAGGGGTTCAATCCCCATATGGGCCATTCACTTAAGACTTGAACTCGATGATCCTTATGGGTCTCTTCCAACTCAGAACATTCTGTGAATCTGTAATAGAGTTTCTCCATTCAGTTTTCAGGTTTTGCCAACATTAATGAAATTATCACCCTGTATTAGAAACAGTTACGTTTGTTAAAAATGCAAAATGGTGGTGAATCGTGTCTTTAATCTCAGGCAAAGTGTAGTTTCTGCACTAAGATTAAGTTTCTCTCCAGCCAAAGTATTTTACTCACAAAATTTTAGTCACAGGTTAAATACTGCAAGTGTATTTCATAACTTTTGCTGAAAGTTATTATAAGAACTCCACCTGTGTATTTCTTCCAGCTTCTAAATTGAATGTCAGTTTAGTTTGTAGGACTGTATTTCAGTCAATAAAAATTTACTATGACTAAAATTCATTTTAAAGTGGTGAGTTAAAGAATCACCTAAACTTTGTACCAATTCTTTTCTTTGGAAGAACAATATTAAATGGCAATTTCTTTTTTTTTTTTTAAATTTTTATATGTCTGTTTTGTGCCCACATATGTGTAGTTATTAAAAATAAATAGGTTTTGATTTGGTTTCATATAAAGAAGGTGCACTGCTTGTCAAAAAATGGTGCAAAAATCATGAAGGCTGCTTTGTATGCTTCAAGTTATTATGTTCATGTAATAGCAAACCTTGTACTCAATTATATCTTGATGTATGAGTTTCATTTCTTGTTGCAATCCATCAGAGATTTTACAGGGTGAACAACAGAACTGCTGAGTATGACAAACATGTCAAAGTCAGTGAAGGATTATGATCTGGTATGAATATTATAATGGTTTCATGTAATAACAGTACAGTTGAACTGTTTGTCAACACTTTGTTATAAATCGTGGGGACTACAGTAGTATACCTACATGTATGGTTCTAAACGGCCAAAATTCAAAAGCTTTCCAGATCGAGCTTCTCTAAAGCAGCTGTTTATTACTCACAGTACCCTTCCTCAAATTTTAAGAATTAGGAGTGAACTGACAACTGCCAAATGTGTTCAAATTATTCTTTTTAACAATATGTTTTTTGTTGACAAATGTTTACATTCTATTAACACCATAAATGCCAGAGTTACATTGAAATACTGATAAAAAATGATCACTCCTAATTGCCACTGTGACAGCAGTGTTGTTGCTTATACAGACAGCAGTGATGATATCAGCCTTCATACTAGGCCAAGGGTACATCCAGGCATACAGGTACATCCAGGGAACTTCCTAGTTTCAACATTGTATGACTAAAGCTAGAAAAAGACTTTCAAATTAAGTCTATTATTTAAAAAATATAGTATACATTAACAAGATTATTTGATTTTCATTTAGTTGGGAAAATGTAAGAAAATTCTGAAGAACTGGAAAACATGAAAGAAAAGAAAGAGTGTGAATTCATAGACATGTTTAAGTATAAGAGAAGTTTCTCAGTAATTATAAAGCAATTAGAAACTCTGTAGCATAATGATGGAATAATCATAGAATTAATTTTTTTTTCAAAACATTTATATTGATAGAATATCTGGTCTACATGGTAAATACTACTGTGTTGATGTATACTTTGATTTCTCCAAGGTATTTGAGTAACATATTAGATTTTGTTAAAAAAAAATACTATATGTACTTATCACAGCAATGAGGAGATGTAATTTAAAACTGGTCTGTAAATTACAGTTCCCTATAATCCAAAAGAGAAATATCATGGTAAGGTATATTTTTGAAAATTATCTTTTGGATTTTTTCTTCTAAATTTCACCTATGACCTATATGACATAATAACTTTTTAGTATGACTGCTAAATGACACTTCTGGATAAGGGAAACACTGGTAAATAAAACTAATAAAACTTTTCTATTTTAGTACAGCTAAATCCAAGTGATTGCAAATTTTGAATTTAAAGTAAATAATACATGTGATATACATCTATACAAATTTTATAATTCTTAAAAATCAATAATTTAAAAGAAGACAGATTTCAGCATCAAAGTTTCCTTCAACATAAATTATCAGTTGCACCGTTCGTGAAAAAGAAGGTAAAGAGGAACACTAGAATGGAGGGGATTTTTTTACTATAGAGAGCATGTGGAACAGCTAAAATTCTGTATCCAGTTCAACACAACAATGAAGATAGTAAAATGTTAGGAACATCACCTAAAGTGGGGTCATAGTGCTCATGAGTAGAGTGGCAATCCTGATAGAAGCTCAGTTGCTTCCACTCAACTTCCTTACAAAAATTAAAACTGGTGCTTGTGATCTGCCGTTTTTAAGACTCCAAATGAAATCCACATTAACTACTGCTGGAAGACAAGCACTACGGAATAAGCCTTTACTTAAAAAAATGTCAAAAGATGACTTGTTCATCAGGAATAAATAATTAAGAAAAATGCCTGGTAGTAGAGGACTTTCAGGCTAGCTGGTGAAGTCCAGTGACTGGAAGTTTTGACCAACTTGGTCTTTAAATATAAAAGATTTAGCCTCAGAGTCACTTTCTGTTGGGAAAAACGACGAACTTCATACACTTGAGCTTGTGCAACTTTTGACAATCACATTCTATAGTCAGGGATTAAGGTTTTTACAGTATCAGCAAGTTAACAGCATTGCCAGTGCTACCCCTTGAAAGCTTTGGGTTCATCAAAACTTGCAGTAGTTCAGCTTAGCAGGGGAAATGGAACCATAAGATTCTCTTTCCTTGCACCCTGTTTCCTTCTGGATATCTGATGCGGGTTCCTGGAGAGGGCAGGATTTTAATATAGCACAGTTCTGGCAGCAGATCATGACCAAGTTTCATTTTCCGTGGCTGTTGTCCTCAGAGGTAAGAAAAGAATAATGCACTTCTTTGTGTACCCTTAGACTGATGACTTCATGTGTTCTTTTGGTTTTCCTTTATGACCTTCTTAAGCAGTACCAGATAAATGGCTACACCCAGAGTGGACCAATAGTCTAGAACATGCTAATAATAAAATATTTCTGATAAGATTATATTTCTCAAAAAATATTCCTCATCTTGTTAGTGGCTATGGTTGCATGACCTTTGTCCCTTTTCCCACCCCACCCTCTACCTGGTTAGAAAGGTTAGAAGACAAATAACCTCATCACTTCTGTACACCTACATCCAGCTAATGAAGCCATAGAGCAAAAATGTGAGCCAAGAGAGATGAAATATTTTTGATCAGTCTTTAGACAAAATAGTCAATATTCAGCTTTTCCTCTTGAGGGTTATTTTTAATCATTATAATGCTTAAAGATTTTTCTAGGAAGCTCTTGTAGGAGGATGGAATTAATGTTATTAACAATGTCATTTTCTTTCTGAATGAAAGATTTAATGTCTCCACAATAACAGTTAACATCACTGAGCCGTTAAAGAAAAATAATGTAATATAAAACATTTTTTTCATTTGAGGTTTATTAAGCTTTGTAATATTTTCAGTCTTCCATGTTCCATAATATAGTTAGCTTTTCTATAAGAAAGAAGAAATTTTTAAAGTGCAATCTGTAGTCATAGCACTGACATAAACCTTACTGTAAGGAAAAAATTATATATTCAGGAAAAATTTTACTTAGGTGATGGTATCAAGGAGGCATTTTGGTCTACACAAAATTGTAAGTGCTTTTAATAACCAGATAAATATATGGGATATGAATTACTGACTAGAAATATATTGATTAACAAAATTACAAAGATGCAGTTATTAAAATAAATACAGTTGGTCTTAAGAAGTTGTGCAGTAAAGAACATGGAACATGGAATGTCCTAACAGCTCAACAGACCATCTTTTTAGATAGCCACTGTGTCATGCTAATGTTAGTGAAGGGCTGATAAAGAATTAATCTCCTTCAATATCTGCTCTGTAAAACTAATAGGAATGTGTAAGATGCAGTTGTCAGCCAGTGTAAAAATGAGGTTTACCTAGGGTAATCTGGAGTATATTCTTGAGATTTATTAAACTGCTTAATTGTTTTAGTAATTAGATAAATGTTGAGTGGTTTTTTTTGTGAATATAGGAGTATAAGAAATGTTAGCATCAAATTATAGTCCTTAAAAAGGTATGCTGTTAAGTGATCTGCCATTTCCTGTCAAAAGTTTTGTTGCTTAGAAATTTTAGTAATTCAGATAAGAGAAATTGTTGTGTATGAGAAACAAAGACCAAAAATGCTAAATTTATATTTAACTTGTTAAATGCATAGCAAAATACAATTTTAAATACAAATATTTATGCAATGTAAATGTAACCATATACATATAAATTGGAAGACCATTGTGACATATTTGTGGTGTCAACCTTTATAAAAATCTCAAAGTTTCAAAACTAATAAATTTATAACTTAAAGCTAGCCATTAATAGAATGTATCATTTGAAGCTGTTGAAATAATAAAAAGGATTGGATGAGCCCTGGCTGTAGGCTTCTAGAATTAGCATTTATTTAGATTACAGTTTGAAACTGCTGAAATGTTTCTTTTAGTATACTGTATTGGATTAATTATGTTTTTATGCAATACTATTGGAACAATAAAAAAATTACAGTTTTGTCTTTAGATAGATTTCATCATGTGTGAGCAATTTTGGAAATCTTTAAATTATAATTATACTTAAAATGCTTCTAGCAGTGCACAAATATAAAGCAAACTTTAATTCTCAATTTAACAACTCATAAGCGCAAAGTCTTTTACTACCACCTCTCTGGTTGTGTTCCTCACTCCCAAGAACAATTAATTCCTGCAGTACGTAAATAAATACAGAAAAAAATGTTTACCATTGGACAATATTTGCAATATGCATTTCAAATTCAAATTTTACCCTTTTTTTTACAGACTCCACATATCCACTCTCTTCTCAGTGCTTATCTTTTCTCTCATGTGGTTATACTGCTTTTTGACAGCTTTCAAAAGCAAGTTGCAAGCTCCCTCTCTATGGTGTGTTTGCAGTAGTTTGCAGCAGTTCTGCCTGAACTGTTGCTGGAGTGCCTAGAAATGAGACTATGGCAGAGGATCAGACATTTCTTGAATCCTTTTAACTATGCCTTTGAATTTGTATGTTTAATCAATACTAAAGAACTGAACCTGAAATCAATTCAAGCAAAAGGGAAAAAATCCTACCCTCAAACCAGAAAGAGGAGATAGAACAATCTTAACAATTTAATGAAATAATATGTTTTTTAGTAGCTGTTGCTCTTTGTGCTTTCTCTCAACATGATTCCTGACTTTTTCAAGTGTGTATTCACACCCAAGAAAGCTTTTGTATATTGATTCTAACTAATCATAAAGCATGAGAGAGCTACAAAAAAAATATGTTCAGCATTCTTTTATTTATAGACTGATGGATAGATTTTTTTTCTTTAAAAGCAATAAATGAATGAGTTAACTTTCTAATCTATTAAGAATTTAAAAGCATTGAGTGTGTTTTTAGAAGCATCAATATGTAATGCTGAACACTATCGAATTAAAATAAGACACAGGTCATCATATTATTACAATATAGCTGAAAGGCAATGCAGCAGCTCAAAGTTCTAAAAAGTAATTTAGTGAAGGTTACTCATGAGATAGCTTCTTCAAGAAGAATGATGCAGTTATGTGCACAAAGAAGAGCATTTCTGTTAAATCAGAACAAATCTACACTAGTGATTCATGTTCATATGAGTTCAACTGGTATCATATGAGCTCAAATGATATATATTCAAATTAAAGAAGTGGAAATTATAATCACCTACCAGCACAGATTTGCTTCAGACTGAGTGTGGAATTTGTTAGTATCTGTTGGTCTGGTTTGGACGGTCGGGATGGATGGAGATGAGAGATCTCTGAAGTTAGGTCTTAGAGCATGAGGTTTATTGTGAAGGGTGTGGGTACAGGGGACCTGCGAGGAGCTGCCCACTACAGCTCGAAGCAGGAGGTAAGAGCAGGAGAGAGAGAGAATGAAGAGGTGAAGAGAGTCATGGCAAGAGAGCAAGAGGAGTGAGAGCATAAGAGAGCAAAACAGGCAAGAGAGCGAGACTCTTCTTTACAATACAATAAATGTCCTTCTGTGTTGAATATTCTAATTTTCATTAACCAATCTAGTTAGTACAAGATACAAATCCTATAGCATTTACATACAGCCTATAAGAATTGTTACATTACCATACTGCGTTACATTTTAAACATTAAAAACTATACTTTGGACTTCTTCTGCCACGTTAGTGGGGTCTTCTTTGACCCTTGGACCTGTCTGCAGCATAGGGTATTGTTTAATTAAAAGGGGATTACCTTCAGCCGGCCATACAATTGTTTTCCAGTTGTTTAGTAACTAAGTCTTGGTATCTCAAAACATGCTTTCATTTCAATCTCGCTTGTAGTTTTCATATTTTCAGCATCTTTTGCCCGGCAATCATATTTACTAGGCTTTCCTGTTTCATCTTCCCCAACAACTGAGGAAATAAATTATGTAACTATTTCTATGCACATATATCTCTCTGTATGATTGAGTAGCTCTTATAATCATTTATAGTTTTTGTTTGCCCTTTGGGCTTTGCAATTTTTACTTCAGTGTAACCTTTTTACCTTGTTTGATACTGAAGTTATTTAAAGAAAATCCCACTTGTGTATGCATATTTATTTTCTACTCCAAAACTATTAATTTTTATGTTCTTAATTCTTACTTAGAACATTCTGGCTAACTACTATACTCTGTGTGGACAGCATGACATTGTGAAGGTTTATGACCAAGTTAAGAATTTACTTCTGTATGTATATACACACGGGCACAAATGTATAAAGACAGGAATCTCTTCTCATATCTTAAATAGCTTTTATCATTTAAAGCTATATAAAGATATTTTAAATATCTTAAACAGCTGAATTTCTGGACAGAAAGCTCCAGAGAACGTACATGTCATTCTGGATATTTACTCAAGAGTTAAAATGGATGTCTCAGTGTGATGTTCTTTATGAGGAGATAATATGCCTAAAGGATATTTTCTTTAGTGTTGTAGAAGGAGTAGGGAATAAAAGAAATTCTTGGTACATAGATAATTTTTGAAATAATGATCCAGTATCCAGTTATTAATCTGTACACTGATAGATATTTGCATATCAAGATAATAAAAAACTTCAAAGCTTTCCACTTATATAGGGCCATTTACAAGAAGAATGAACAGATGAATTCAATTAAGTCTTATTTCATGTGCTCCTGAATTACTGGGAGAATCTGGAGCAAGTTATAGAAGTGACAGTACAAAACAGTCACTGCAAATTCTTTCAGATAATTCTCAGACTATTCCAGAGGCAGAGTGTTGAACAAAGAAGAACTGACTAAAATAAAATCACAAGTTAAAATTCTGGATTTTTCAGAATATATTTCCAAGAGTTAAGGCTGCACTGTGTGATATTTCAGTGACAATATCATTATCTGAAGGCATAAGTTCATATTGCCATTGAAACACATCCTAGCCAGCCGTCACCTGGATCTGACATGAAGAGAATGTGTCAAAAAAGCAAAAATTTCTAAAATATGATAAGAAAATTTTTGTTGTGGTTTTCATAGGATGCCGGATGAAGGCACCTTACTGTTATAACTATGGCAATCAAATGTTCTATCTTCATAAATAAGGGGAAAATAAAACAATAATAATTGTTTATAAAACAATAATTGATTCCTCATATTTCACAATCATGTTAAAGGACCATTTTGTTCTTTACCACAGTTATAACTTTTGAAAAAAAGCTTTGAACATAAATTCAGCACTGGACAAGTTCTTTCAGTTCTTCTTAAGTAATATTATTTTAATCTACTAATTAGAAACAACTTTGCATAAGCCCACAAACTCCATCTCTCACTTCATCACAGAAAGCTGAGAAAACTTAAGAAAGTGTAGAGATTTAAAGCCTTGCTTACAGGTGATTTATTTTTTTTTCCTGACTATGTAGAAATAAAAGATTGCATATAAATAGGGAAAAGGATATTAAAAAATTAATATGAGGATTAGAAGGATAGTGGGAAGATAAAAAATAAGCCTAAACATTTTTGCAACCTGGAATAAGCTTCTCTGAGACTTTAAGACTCTTTTGCTTGGTTTTGGTATGAATGATGAAATTGAACACTAACATTAATTGCATTTGTGAAGAAACATATTTTGTTGTCCAGGCTACTAATGATTGCCTTTAGTAAGAAAAGAGGAGGTGCTATGTAATAACAGATGTTAAAATAAGGGATCAGTGTAAGAACAACTACATAGAATTTGAAATTTTAGAAGCGACAGACAATGAAATAGAAAACAAATTATTTTGTCAGGTGCATCACTAAACTAGCACTGAAAAATTTGATACCTGTATCACCTGTGTTGAATAGCAGTCTAATATAAACAAATGTCTAAATGCTACTACATCAGTTGTAAGTTTCTACTGTCAAAGAACAAGGAAAGAAATCCCTAAAACTAGTCAAAACAAAAGGAAGTTTTCTTATTTGGGAATTTTGATCCTTCTTGACAGTTTTCTGATAAAACCAAACAGCTCCACTTGAAATTGCAATGTATTAAGAGTTTCTGATGGAAACATATACTTTGTATAGTTAGGTACCATTGGGAATTACTTTCTCATTTCTGTGACCTAATAACTACAACGTATGTGTCAAAGGCATCAGGATTTTGTTTTCTCTCCTGTCAAATAAAAAAATTTAGTTTGCAGTGAAAACACAAACAGTATATTTAGTGGTATATTTGCTAATAAAAATGAATTTTAATTCATTTGAATAGAAGTAATAAAATGTTGAGATTAAAAAACTTCATATAACTTTGATTGGAACACGTTATGTATGAGTTAATAAGCAAATAATAAAGTGCCTTGTTAATTAAAAAATCACAAATAATAAATAAAAATACTAAACAGCTATTGATTAAGAAACACTAGTGTAAATCACAAATAATTTTCTCACCACATAGAAGTCTCAGTAATACAATTTGCAAATTAGCAGTTCTTTTAAGAGACCATTGATATAACTAGCTTTGTACATGAAAGGTGCTGCAAGATATTGCACTGAGAATGGCTCAATAATTAACGAGTTCGATAAATAAATAAATAATGTGATTGTCAGTATCAAGTCACTGAAACTGTCAATGCAATGGAAGTGTCTCTGTTTCATCTTTAACCTCCTGGCTTTCAATTACGATCAAACAAAGTCTGGATAACTATATTTCCTGTTTCTTCAGAGCTCAGCCATTATTTCAAACTCCTCATCTTGCCATCGTGTTATACATATTTAATAATTCAGGACACTTCTGAAAACTTTTCATTGAAATGCTGTGATTAAAATGTGGCTTTATCTCACAATAAGCACTTCTGCCACAAGAACCCCAAATTTACCATGTCCCAGTTCACATAGGGAAGAGTTAGTCCTTCAGTGGTCAGCTGCAAATGATAATTTATATCTACTTAAGTATAATTGTTATTGTCAGAGAAGAGGAATTTCCATTTATTTCTTCTTTGTCTCAGTGGTTCTTTATTCTATTTCTTGTTTGGGCCACAATCAATCAAAAATCAGACTTTGACTTCCTAAAACTGACTATAATTCATATTAACCTGCAGTGCCTCAGGACATTTTTGATAATGTAAGCACGGAAGTAATTTGGAAGGATATGAAGATATCATGCATGAAGAGCCACATAAATATGATGACCAGAGTAATAGAAAATCAGATAAATTATAGAGGGCAGGATCATGCCCTTGGGCATTAATAAGAATTTGTGCTACAAGCTTATTAATTGGAACTGACTAGTGTAAAAAGATTCTGTTTTTCCATCTTCTTATGATAGGTTATAAAATTACAAATAATTCAGTAATGAAATGATAAATGTTATCTCGGAATATATGGAGTAGCATACCAGCCATAGCTTGTAGCATAGGACACCAGAAAATTGTTCAGCAGAAAATTGTTCAATTTACAGTAAATAATTCTGGTGAGATCTTATCTGTTTAACAAATAAATAAATTAAATTTAAAAAAAAAGTAAAGGTGCTTGTCCTGTGCATGTCTGTGGACCAAAAAAATTGGTATGACAGGGGAATAAATAATGCATTGCCAAAGAATGCAAAACTTTTTGTCTTATATATTCAAAGTAATTTATCTTCCTGACTGAATTTAAAGTTTTTCAGATGTATGGGGTTTTTAATGTGCAATATGAAGCATTGGATCAGCTGCTGACAATTTGAGGTCACCTCTTTCAGTTATGCCTTTTGTTGAGTTATTATTAAGCACAAGTAATATACTGGCCATACTCCTTGCCAACTTGATTTCCCAAAGACTGAGGTCAATGCACTTGTTACACTTAAAATAGACACCAAAACTTTGTAGGTCATAGGAAGAGATGAAGATTTCAATAATAAGTGTTGAAGTGTCAAGGGCAGGTGGGTTACTAACTCAGTGCCTTCAGAAAAAGTCCTAGCATTAGACTAGGAAATGTGAACAGCAGATACCCGTGCCTAAAGAGTTAACTTGTAGCGTAACATCCTTAAGGTAAAGAATCCTTAATTGTCAATATACTTTATCCTAAGGTGGGATAATTAGGAAATTTTAAAGAATAGATTATTACTCACATATATGTCACTGGACAACCAGAAAGAGCACAAGAAGAGAAAGCATAAAACTTACAAGAAAAGTCTACCTGAAATTTTGCTCCTGCAGAAGCAACCTCAACCAAATAGTGAATAATAATATAATCATACTGTGTCAATATATAATATTGATCTAACTGTATAACAATATCTGTAGGGATTCAAAGAGTAAGTCCTCTTTAGGGTAGACAACAATTTGACCACACCATTTTTTTAATTTAATTTTTTTTACACAGACAATGACATTACTGATCTTTTAGGTAATTCTAAGAGCTGAGTCTGAATTATTCCAGGGCCCAGAATTTATGTAATCTTCTTACTCATAATACTCATGCCAATAGGTCACTATTCAGTGACTGCTAGTATTTTCTCTTATAGGTTTGTTTGGTTTGTTTTTCCAGTGAAAGGGATAATGGTCACAGTAGTTTCTGTTAAACATGGCCAATATCCCTTTTTAGAATGCCTGCTTCATCTACTTGGGCAACATGCTGCTCAATACCTACTTTTCACTTTCTCCTATTAGGATTCAGAGTTGCAAATGTGCTTATATTCTGCTAAATACCAAGAAATGCCCAAGGGGTTGTGTCAAGAGTATGATTAAATCCATTTGAGGTGCTTAAAATAATTAAAGCGTATAGCTCTTAACATAGGAATTTTCAAAAACCTGTGATATATAACTTATATCTCACTTATAAATTATGTCTGTACATACAAAACCCATCGATCTTAAATGTAGTACTTTAATACTTTAACAAAAAGCAAATTTTAAAATAACATTTTCTTTTTTGCAATGTGTTCAAAACCAGGCTTGCAATCACATTTATCTGTTCTCCAAGTAAACTCTTTCCCATGTACTACAGAGAACATAAAGCAGTTTACAAGTAAAGTGGATCTCTGATTTGATCATCAACTAAAGAAAGACAGAATCAAATTACAGAATAAATAATAATCTACAGGGCAGAAAAAAAATCTTGTTGGGGATCAGATTGAAGTTTACATAGCTACCAGAGAAATATCACATTTTTTTCAAACAAAGAGAATCTGACATATTTCTTATTAAAAATAAATTGCTGCTTAATTCCATAATACTATTATTAATTTCACTTTTTGCTATGACATTTTGGCTATATTCGTTCTGTCTTGCAGAATGAACCCTATTTCATGGAATGCGCAAATGTATTTTTCTCTCTATTTTCTGTTGTTTTCATAGTAACATAACTACAAATTCAAGGAAATGTGGTTTCTTTAATCTTCTAACTAATGAAATGAAAGTATTCAATAAACCTATTACTGTTCTCACATCTATCACCATTTCATATTAAGATATGCTTTTTTTTCTCAATCAACTACAGAAATTCCCTAAATATATCATTCTGGTTATTTAGTTACCAGCTTAATATAACCAGACAGATCAATTTCACACCTAAATCTGCTATCCAACCTCATGTGCAGTCTATTCTTTACAAGTGTGATAAGGAAAACCCAGTTTCCCAGACTTCACATGTTTGGGCTTTCAAGGTTTTACAAAAACGATTCCTGCTGTATTGAATTTGATATTTTTGAGAGCAAAAATAAGTAGAAATGCTGAAGCAGAAATCTAGTTGTATAACAGAAATACTTTCCAATTTGAAGTAGTTTTTCATACCCCATATATGAACTAAGACTTGAAAATCCCCAAAGCACACAAGAAATTGTTTAAGCTGTATAAACTAGCTGCAAGTTTTTCTGATTGTGTCCTTGAATATTTTGCTCTCAAATACTTTATATACTTACACTTTACAATTTAATATTTATCCCTATTTTTTCCACACAGACCTTCGAAAAATATGAAATAAAATCCTCCAGAAGACAAAGAGCAATAGGCAATGATAACTGAATATTTTCTGATGTGAGGCATGCTTGTATTATAAGTAGCATTTTTTAACCATTGCTGATGTTTCATTGGCAGAAATCTGGCACTAGGTCCACATTTCAGCAGTAATGGAAGAAAAATCACGAGTCTTCTCTCCACTGGATCTTTTGATTATTTTGCCAATATATGTGCTAAAAGATGAAGAAGAAAACTGTTCAGAGAAAACCCTCCCACCTGCTGATATCAGAATCAAACTCACTTGCCCTCTGTGGTTTCACTGGCAAACTGATCTGCAGTAACTATCACAGGCTTGAAACAAGTTTTCTTTTTTGTAAGGTACATTTCTCTCCAGACACCGCTGCACTCTGCTATTGAAAAACTTTTGCTATGCCTACAAATGTCATAAGACTATAAGATTTTGATTTCATTTTGAATTCATTCATTAAAAGAAGAATAGAAGTCTCTTCTGAGCACTGCAGTTCTGGGAAGTGGGAACGAAAAGGTGAAGAAAAATTGGGAACAAAAAATCCTTTAGTATTTAGCTTGCCAGACACAGCCAGCTACAGCGAACTCTACACCACAGGACACAGCTGAGCCAAACCACACAGTTTCTTGCCACTGTGAAAGAAACAAGGTGTCATCCTCTGTGAAAGGAATAATATTCTCAGCTTCCAACCACCATATGTAGGACTAGAAATCCATAGAATTTTCTTAGAGGTTTTCTCTTCAAGTGGTATGAACTATTAAAATATATATGCATGCATCTCCAAATATTGATGGATAACTTCTCAGCTCCAAAGGACCTAGAAAACATTGAAATTGCTAGTGAGGAATGAAGGATTATCACACATGAAAAGCAAAATAATCTATATAACAGTAATATCTTTACATGTTACTTAATATCTAATAATACACAAAGTATGTAATATTATTATCTTATGGAAAGTTATGAATGAGAGAGGATCTGGAGTTCCAAGCACTTCAGCTGTTTTTGAATATTTTTCCCTAGCCAGTTCAGCCTGATGCTAAAAACTAGCAAAATTCTGATTAAACTGAGAATCATAGCAATAAAACAATACAATCTTTGTGTGTTTATAGGTATTTCTGGACAGAAATACCAAGTTATGTCATGACTACATTGAACTATTATGAACTTGTCATAAGGTCTATGCTGACCAAAGGAAGAGTCAGTCACAGTGAAGAGTAAACTCTAAAGTGGTACAGCATTGTGGGAATAGTAAAAGTACTTAGGAGGATTAGGTGCTTGTACTGCTGCTGAAAAGCTTAAATTTGGCACAGTACAGCACCAGCTTTATCTCGCTATATTGCCAATTGCAGCATTATGCAAATATCCCACAGCCATTAAATGCCAAATCACATGTATTGGAAGGTTTATGGTGTATAATCTCTCATTCCCCAGAAACATGAGGCTCATTTCTAGCTGCTGTGAGGAAACAAAAATGAGAAACTACTGAAGAAAACAAGAAGTCAGCAGTGTATACCAAGAACTAGTGAACTGGGCAGTGATGAGAGACAAGTATGTCTTGGGAAATTTGATTCCTAAAAGATCTGGGGATGTTTTGGAAACACGCTCCTCTCCACAAAACCCTTGCTGTGTAAGGCACAGTTGTAGACTCACCCTGCTTCAATATTTTCAATATTCAACACTTGTTGTCTGTGCCTTCTAAAGGTTTGGAGATTTCAGTAGATGGTTTAACATTAAAGTCAAACCCTTACGGATCCAGTCTTTTATTTAACACAATAAAAGGGACATACCTTTTGTCTCATATTCCTAGCAGCTCCTACACCTCTGGGCAGCCAGTTTTTCAGTACCTCAATTTGAGTCTAAATACCTCGATGAAGCAATAAGGACTGTAATAGCTTTCACAATGAGACCACAGCTTAAAGACACATCTTTAAAATGTCACCTCCATACTTCAGTAACCACTCAAAAAGAAGTTTTATAAGGCTGTTTTCCCTTCACTTGTTAAAGCAGATGGCACTAAGGAAAATGAGAAATCAGTTGCGTCCAGTATTTCCATTTTGTAGCATATAAACTATAATACATTGAAACCATACAGAAGATTAATTTCTCTCAAAGGACTTTTTGAAACATTCTTTTATCCCCAAGACATCATGAAATATTTTGCTTGCCTAATATATAAAAATCTTTAAGTTCTGTCTAAATCCTGACACGCACCTGGCATGGGTAAAAGCAAGACTACACAACAGCAAAATTGCTCCCCACTGTCCAGCAAAAGCTCACTTTTGCTGGGAACTGAGAAGGACAAATTCTCAATCTAACACTTACATACCATCATGAAATTTGTTTTTAACAAATTCTCTGAGGGCCACTTACTGATTTCCTCTTCTCTACTTGGAAGTTCAAAGGTCCATAAAACTGACTGAAGATCCCTGCTTTGAATATTTGAAAAGATTTCTTGGTTTTACATCTAAAGGTTGAATACTTTATTTTATATTGCTAGCTCTGCATGTTCAGAATTCATGAACTGAATCCCACTAAGCATAGCAGACTTTAAAAATCATAAGAATTAAATATAACCAGACCAGCACCTTTGGTGCTGAGCGTAGACTTAGTTGTTCATATTGTTATTTTCTCCAATGTAACAGTTAGAAAATGTAATCTCAGCTGGAACACTGGATTTGTCATGAATTTCAAGACATGGATAACTAAGACAAAATCTTTACACGATTATGTATGAGTGAGTCAGTCATCATTGAACAATAAAAGAACTTTCCTCCAGAAAATGAAAAAAGTTTATTCTCTTCTCAGTTGTAGTACCAAAATGGATTTTTAGTTTCAGTCTCTGTGAGGATTACTTTCTGAAAACCACTTCATAATAGTTTGTCCCTCACTTAGCCAATATCCTCAGTGATCCATGGTAAGATTCACAATTTGAAAGGCAATGAAGAATATGGTACTCTCTAATTGCCTCTTGACTGCAGGTAGGTTATTGAATAGGCAAAATCAATTTTACTATACAGTGAGCAGGCTTGGAATGAAGGCAATCTTATTGAAGAGCTAGTCAAAAGTCATTTCCAATTGAAGAGTTTTGCATCAGAAAATGTTAATTTGCCCATTGCACCTTTACTGCCAGTCAGGGCTGTCCAGTTTCTTGAAAACCTACCCAAAAAGGAAATAAAATCTACAGAACCAGTCTAACTTGCACTCTATATAGAAGACTAGGGAAAATTAAAATTTTTATTGTTTCAATGTACTGAGTACTTTGATATAATCTTATGAATAAGAGGGGGAAAGTGCACCTTTGGGTTTTTGTCAGCAGTACTTCTCTTCCTGTGATGTTCTTATTGCAAAAAAAAAAAAAACCCAACATATTATGAAACTGTTTTGATATATGTATTCAGACATATATGGTCTAGAAAACCTATTGCTAAAATTACAAATTTTATTTATATGGCTTATAAGAAAAATGTTATTTTTTTTCTTTCTTCCCCCTACTCTTAAAAAAAAGAAACAACGAAAACCCCAAAAGACTCCTTAAGTGAGACAGAACAGGATTTTGGAAGGAGATACTTATTTGAGATGCATATCCTGCCTTAGAAAATTCTCTTAATTCTCCGTCTTATTGCCTGTTCTTTTCTAATCCATTCCTCTTAGCTCAATATAAATTTACCTCCAAAGAGGGAATATACCATTCAACATTTGAGAAGTTAAATTAATTTTGAGGAATTCGGACCAGTATATGAAGTTTCAATAAAATTTTAATAAAAGCCATATTCTGGAAATTCACCTTGGGGGTTTTTTTACTGAATTTTAAGAGATTATCTCATTTCTGATATTTAAACTATGAGTATCCCATGTGTATAAGACTGCCCAAAAGATTTTATAATCTCAGGTAAGGAAATGGACTCTAACAGAGTTTATTTCTATGCTATAATTAGGAAGTTTTTTGCTGTTTTCTGAAGACTTTACTTGTATAATTTTATAGTCGTTACCATTTTTATATATGTGTGAATGTCTGTTTATTAAAGAAAATGTTGAGTGTTGCTATCTGATACTGTATAATTTATGCTATAAATTATGCATTTACGAATAGCTATTGCACTTCCCTAAGATTTTTGATTTTTTTAGTTGTCCTTGTAATAAAAAAAATCTTACAATGCATAAAATACCATGTGCAAAGAGCATCATATGTGGTAACTCCAAGGTATTTTTATTTGAGAAAGTTTGGAATAGATAGAATTCTCGAAAATACTTAAGCTGTGTAAAAAAAAAAAAAAAAAAAAGAAAAATCTAATTTTCAGGCAAACCCATTTTCCCCAAGAAATATAGCCTGAGTTCACAGCTTATGGCTGGTATTGTTGCAAGAGGGCACCAAATGGTGGAACTATCAATCTATACCTGTCCAGTGCAGATGGCATAACCACACAACACGAACCAAAGTTAAATTTCCTGCTTCAACATAGTTAGACATATTCTGTATTACAAGTGATAAAAGTCATTCTGTGCATCACAAGCAGGGATTCCCCAGACAAATGAGATGGGCTTCCTCATGCCCTAGTGTTCCAGTCATGTAACATATGACCAAGAAATTTGCAAGTTCTGCCGTGAGCTGAAGTAGTTTCATATAATAAATATGCCTGTGGAACAGAGGAAGGTTATAATTAAGACTAAACCAGAAAGATAAATTATGTAAATATATATATAAATATATTAAATTATTGAATAATATAAATTATTCAAATATATGTTTGTGTTTATGCTTCTTGCCAGATCCTTAAGCAAAATTTGATTTAAACTATACCAGTAGCAACATTCTTTCAAATATAATTTTGTACTAGCTTTCTCTTTTTCTGTGAAGGCATAATAAATATTAATAAGAATCTGGATGAATATTCAATGTGATGAAGTGGAAGAGTTGTGCCTGAAACACTTGGTGGCCTTCTCCAAAGTGTTGGAGTGTTGGTGGATAAGGGAAGAGCAACTGATGTCTTCCAGCTGGACTTGTGCAAAGCATTTGGCACTGTCCCACATGACAACATCATCTCTACACTGGAGAGACATGCATTTGATGAACCACTCAGTGCATGAGGAATTGAATGGATGGTTGTACTCAAAAAATTGTGGTCAACATCTAAATGTCCACGTGGAGACCAATGATAAGTGAACCACCGAAAAAGATTGCCTTGTTACTTCAAAATATATACTAAATAGAAAAGGTACCATTGTGAAAGGTTTAGTACTTAATACTTCAATACTTCAAAAAAGAGGAAAAAAAAAGCATATAAAATCATTTCACATCTAACTTTCCAAGAAAAAAATGAAGGCAGAATGATACCAAAGGCCATAACCTCTGATTCTCCAGAAGCAAATTTTACATAAGATCAGACCTTTTGTTTGTATTCCTAAGGTATGCACCCAAAATGGAAATACAAGAAATGTCTACTACTGAAAATGTTGATTTGTTTGTTTCACGTGGTTTCTATCATGTACATAAACCTGGGGTAAGTGAGATTGCTTTGTTTGGAGGGATATTTTTTATCAGATGAGTCAAAGAATACAGGTGTTCTTATCTTGTTTAAAAAAGCAATGAAAGCTTGCATCTCATACAAATAAAATTTTGTACAGGTCAGTGTATAAATTGATGACCTATTCATCCTTGAGCTGTTGCAGTTCATCATGTAGTACATTACTCTAAATCTCCATCTGTTTCATTTTATGTTAGTATGCTTGACTATGAAGCATGACATTTCAGGCCTCTGATGCACAGTTCTTGTCAGAACTAACTTCAGTGGCTCAAGAGGTCACTGTTTGCCCAGCTGGAAGTGGCAATCTGCTCAGACACACCAATGAAAGCTGACAGAAACCATGCATCATTATACCCACACGTCAACCCTGTTTGATTTTCTGAAATGGCCTGGAGGCAGTCTCACAATGCAGCATACCAAAGATGTTGCCTCCTAGGTGAATCTGTTAAAGCAAAGTCAAACTCCTAGTCTGTATCACTGGTCAAGGTGATCTCAACTGAACAAGCTTGTCTTGAAAGTCTCTGATAGAATTTATCTACTTCAAGATACAACAGGTTTACAACTTAGAAAGCATCAAAAGGTTGACTCAAAAAGCCTCAAGAGGTTGTGCTGTGATGATGGTTTCAGCTCTCACCTGAGATGCAGTTACTTTCCTTTAACATAGCCCAAAATGCAACAGAGCCTCCTTGAATTCATGGTAGCTAACAGTGACTCAGGTGCAGCTAGAAAATCAGGAAGTCAGACACACTGGCTGCTTAAAAATACTGTTCTTAACCAACCCCATGCATGAAAGCTCCTCAAAATTTTGTATCTGATCCTACCAATCTGTGCAGTCATTTCTCATCAATAATATCTTCCAGTCCTTATACCATCAAAACTCTCACTTGCTGAAATTTAATTTCAAAATTATGTTGAGCATAGGGTAAGTCACTCATTTCAGTTTTTGTCTTTGAGTACATTTCAGATTGATGAATCAGTGAATGTCTCCTTATGAGGTTAAGGGCTATGTTGCAACTTGCAAAACTGGAATTTTAAAAAAATCAAAGGATTTTCCTTTTAATTTTTTTGTAGGAGTTTGTTGTTTTTTCTTTCTTTCTCTCTGTGTCTGAGAAGCAGGGACCAGTTTAGTAACAAAACATGTTTCCAAACAAACTGTCATAAAAAGTCATAAGATTTTAATGTTTGCTCCTCTAGAATGCTTTCTTTGTCCTTTAATGATACAGCATTATGGCTATTAATTTTTAAATTTATTCCCTATAATAACAGCTATGGAAATTATTTTTAAAGTAGTTTCTCAAACAAGGAACTAAAGAAGAGGTATACACACACCCTTCAGCATCCTTTTCTCCAGGTTAAACAACCACAGATTCCTCAGCTGCTCCCCGTAAGGCTTGTGGTCCAGACCCTTCAGCAGCTCTGTCACCTTTCTCTGGACATGCTCCAGCATTCTTTCTTGAAGGGAGGAGACCAAAATATAATCATAGAAGTACATTACACATGCTTTTAAATAAAATTAATACATTGAAAGAGGGAGAAAATTAAGTTGAATGCTATATTTATTTAAACGTACATTATGTTTACTCTATGTTGAAGAAAAGGCGTAAAACCAGTATAGGTGTTACCAATTTTTTTATTAGAAAGCATTTTCCCAATTTAAATATTTTTCAATTGTTTTAAGACAAGAGACATTATACATTATACATGACAAAAAGACAAATAAGATATACTTCAAAGCCATTTCTGAGTGCTTTATTTTCTGTTATTGTGCTATCCTGAAACATAAGGTAGCATTTTAATTGTGCATGAGAACTAGACTGAGTGCCCAGAGATATTTTGGTAACCATATTTCATGTTTCTTGAATTTTAATGGGCAAAACGCCTAAATTTCTGGTTTTTGGACCTTTAATTTTTTGTTAAATTATCCATAATATCTGAGAGATGAAGATTTTAAATTTGTCTTACGTTAAGCCCCCCCAGCACTACTGAATTGTAAAGTGCAATCTAATCCTTATTCCCATCAAAAATTGACATATTCCACTGTATGTCTTTTGGGCACCTCTCGGACATAAGAGCCGCTACAGTCACTGGGCTTATGGTTGTAATATGTCCCCATGTTTCAGCCCTTGGCAGAAAAAATCACTGTTTGTTGCCCTTTTAGCTTGGGAATGGAGCAGAATTTAGGAAATTTAAACAAGTCACTGTCTTTGCTGTGGTTCTTTCCAATACCTCACTAATAACCCAGCAGGAGCAGCTAGTCTAGAAGGTTAATTTTTATGATTCCATGTTTTCTATCTACCTCCTAACTCTTTCACTGATATATTTTTCCAGATCTGGCTCTGTGCAAATTGGCTGTTTCAGAGATGTTTTCTCTAACTGATAGTCAAGACTCATGGTTCCAAGGACTGTCATTTGGAATTAAATTAGGAGATGGAGCTAGAACAGTGGCATGAAATTGTTGTGGTAACATCATTCATTACCTTGTTTATTTGTTTCTATTAATCCTAATAACCAATATCAGTCTCCATCTTTCTTCTGTACATTGAGAAAGTAGACATACTGTGACATGGACTGAACAGGAGGATTAGATCTCCCATTTCTCTTTTCTCTGTGGAGCATCCATAATAAAGACAAATCTCCTCAATCTTAAGGTTCAGCCAGCATGATTCAAAACTGAAAAATTTTAGTTTTGAATTTCGGAGTACAGCGAAAGTTAGCAATTGTTTATCTGAGAATAAAGGGATCCTTTTTTTCAATCAACATTCCTTCATGGCAAATGCCTTATGATTCTTCCTTTATAAAAAGGGTCAAGATTACATACTCATGCCATGGATTCAGTAATTTAGCAACGGGCTAAAGAATGATTTCTGAAAAAAAAATGAGTTCTCGATAGGCTTCAGCAAAACTATACCTGAAATGTCACACAAGACTAAAAGGTGATAAAGTTTATAGTATGATATACTAGCAGAATTATGTATTCCTAGTGAGATGTTTGGCTTGATAAGGAATATGCTACTGCATTATGAACTTGCTGCTCTTTCTGAAGTAGTAAAGTATTACACTATCAGTAACTCATATGTGAATAACCCAAACATGTATCATACTGCTAAACTTACTTAAGTTCTGATCTATGAGGAAAAGCAGGGAAAAAAATCCACCTCTGTCACTCAACTGTTCATCCAATCTTACAGCTAATTTACAACACTATCTGAAACAAGGCCTATAAATGAGGGGGTGTAGTGGGCTGACACCAGCCAGATGATGAACACTGCATAGCCTGTTGCTCCCTCCAACCCCTGCAAGAGGCAAGGAAGAGAATAAGAGAAAAGTGAGGGAACTCCTCGGTTGAAAAAAACATAGTTCCAAAAATGGAGGGAAGAAGGAGGGGAAAAAAAAACCCCACCAAAATAAAACAGTGCAAAGTCAGTCATCATCTTCAACAAGAAGACTGATGCCCTATTAGCCTCTGAACAATGGTTTGCACTCCAAAACTCCAATCCCCTCAGTTTGTGTTGCTGAGCAGGAGGTTTAATGATACAAAATAAGGAGTGGAGGTAGTTCTGTGTCTGTCTGGGACAGTTAATTTCCTTCATAGAAGGCTAAGTGGTTCTGTGTTTTGGATTTGTGGCTCAAACTGTCTTGATAATACACTAGAAATAAAATCACAGAATCCTAAAATAATAGAATCATAGAAGGTTTGAAGAGACCTTAAAATCATCTAGTTTCAATGCCCCTGCCATGTCCAGGGATACCTTGCAGTAGACCAGGCTGCTCAAACCCCATCTTGAACACTGTCAGGGATTGGGCATTCACCGCTTCTCTGGGCAACCTGTTCCATGTCTCATCACTCTCACAGTAAATACTTTCTTCCTAATATCTTCCTAATATCTAACCTCTTTCAATTTAAAGCCCTTAACCCTTGTCCTGTCACTATTTGCCCTTGTAAAAAGTCCCTCTTCAGCTCTCTTGTAGACTCCTTTAGGTACTCGAAGACTGATAGAAGGTCTGCCCAGAGCTTTCTCTTCTCCAGACTACACAACACTAGCTCTCTCAGCATGTCTGCATTGGGAAAGTGATCCAGCCCTCTGATCATCTTTGTGGCCTCCTCTACACCTTCTTGAGCCTGTCCGTGTCTTTCATGTGTTGGTTTCCCAGAGCTGGACACAGTAGTCCAGGTGGAACTTCATAAGAGCAGAACTGAGGGGGAGAATCACTTACCTAAACCTCCTGGTGTACTAGGGAAGAGGAAGTGAGGATTTTTTGATTTAGGACATGAGTCTTCCCAAATAACTGTTACACATGATGGAGTCCTTTTTCCAGGAAGTGGTAAAGTGTGATGGAAGTAATGAATTTTTTTTATTATTTTTCTTTGCTGGTGCACACATTTTTGTTTCGCCTATTAGTCTATCTTTATCTCAACTCACAGGTTTTCTTGATTTTATTTTTCTCATTCTTCCCCCTATCCAGGAGAGAGTGAGCTAGCAACTAGATTGGTGTTTAGATGCCAGACAGGGTCAACCCACTGCAATACCATGAAAAGTGTTAATTCATCTGCTGTCTCTTGCATAGCACTCTGTTCCACAAAATTTCTGATATGTCTGTTGTTTTTTCTCCATTTCTGTGTTGTGTTTTTTACTGAAATGCAATTATTCACATGAACCTTTTAATAGTTATCTAGTACCGCAAGCAGCACTGTTTTTACGGCAGCACTGCATATCTTTTCCCTTGGACTTTTTTGCCATGTAATATTTCATTAATCTCAAATTGCGGAAGAAGCTAATGTATCTAACCCAACTCTGTTGCCCTGAGTTTTGCAGTTCTTCGATGTTTTCATTCTTCTGTAACAGTTTATCATACACTCTCTGTAAACATAGCCATGTTTTTGTAACTGTATCCTATTGTTTGCATTCCTTTCTCCTGGGCGGAGAAATTTGATGGATAATTCCTTTGACCAGTGTGATTGGGGGGTGGAGATTTCTCCCTCCAATCCACTGTGGTTTCTAGAGGATATAAAATAAAGTGCAGGGTCTGCGAGGCCAGTCCTGCCCAGCCTTTTGGCCCGCGGTCTTGGCTCTCTGTTTTCAACGTGTCTGTGTCTTTCTTTCGTGTCCCGAGCGACACAACCCCTCTTTCAGAATCTGTCAAAAGTATTTTTTTAGATAAACATCTTTCCCTTTATTACTCCTTTAATTTCTACTCTCTGTATTATCAGACTCCAGCATCATAGGAATCTATCATGTGGTCGGTCACTTGGTCACTTTGGCACAGATCTTGACAGTTTAGACTTGAATTGGCTTTATTTTTCTTAACATTTCTTAATTTTCAATGTCTTGTTCATTGTTCCACACAACTTTTGCTATTACTATATCATTTCACTAATTTTGGCACTATTCTCAGTATCTCTTAAATTTTCTGATTCAATACCTACTCTGTATTCTGTCAAAATGAAACACATTATGAATTATATGATGTTATGTAGTTTATTCATATTGCTCTTTCTATGTCCAGTATAGACTTTTCTAAATATGGTGGGTATATTTTTGAGTCACCAGCATTTTCCAGAACATGTATCCTTCTGTCATCTTGAATCTTATCAAAATCAATAAACACAGATAATTCTCTAAGTACTTAATTAGCAACAACATTTGAGAACAATTCGATGTATAGTTGGGAAAGCATATGAGGCTCAGGCACATAGAGTCTACTTTCCTTGTAAATTATACTTTAGATCACCAGTGTGGAAAATATCATTTCACACTTGATTTGCTACTTTGGGGAAAAGAACATTAAGATTCACATTTTTTTCCCAATCCTCACCTTTCAGGACCCATCTGACACATTACCATAAGTGTAGTGTGTATCATGTACTGCAATGTAGCTTCACAGGTATGCTAAAAGGCCTAATTTTTCTCATCTATCTATCTGGCAAGTCATGTTTTCTTTTGAGAACTAAAATGCTGATATCTACTTCCTTAGTCCTTTAATGCTTTAATATTTTTTTCATCGCATTTGTTGAACGTTGGTTATAAGATCACCTCAACATGAAGCATAAATGCGGGTGGTAGGAAGGGTAAGAATAAGTTTTATTTTGATTTGAAGAACTTCTGGGATGAAGGGTTCAGAAAGGGATCCCATAAAATAATCATAAGATTAATTCATCTAAAAAAGACAATTCTCTTGCGAGAGAGAAAATCTAATGAGAATTAATCTATTTTTTGAGGTGTGGAATTGCCACTCCCTAGTGTAAAAGGAATTAATCTGACAAGAATTCACTGTAGATGTAAATGTTCTCCAGCTGAAGAATTGAGTGCAGCAGATGTGCAGCACAACTATCTCTACTAGGGGAATTCTGGCAGCTGTCACAAATTCTCTACTCATTGTCAAATGACTGTCAATCCCATTACTTATTTATTTACAAGTCAGGGGAAGACTACAAGCTTTAAACAAAGTAAAATGTAGAGTCTGAGAACCTATCACAGTCTCCTTATAATAGTGGTTTTGTCAAATTAGTATACAAAACTCATTTGTGGAAGTAAATCAAATGTAGAAAGATCCAACACATTAATCAAAACAACCAGGACTCAGCTGTGTAAGTTACCAAAGATCTTCAAAATCCTGGTAACCAACTTGTTTGTTTCATATTAGCTGTAAATGATCACCATTTGGGTAACAAAGAACCATTTTGCTTATTGTCTTGGGTTACATGAAGGTGTAACCAAAGGAATGTATTCTATCACCATCACAACAGCTGTTCACTGCACTCCCCACCCTCTAGATTGCAAGCTGAGCATTAGATAAGAGGCAGATGATGCCTCTTTATCTTCACATAAATGACTCAGCCCTGATAACATCTTCTGAGAAGCAGCAACTACTCTGAGGGGGATCATGTTCGGTAATGGGCCACCAAAGCCACCCGGAATGATATCATCCCATTGTGATATACCCCGCCCCCCAAAAAAGAAGGAACTGAACATCCTACCCGCATAAAAGGAGTGGAGAAAACAACACAATATACCCATTCCCACTGGTTTCCAGGGGAAAGGAGTTCCACAACCACCAGACCCCCAGAGATAGACAGGATTTCATCCTCAGGATCACCACTTCTCCTGAGACCACATCCATCGCTCCAACAGGACTGCAGCCACTACTTGACTGGACTGCTGTCACCACCCTGACCAACAGAGTGTCAGGTTGTTACTGTGACCTTGTCAGTTCAGTCTGATGTTTTCTGTATTACTGTTTTTATTTTAATTTCTCCTGTTAAATTGTAGTTCTGACTTGGAATCCCTTGCAATATTTTTCTGTGGGGTTAATTCCTCCACTGGTTTGTTTCCAAAACAGTACACCTATGTTAGGACTAAGTACTGCAACTAACTGAGAAATGTCTGAAATGATGTAAATTTAAGCACTGTTAGTGGAAAAGAGGCTTGAACTCTGTCAGAGTGAATATACTAAGTTAAAGAAACAATGAATATCAACAGTGCAGAGCCTTGGTATTAAGGAATAAGAAAGGAAAGGAGACAGGCTGTTCTAGAGATCTGAATTTCAAAGTCCATTTAAACTAGATTATGCCAATAGGAAACTCGTGGTTTGAATTTATAATGTCACAGTGAAAAAGAAATAGAAAGCATCTTGTGTCATGTTCTTTGCGACCTGTGAGTCACTTCCCAGTGGAAACATTAAAAATTATCTGTTATAGCCCAATACTGATAAAAAAAAAGTATTCTCATGCGGTCTATACATATATATTTCAACTATTAATAAAGAAAGTAAAGGTTAATGGAACTATGCGAACAAGGTATAACACTGAATAATAAGAAGGTCACATGACTTTTTCTATTCTTGCTTGAGGCCCAAAGTAACATTTAGATGCTCACAATATTTTCAAGCTTTATAAATGTTATATCCTTAGCTATTCTCTATCTGGAGAAAGAAAAACAGATAAGCTTCACGAGTGGGTATAGAAATAATATAATATTACATAATATTTAATTTGGGAAGTGAGTTTATACTTAGTTAGTTCTAGAATTGCATAATTTCTGATAAGTATGCTATATTCTCTAATAAAGGGAAATGTCATGCTTGCAAGAGGACGAAAATCAAACTACACGATTTTTATAATATTTCCATATTAAGGCCCTTGGAAGGGTTTGCCAATATCAACTGTAGTACTATTTAGATTCTTCAATGATACATAACAAAAAGAACAAAGTCTGGAATCCCTAATGAGAGTGAATGGAATTAACTAAAGTTCATTCTCATCACATAATCATAAGTACTTTATTTGGTGAAAGAAATTGAAACTGTGAGCTTAAGCAAAAAAAGTTCATTCACTTTTGTGTCATGCAAGAGCCAGTGGATAGTAGATGGATAAATGAGACAAAGTGCACCATTAAACCTGAAAGACTAACCGAGGTTTGAGAATGTTGAAAGAATTCATGCTTGCAAAAACATCTTTAAAATATGACGTATTATTTTCTTCAAAGTACTTTCCAAGAATAAAATGCTGGCCCTGGAGAAAAATTTTAATTAAAAGGAAAAGAACTATTCTAGATATTATTATAGGAGAATTTATGCAGTTTACTGCAAGTCTGTTTATTCTTGCAGTTTTCTTTCAAAAGATGAGTTAAGATTATATGTAAGATGTACTGAAAACGAATTATGCATTCCTTATAAAACATCCACATCTAATCTTCCTTATTTATAGGTGAGTGTATGATCAAGTAATCACAGAGTCAGAGAAACACAAAATGAGAGAATAGTTGACATCAGCTTCTGGAAGCTCCAGAGCTCTTTTAATCCAATCCACCTGCTGAACCCATTTGTCCTGGACTGTGTCCAGATGGCTTTTGAGTATCCCCAAAGTGGGAGACTCCATCAAATCTCTGGGAAATCTTTGCCAGTGTTTGGTCACCCTAACAGTAAAACAGTGTTTTCTGGTGTTTAGATAGTACTGCTTGTGTTTCAGCTTCTGTTTGTTGCCTTTTGCCTTGTCACTGGACACTAATAGTCTGTCTTGGTCTTCTTTCTCCATTCAAATATTTTTACACATTGATGAGAACATCTCTTAGCCTTCTATTCAGATTAAAGAGTCCCAGCTCTCTTAGTCTTTCCTCACAGGAGAAATACTCCAGTTCCTTAACCATCTTTGAGACCATTCACTGGACTCTCTTCAGGATGTCCATCTCTCTCATGTACTGAGGAGCCCTGAACTGGACTCAAGACACCAAATGCTGCCACACCACCACAGAGAAGAAGGCAAGGATCACCTTCCTCAACCTGCTGGCAATACTTTATTTAATGTTGCTGAAAGTTCCAACTTCTTTAGGCCTTGTTCTTCTGTTTGAGTTTTGCCAGAAGATCCCTGTTCATCCATACTTCTTGACATTTTTGCCTGACTTCCTGCTCATTGAGGTGGACTGCATTTGAGCTTGAATGAGGGGATTGTTGAGTATCAACCAATTTTCTTGGGCCCCTCTCCATGACAAGGCCTTATCCCATGGAATTTTTTCAAGTAGATTCCTGAAAAGGCAAAAATCTACTCTCCTGAAGTCCAGGGTTACGATCTTGCTTTTTGCCTGGCTCTTTCCTCTCAGGATCCTGCACTCTGTCATCTCATTTTCACTGCAGTCAATGGTACCTTCAAATTTTAGCTCTCCAATAAGCTCCTGTTAATGAGAGTGAGGTCCAGCAGAGCACCTCTCCTTAATGGCTCCTCAATCACTAGTAGTGGAATTTACATAATACTGTATTGTCATTTTCCTATACAAAATACTTTTGAAATCCTTTATATTAAAAAAACAAAATAAAAAGAGATTATCTTTTTCACATGCACCAGCATAAGATTTGATGTGGTAAAACTTTTCATGTGATAACTCTCATAGGTTAGGAAACGTATAGAAATGATCACGTTTATTCTGAAGCTTATAAACATTATGTTTAATTAAAAAAAAAAATCTGGGTTTTTTTTTGCAAAAAAAAAAAAAAAGAAAGAAAGAAAACTGGTTTATTTTAATTTATTCATATATCTACTTCTATACACCATTCCACTTTAAATTCTGCCAAATGGTCTGTGTTTGGGGTTTGAAAAAACCCAGTATTTAATTCCTAGTCAAAGTTCATGAACTCAGATAAAACCTTTTAGTTTTGGCTTGATGCAAAACTCTTGAAATCAATAGGTGTTGTTCCACCAGATTCTCTGGACCATAGGTCAAACCCTTAGGGGGAAACTGTCCACTGATTTATAAAACATTTTGAAGATGTATAAAATTTTTCTGAGCTTGTAATGGATAATTTGAGCAAAGCCCAGTTGCACTTGGTTGTATGAAAGAGTATTTATTCTTTAATGGCCCAGATAAGAGGAGAGAGTGAAGGAGCTAGGATTGTTTAGCCTGGAAAAGGGAAGTCTTTAAGGGGACCTAACAGCAATCTTTTAAGACTGCAGAGTAGGTTGCCAAGAAGACAGAGCAAGGTTTTTTACTGAGATGTACAGTAACAAAGTTAGAAACTGGTCATAAATTGGAATGCAGGAGAACAATCAAGCATGGGAATGAGTTGTGCTTACAGATTATTTAGCCTTTGTCCTTGGAGAACTTCAAATTCCAGTTGGACAAAACCCTGAGCAACTGGTCTGCATTCAGTGTCCACCCTGTTTTGAGCTGGTAACTGGACTAGATGCCCCCTAAGATCTCTTCTGACTGATCTGAATGACTTCACTACTCAGATTTCTCCCGAATGCACTGGATCTGCATGGCATTTCCCATTACCATACATTTTATACGAAAATTAAGCTGTTCACATACACACAAACATATACATCAGTTCTCACTGGTATCTTAACGATGATTTCAGAAATTATTTATCAAAATTGTATCTCAAAAATGAAAAAACACACCATTTTAAGCTTTTCCATGTTAGCTTTCTGTTTGCACCCATGCCTATGTAATAAAACACAAATCAAAAACCTGGTCTTACCAAGTTATTCACAACTTTCTCATAATAATGCCCAGAATTTTCTTTGAAAATCAAGGATTGTCATAAATAAAATTATTCTAGTGACTTATAGAGTAAATTAGTAGTGTCTTTTATTTTGGCATTAAATGAAATTAAAATATTGAATGTTCCCTTTTGATGTAAGGATTCAGAAATCTTTTGATAATTCCAAATACAGAATTTGATAGAGCCAAACCGACTTTACTGAACAACAACAAAACCCATAGTTTCAAAAACATTGGGAGCTGCTCTTACAGTCTTCACTTTTACCCTCTGAAGATGTCGTTTATGAAATGATAATATTCCTTTTGGCGTGTTTGTAAGTTAAAAACCTATGCTATTTAACGTAATGAATTAAATTCCTTTTCTGTGAAAATAAAAAAGAACCCCAAATGTTGGAAACTTCAAATTCTCTTAGATGTGGCCTTATATAATTAATGCAAGAAAAAGTCATGAGATCTTACATTTTTAAGATTTATTAATAAAACCTAAAATTGTTTAGTACTTTTAGTACAGAACCAGGTATACATGTGTGTTTCTTTTGATTTGAATTCTGAAGGTCACTACTAGATAATCTTCCTATGAGTGCTCAATCATACTGAGTGGTCAAAAACTGTTTTATGCCCTAAGCTTAAAAACCTGATCCAACTTTATTCACTCATTTGTTGAACTACTGGAGAAAGACCTTAATCATTCATCCAGCAGAAAATAAATTGGGAGAGTCTACCTTTTCTTTCACGATGGAATTTCAGATAGACAAGTGCTAGAGCTTTATCTTTTAATAAGCTTGGAAATTTTGATTACCTAGCATAATCATACAACTAATGATATTGTTTCAAGCCTTAAATCATAAATTATTGTACTGTTAATGCTTGTAATGTCAGTGGGAGCAATTATGGGAGAAGGAGTAAATCCATGTAGGTAAAGGTGTCAGTATGTGTCTTTGGAAAATGCTAAAAAGTCTTTTTGAATGATCTGGCTCTTAGTTCCAGTACCATGAAGTGTGAAGAGCCATCAATGCCTCATATGTTTCTAATATTTGATTCCAAGGATGAAATACATTACATTAAAGTCTTTGTGGACATAAAATTTTAATATTTCTTATAGGGTAGTGCTATTAGAAAAGGGCTTCCTTCGTTCTCTATTTGCTTACTTACTTATTTCTTTCTTTAGAAACACAAATTGAGTGTTTTCTGACTCATAGCAGGATGTTTTTCTTTATTTTCTCTAGTTATTCAAAGGTCCATTGATAGCTAGTGGTTTATTAAATCTTTAATAAATAACATTATAGCTTACCTCTATAAGCTCAAATCAATACAATGCTGTGAAGATAACGTCATTGCCGACCTTTATGTTTCATATCATTTTTATTAAACTTAGATAACTCAGTAGCTCTTCATTCAGAGTCTGAAAATCAGATTATAAAATGAGTACTTAAAAATTTGTCTTAGAGTAAAGGTGCAGTCAATAAGACCATATAAAAGCCACAGTGTCAGCTTGTGACTTCATCTCTTTAGAAAGACCTAAACTGAACACCAGAAAATATAAATAAACAAAATTTTTAAACTTATGTGTATATACAATTTTATTCCACACATATGTAAACTTCTTGCAAGCATTTGTCTCAGATGCACAGGCCCAAGCACCCAAAAATTAATAATTTTTAGAAATATTTGAAATATTTTTTATTGTATATACTAAAATGAAATATAGTTATGGGCCTTCCACTCAGACAAGGACTTGTTGCTACAGAAAGGCTGATAGATGTTGGTAAATACTTGATTAAAAGTTCTTAATTAAACAAGGAGCCTATAGTGCCCTTATTATTTGATTTCTATTCAGGCCAAAATTAAGGCTTGAGAAATATCTTGCCATGGAATACTTTCTTTCTAGTTTACTCTAGCATCTCCTGCAAATATTTACATTCTCAACATTACTAACGCAGCCTATTGTCCACTCAGCTGCCATCTTCAAAGGCTCTGGTCTATTTTCTTGAGAAGATTATTAGTCTCTTAATTAAGACTTTTGTATATGCACATTAGCTTGGAAAGTAGAAATATCATTACAGTGTTGGAAAAATTAATCCCTCTGCTCTCAGTAGTGTAGAATTGAACTTTGCAACACTCTGGATGTTACCCTTCACACTGAACTCCTTTACTACTTGTTCTTCAGTAAACCAAACCTAAAAATTAAAATGAGGATCTTATCTAAGACATCAAAAGCAACCCTTTCTGCAACGACTATGATGATTTCCCCATTTCCAAGTACAACTACATTGGTCTAACTAGTAGCTGATGATCATCCATCACTTATTTGACCATTCTCCCCTCTTATGCATGTCCTGTTGCATCCAAGATGTGCTCTGGTACATCCTTTCACAATAATTTCCAATGCTGTCAGACTTTGAATGTTTTTCTGATAACATCTTACTGGCTGATAAAACAATTGGAGAAAATACTGTTTAAACCACAATAGGCTACAAAATTTTAGCTGGAAGTTTCTACTCTGTACTGAAAAGTGGGTTATGTGCACTTTAGAGGTCCTCAGGCCTCAACTTCAGACATCATCACACAGGACAAAAACCTGAAAAAAATAAACCAATTAACAAGGTGGTATAAAACATATTCTCAAGATGATCAGAATTGCCATACAACAGTACACAATTGTATTTGGAACAAATTCAATGTACTTTACATTAGCACCTACATTCTGGAGGTTTCTCCAATAATGTCTACTCAACTGCTGCTTGTGAAGGATCACTCATGGCTCGGCAGAAGGACTGTTTGCAAGACAGGAGGCTCCAGCACAGGCCCTTACAAAAACCTCCTGTAGACAAAAGGTCCACAACCCTCCAAAAGCTTCAGGGCAAGGTGCAAATCTAAATAAAAGGGAAAATAACAAGAAAGAGAAAAAGTCTAAGCAAAATATAAAACTGCTACTGTCCAGTGCTAGACAGAAGTCTAGAAATGTGACTGTTAATACACGTCTAAAGCCAGGGACTGGTGTTTAGACAGAACAAATTTCATAATTCTATTTTCAAAAGTCTGTCAAAGATATTATCCTACAGCCTCCTCTGACTGCCAAAGGCTTATTCCATATATAAACTCCTGCGTTACTGTTCCCAGTCAAAGCTGAGGCAGAAATCTATGCAAGGTGAATGAGAAGGGAAGCAAGGGTCAAAGTAACATATAACAATTCACATTTTTGTTTTTCAAAAACTAGCCATTAAATAACTTGGTAGTTTTTTTCTGTCCTAGGCTTGGGCAACAGGGTGTTTGCTTAATTTTTCCCTTATATTTTCTGTGATAATTATATCAAGTAAAGCAATTTTTAGGATATTAATATATATTAAAAACTATTTCTAGAAAATACTTTTTATTAATATGGAATCAATTATAGCCTTAATTATTTTGACAAAATCAGAATGATCTTCTGCAATGATTATGATTAATTAAGTCAGTGTATTTATTACAGCATAACCATAAGTAGACTTCATGGTTGTTTGGCATTATGTAGGACAAGATTCCATACAAATTGTTTTACAAAATCGATTTGCAACAACAATAGGGAAGTATCATTTCTGAAGAAGAAACAGCAGACAAAAAATCTAGTTTGCTTCCAAAAGGAGTGTGAGGTGGGCTCAGCCTGACAAGAAAGGAGCAGCAGAAACATGTCCTGAACTGACCACAGCACCTCTTCCCTGTCCCTGTGCACCACTGTGAGGGAGGAGGCAGAAAAATCAAGAGTGAATTTGAGCCAAGAAAGAAGGGCAGGGGGAGAACATTTATTTTTTATTCCTCATTTTACTATTCTGATTTCATTGATAAAACATCAAATTAATTTTTCCTCAAATAGAATCTGCTTTGCCCATGACAGGCACTGCTGAGTGATCTCTCCCTGCCCTTATCTAAAACCACAAGCCTTTCATTGTATTTTCTCTCCTCTCCCCAGCTGAAGAGGGCAGTGATAGAGCAGCACTAGGTGGGTCCCTGCTATCCAACCAGGGTCAACCCACCATAATAAAAAACTGCTGAGCTCCAGTTCATATTGAAATACTTGTACACAGAAGCTTACAGTGTAAATTTCAACAAAGGTCCCAGAGCAGTAATTGCTAATAAGGAAATGTTTGCATGGTTCACTATGAGAAAAATCTCATTTAAACAGATGTTTTTAGTTACAGGTAGTTACATATATATATTCCTCAGCCTGTGAAAGTAACATTAAGGAACAATCTGTGTGTAATATTCGGATTTTTTAAACACAAAAATGAGAGAGAAAGGGATAATTCACCTTCAGCATTTTAGATGGAATACAAAGAGTGCCTAATGTATTTTGTTCTGTTCTTTCAGAATTAGCTTACCTTTTGGGTTGGCCATCTACTCCATTTCCGTAGATAAGGTTATTCTTTTTAAAATGAAGAAAGAAAATAGAGATTTTATAGACCTTTCAGTGGTTTTTGCAAAGACATCAATCTGACCTGAATTCCTTTCTACCTTACAATTTGTGTTACCCATGTTTCCCTCATAGATCAATGTTAAAACTCCTCTTGGATTTCTGGATCAGGCTCTGAATGATTTTCAGGCATAATGTTATACAAAGGCTGCTAAAAATATGAATAATATATGTCTACTACTTCAACTCTGCAGACCACATTTGAGATACATAAATACTACTTTTATATGGTTTTTCTTAGATTGAACTATGAACAGTTACTTGTGAGCATATTTTAAGATTGGTTGAATTTTTATATTTTCAACAGTAGTATTTCTGCAGAGATATAATGAAGATTTCAGTCCTTATATCCTAAATCTTTATTTTACACATTTGTAGGAGCTTTATGGTCTAGAATATTTCATTGTTCAGTAGGGGCCTGAAGGCAGTAGGTATCTTTGCAGTGATTTTATTGAGTTTTGGGTCAACTTAACTTTATTCTGGGAAAACAGAGTATTCCTGGGTGACAATACAAATTTAGATTTTGACTAAAAGTAGACATTCAGAGAAGTTAACATGAAAAAGGATTATTATAGTAAATGAATTTTCTGTTCTGTGTAACACAGACTATAATATCACACACGAATTACTAAATCAAGCCATAAGAATTACTGAACACAACTTGTGTAAAAGAGGATTATAAAAGGGATTGTGGAGCAAATTAAGAAAATGGACAGAGAGAGAAATCAAATTGTTATGAGATGGTAAAAGTAGAACTCCTCAAATGGTCTTCCTCACCATTCATTCCAGATAACATTTTTGTTAACCGTTGTGGCAACATCTAGACTACGCATATACACATTCCAAGTTCTACTCTCGTACACCTCTCCTCAATATAGGACTAGGAATCATCATAAACATCCCAAAAGATACTATGATA
Organism: Climacteris rufus; assembly: GCA_013398175.1. Classification (NCBI taxonomy): domain Eukaryota; kingdom Metazoa; phylum Chordata; class Aves; order Passeriformes; family Climacteridae; genus Climacteris; species Climacteris rufus. The sequence continues at coordinate 482,279 of VZRZ01005815.1, forward strand.
GTAGTCCAGATTTGTCTGGATGGGAAAATTTTGTGTCTTACAGCATATCAAATGTTAACCTGTAGGCAGAAGTGATGACTTGATACTTTAGACCATCCCCTCACCTGAATATTGTTCAGTTACTTACAGCATGTGTTGTGGTGTTGAGGAACCTGGGAAAAGGCAGACGCAAATAGCAAGATCACAACCCTGATTTTCAGGAGAAAAACTTTTGACCTGTTCAGAGATGTGCTTGGAAGAGGCCCATGAGATATACTCCTGGAAGTGAGCCCAGGAGAGCTGGCTAATTTTAAAGGACAGTCTCCTTTAAGCTTAAGAACGAACAACTCTGAAATACACTAAACAACACAAAAGCAGCACGAGGCCTGCATGGACAAACAAGGAGCTCCTGATGAAATGCTAAAGAGATGTATAAGGAAACAGAGTCAGGTCACACAGTCAGCAACTAAGGGCAGTGTCAAAAGTGTCGCCTCCAAGACATTATATGCCTTCATATAAATTACACAACACAGCTACATAACCATGAGACTGCATCTCATTTTTTCTTTGTTGCTGTGGTTTTTTTCTTGTTTACTATCTTATACCTTAATGCCATAATAGTTCCAAAGTTCTTGCAAAGAGTCCAATCACCACCAGAGTGTGGTGATTGTGTGTGTGACACACCAGTGTCACTGCAGTATTTACAAGCAGAAAGACATTTCGGTGGACCAATATCACTGTAAACCTTTCTTTCTTTCTTCTCTTCCTGGCACTTCAGCTTTCTCCTGAATGTCTAGATCAGATGCTACTATTTAAGCCTGAGGATGATAAGTGACTCAAATCTTCCTAGCAGCAAATTGTATTTTAACTTTCATAACAATCAGCAACACAAGCTTATAGGGGCAGCAAGCCAGGAAGTGAGAGCAGAGGGAGCTGATTCTTACACAGTTCTCAGTGTGGGAAATCTGTAGTAACTTGAAAAAACATTATTATTACAAACTTGGTATAAATATTCAGTCCTGCTAAGTTAATAAATTAAACTTTTTTCCACTGGGCATAAAAAAAAATGTGTCATGTAGCCATTGAGGTGTGATAAAGCAATATACAAATATCTTTCCCTGTAATTACCTTTAGATGAAGAATACTCTGGCCATGTTGGACATGTGTTTTTTATATGAAACAGTTTGACACACATGGGTATTACAAAGTCATCATCACAAAGAAGCTTTAGTACTGCTGTCTTTTCTGGAATTAATCTTTCTATTTTAGGAAAGACTTCTTAGTTAAGTGTAAATCACTGGGGTAATGCCTCTCTGGAATAGCTTATCTCCATCTTCAGAAGTTTTCAAACCTTGGCTAAAGAAAACAGACTGATTTCACCTAGTGCTAACAATAATTTCAACTAAGACCTGTAAGAGTCAGCCTGAAAATTCCTTATCTGCCTCACGATCATCGACAGAGACTGAAACCCTAAAAGAGGACTTTTGCACTAAAGAAATCCTGGCCTGGCTAAGGTGGGACGTTTGTTGCCTGCAAGGTGCGCTCACTGGAACAGGTTCTGCCCAGGCGGAGAGGAGTGCACTGAAGCGAGAAGAATGATCAGTCCTGAACACTCCCTCCTGAACGCAGCCAACGGGCCTCACCAACAATAGTGGCAGATTTCCTCACCTCCTGGCCAGTTGCCCCCCGCTCACAAAAAGACTATAAAAGACCTTTCTGAATTAACCCTACAGAGATCTCCCCATGGACGACGGCGAGCCTATTGGCAGGACCATGAGGGCTTCGTCTCATCCATTGGTAGCTATTCCCCTCTCCCCCCTCTCTCTCTTCCTCTACTTTGTTTCTTTATTTCTCTTCCTCTCCCCCTTCTATCGCATAATTTTGTTGTTGGCACTCAATAAAGGTGCATTAGTTAATTAAAGTTGATATCCCCTTTGTGCCTTTTGCATTTTGAGATCGTTAAATGAACCATCACGACCCCCACTTGTGTTAGCGGATCGTGACAAGACCCTGGTCTGAGAAACCTCCAGGATTCTCTTCTAACATTTCTGTGTCTCCCTGACTGAACTGTCTAATAAAGACATTCTGGACAAGGATGTTTCATACTGACAGAGAATATAAACCAAACTGCTCCATGTATTATTCAGTGGAACTGAAGATATCACTTTCCAGAAGTGTCCGTTTGGATCCTTTGAATAACTTCATTTTAAAGGTGAAGGTTTACTGTGAAGAACTGTGAAAACCTCCCCTTTCTGAGACGTTTTGAAAGATGTTTGTATAACAAAGATAGGAAAAAAGAGAACTATCAAGACCTCTTCCATATCCAAACTAATCGTAGGGCATGTTGTAAGATTGGGCAAGCAGTTTTTAATGAAAAAAAATACTGAGTGATCTGGATGTATGGAGGATTCAGATAAGGAGGAGAGGAGCTGGGAATCTCCAGAAGAATTAGGACAGCAGTTGCCTCGGCATGGTGCTGTTATGAGATAAACACAACACATGTGCTGACATGCTCTCCAGCCAACCACCAAGATCACCAGGTCAGCTATTATCAACATGTTTTTACCATTTATAAATGAAAGACTAGTAGCACTGCCAATAAAAAGCAGCTGGAATGAAAAATAAAATAATTTTAAAAATTGCTATAGAGATCAAGTTTTTATTGCAATGTCAGGAGTGGCATTTCTGCTGTGAGAAAAAACATCCTCTTTGCTTTATCAAATCAGGAGGTTATGTCCCTCACGTTCATTGTGATTTTCTATCAGTGAAATAGACAAGTTGTTCAGCAATTGCTCAAAAACAAGAACAGTTCATCAGGTGTTTGAACCAGTATGTGATCAGTATTGAGCAGAAAGGCAATGGGTCAGAGCTTTGATAGCAGCAAAAATGTAAACAGTGCAGGAAGATGTTTTACTTATTTAATAGGTGACACTGCTGCCTCAGACTGTAATAAAACTCTGACCTAGAACATATTTGATTCAGTACATTGCTCAAGATACTATTTCTTAGAGAAAAGCTAGGGTCAAATATTGTTGGATATAAGGTAGTACAAACAAGTATCTTCTAATCATTTACATTTCCTTGCTGAATCCTTGTTTCAAAGTACAAAGTGACCTAATACAGGCAGGATTTAATATAAACGAGTATTTAAACCAGCAAGAATTGTGTCAATCTTGAATAAGGACTTAGGATGTCTTGAGGAAAACAGTAAATTTTATGCATTTCCAAGACAATTTTCTTCACCTTAACCAAGGAATATTGCATACTCTTTTTAAAATAAGCTAGAAAAAACATATAACAAATGTTTAGTTTATTTGGGCACACTTAGAACTTTCCTTTACAATGGAAACACTGAAAACTATTTAAGTTCATTATACAAATTTCCATTTTTATAAATGCAACTGCAGGAATGATTTGTAAAACCAAGATGTATATAATATGAAGACATAATTAAAGCAATTGTTTATTATTTTTTAGTATCCACGATAAATTATTAGAAAACACACTCAGCAAATTTGTTATTTCAGTCCTAGAAATATGTTCTATTTTTAAGTCCTGCAACAAACATATAGCAAGAATCTATATTATATTAAATGTATTGATACTTTTCCCTTTCCCTTTCCCTTTCCCCTTTCCCTTTCCCTTTCCCTTTCCCTTTCCCTTTCCCTTTCCCTTTCCCTTTCCCTCCTCGAAGAACAAGTTAACATGCCATCTATAAATGGATTTTAACCAAGGTATGAACTATGTTCCAGGTTGTTCTTGGCCAAATTACACAAGGAATGTTGGGATGAGTATCTTTTTGTGTCTTACTCCTTCTCAACAAGTTAGAAGTTAAAGAGGTAAAAATTCAGTAACTTTTTGAAAAAATTAGTCTTATTTAATCTGTAATTATTGCCCTTTAAATTTTCTAAATTTTTAAAGGTTAAACGATTGTTATTAGCAAAACCTAAAACCTTTCAGGCTTTTCTGCCTATATACATATATATATATTTTTTTCTGTTGTATACTCCCACCTGCAGAATTCAAAACTCACCTGCGGTGGTTTACCTGTGTGCCTGTCACTACAGCAATTTTTATATTGCTTTGTCTGTAATGCTTTCTGATCTACTGTCACTTGTGGTTACCCTCCTTTCCACCTTGTCTGTGGGGTCCCTGACCCAGAATCCATATTTAAACTAAATCATAGCATAATTTTGAGTTCATTAATATTTTAACATAACTTAAGCATCTGTTCTAAATTCAGCAGAAAACAGTTTTCCCCAGATGTTGCTGGAGTAGTAGTTGAAAACAAAAGAAAAAAAGACTAAAATGCTCTTTCCTAGTATGGTCAAAAGTGAATTGTCACTTTGATCTATTTTAGAGGATCAGGGTCTTCAACAGCTTCAACACAGCAAAAAAAGATGACATGTCAATGGGCCTCAGAGATGCTTTTTATGCGTTAGAGTAATTCTCTCCCTTCAGCTTCTCACCAGTCTTAACTTTCAGCTCATACAGTCATCTCAAAGACATTGGTCATCAAATTGCAGTTGGATTATACAGAGCTTACTTTGAAATTTCTTATGGATTTTACTAAATTCAGTTTTGAGTAATGATGTGAAAATTGTAAGAGGAATTCATGTTTAACTTTAGCAGAAACTAAGAATTAGTTGGAGAATTTATATTCTTTCTTACTTTTAAAAACTTACTAAACTATAAAAAGTTTCAAAGACATAGAACTTAAATCAGTTTTCCCCAAATAAGACAAATAGTCTATTTTGCATATTTATGGTTACATAATTTCTATATTTGCAACATCAATTGCAGCACAATGAATGATTTTGCAAATGTTTCATTAAATTAATTTTAAGTTGCAATGTTTGTATAAGTATCTTTTCAAAACTCTTGCTGTCCTGTAAGCTTTCTTCACTTTCTCTGTGCAGCCAGGTTGAACCTGTGGAAAGGCTAAATATGCAGAGCATACATATGCTCAATGTATGTACAAGAATATATATGTGACTGGCTGCACAGAAAACACAGGCAGACACATAGAGCACTCAAAGAAACAGACAGCACAAATGATCACATTCTGCTCCCCTTTGTGACTGGTCCTATTGTGAGAAAAAAGTAAGTTTTATATCTACATCTATCTATATCTATCTATCTCTAGCTCTAGCTCTAGCTCTAGCTCTATCTCTAGCTCTATCTCTAGCTCTATATCTTATATATCTATATCGATATCTATATCGATATCTATATCTATATCTATATCTATAAATCTATATCTATATATATCTGTATCTATATAACCTATATCGATATCTAATCTATATAATATATATTTATATATATATCTATATATATCATCTATATATATCTATCTATATCTCTATCTATATCTATATATATCTATATCATCTATATATATCTATATATATACACACACACATACATACATATATATATATGGTAAAAACAGATGTGATAAATATATATTAGATCTATTAGTTAGTCCTATCAATAATACAATGTTTAACTCCATCTTGGATGCTGCTACATCTTATAAGTACAACTGTTACTAAATGCTATTGTATTAAACAAAAAACCTGATGTCATTTGAAGGAATGCCAATTAGGAACCACTTTCTTCACGCAGTTAGCTGAAATTTTAGAGTAATTTGAAGTTATGTCCCTGTCTGTGTTGTGAAATCAATGTTCTGCCATCCATGAAATCACAGGCGGCTCAGGGGCACTTCTGGTTGTGCAAAAATGGAGAAGCATATCTTTCAGAGAAGGCAGGGGATCTGTAAGTCTTGATGGAATTTATGCACAATGTAAAATTCCATATTTTTTTTCACTGGGGAAAAAAAAGCAATCATATTGGAAAAATGTACAATCTGATCTAAACTGACTTGAAATTGGTATAATTTATATTTAAGTGTCTTGTGACTATACTCATCACTGAGTCACAGTAGTCCAAGCAGTTAATATTAAATGTGATAGAATAGCAACTATTTCTATTGAGACCAAAATTGCAAATATATAAATGGTTTTAGTCATATCAAAAAGGTCCTTAGACCTTAAGGTTGGAACTATAGTGTTCCCTTTAAAGAAACTGTAGGGTATTTCTTTTCCAAGTCCAAAATCCTATTTACTTTTATTTAACATAAGTAAGCTTAATTGGCTTTGCTTTTGTCACAGAAAAAAAAACTTTTTTATTTTTTTTTTTTGGTGTAGAGAAAAATAGGATCTCGTAGCGTATATATTTTTTTATTTTTCATTGGATGTGTTGGAAACTTTAGATGTTATATATATAACTGTGTTATAATGAGATAATTGATCTGAAAAACAGAATGTTCTTGGCTATTTGAAAAGTTGCTTGGGTATCAGCAGTTATTCTGCATGACAACGACAAACAAGTGGATAAATGAAAACTTTATTATCCCCACTCTTCGGGAAAGACAGGAAAGATGCCCAGGGCAAACAATGGCATTCCCTATCAGTGTCACTGCTGATCACAAATGTCCTGAGGTTAAGAGTTGTCCCACAAGTTCCTGAAAGGACCATACATCATGCCTGAGTGGGGCAAGACACAGGTGATGGACAGGCTACCAGAGGGGAGAAGGATGCTTGCCCATCAGCTTGTGTTGCGGTGACCCAGCTCACCTTGGGGCTGAGTGACATCCAGTGGGTGGATTTCCCTGCCCAGGACTCTGACCCTGAGGGTGGATCCGAGGGTGAGACCAAGGTTTAAGGCTACTCCCCACTGGGTGTCCATCTAGCGGCATCTCCTCCTCTCCTTCTAAAAACCTCTCTGTTCCCATAATGCTGTTGGCTTAGACTACTACACTTATTCATGTGTTTCATTGCCTATGTATTGAGCTCTGGAAAGTTCTGTTCAGTTCAGTTCCCCATTGGTTGGTTCAAACATGTTCCTCCCCTAACCCTCTGTGATTTGCTCCCTGTCACCCCTCGTCATTTCCCCATTGATTCATCCCTTTGTTCCTCCCCTTCCCCGCCCCCATTTAAAAGTACCTGTAACCCAGTGCCTTTTCTCCTCTGCCTCTCCTTTCAACTGGAACCTCTGCCCCTCGGGGCTGGAATAAAGTTGGGATTGCAGGCAAAGAGAATGTCCCTCTGTCTTCCTTTACCCTCAGCTTGTTGCCTAGCAACAACCTTGCTGCAGCCAGCCTTACACTGAGCCACTTGCAGGCAGCACTGACAGCTGCTGACAGGACTTTGGTTTGCGCACTGCTGGGACACCAAACCTTGTCACCTGCCCAGCCACTGGGCGGCTTGTGGTCAGTGTGACAATGGTTATTCAAGTTACTACAGATTTCCCACACTGAGAACTGTGTAAGAATCAGCTTGGGGATTTATCTGGTATCTGTGTGTTTCTACCTGACTGTTTCTATATCTGATTAATTGTATTACTTATTCAAGGAACAAATGGCATGCCAGCTGGAGCTAGGGGTCAAAATCCTAAACTCTTCTTAATTTTTAAATAATGTACTGAACTTTGCTGTTGTCTTAGGACAACTGAAGGATCAATCCTCTATCTCTGAAAAAAAGTAGTCCTCTAATGATGGTATATCTTTCCAGATTATTAAACTTGCAAAATTTTATGGGAGAGAGTTTACATGATGACATGTAAAATAATCACTTTCTTTCTGAAATATATTCATGTCATTAGGGCTTTCGAACATGACAATTATTGATTTTATGAAATGCTAAAGGCAATTTATATTCAGTAATCCACAAGGAAAACTTAAAAAAAAATTTGGAAACTTCCCCTCTTTTGCTCCCATCTTAAGGAAAACCTCTAATGTCTGCACAAGAGGTTGCTTGCTATATATAACCATTTTGTCTGTTTTAAGAAAAGTTCTAAATTATGCAGTGATGAATAAAATAGCTAACATGAGAAAAAGATGCAGAAACCCAAGGAATGTGTAACATCAGATTCTAATAAGAGTGAAGAAAAAGAAGCTATGTGAACACATGGCTTTCTGCTTACATTTCCAGTGGGAAAACTGGGATTTCCATAGATGTAGAAGACATCAGAGGTCTTCTGGTTAAAGGAGGGGAGTGGTTGCAATAGAGTTACTAGAATAACACATTGTCATGCAAAATAGATTGCTACAGGGAAATGGTGGTTTGAATAAAGCTCAAGTGTATGTATCACTACTGAAACAACTTGAAAAATTTCCAGTGCTTTTGAGTAACTCATGACACACCTAATAGAATATAATGATTATGTGTGTTAGCAATAAATTAGAAGAGATTTAAAATAGAATTTCAGGGCAAGAGTGATACCCAAAATAAAGCTGAACAAGTGAGGTCATTACTTTAAAAGCAGGAAATGCCCGCCCTACATGTTATTTTGTGTGATCTGACAGCAATATTTTTTGATGGGATTAACTGTACATGAAAATTATTGTCAGGATGTACAAAATGAACCTGATAAATTCGATCTCTAACTCATTGGTTTATCAATGTTGATTGGAAAATATTTCTGTACTACAGAAAATACAATATACTCATATCTGCAACTCAGTAGTCAGAAAAGACCATTGAACAGAAACAGGTAATTATATTCATTTAGTACAGGATGAGTTCACTCCTCCACCCCTTGTTCCAAACATGAGTTAGAATTTTTGACCCTGATTCTGCAAGGAACATAAGCATTTTAAATTTAAAAAAAAAGTGAGCATTTTTGGTGTCTGAAATAGCACAGGTAAAGGCTAATGTGTAAAAAAAGCTCCACAAACTTATGTTCCAAGTTACGCTTGGGTGTACACAGGGGAGGACTTAAATGAAGTGCCTGAGACACTTTGAGGGCTCCTTGGTACAAGATAAACATCCTTTTTCTCTACCTTGCCCTTTCTGCCCTTATTCCTGGTCCTGCCATCCCATGTGTGTCCTTTTACTGATTCCAACATTCATTTCGCATTGAAGCCATTAGGCAAAATAACTAAATAGAATGTTCCCCTCTCCTTTTTCTTCTTCTTCTTTTTTTTTTTTTTTTTTGTTTGTTTGTTTTTGTTTTGTTTCGTTTTATTGGCTTAGTTCTCCATCTATTTAGTCACACTCAAGTTGAAGTGACAACACAAAGAACTGTAAGGCAAACCCACAGCACAAGGAAGGAGTGAAAAAAGAGGTGCAAATTAATACTGTCAATGTCATTAGTTGTAATTCTAGTCCAACATTCACTGGATGTCTTTCTGTTCAACTTGAAATAACCTTCAGTAACTCAATGTCATCTCCCAGAGATGTAAGATGCTGTTTCCTGGTTTGATAGGAAAAAGCAAAAGCAGAAAGAAGCAGCTATCTGCCATCTTTCAATTAAAAAAAAAAAAAAAAGGCAAAAAACCCCCAAGGTTTTTCAGTATGTGAAATAGTACCTGTGGAGCAGCTGAAGTGTCTGCTTCTGGAAGTCCCACCCAAAGTTTTGGAAATGAAAAACAATCCTAAGTTTCTTGACAGAGCAAACTCCCTACTGTTTAGTTACTGATAGGTTTGTAAAATTGAGTTTATTTTATTGAGGGAAAAGATTGCATGTTTGAGTATAGGTATCCAAAGTATAAAATGGGATGTGTTTATGCTGCAGTTGCTATAGTGAGAGTACTCTTGCTGTTATCAGCAGACCTTTAATCAGACACAGAGGTGATATCTATAATAATAAAGGCAGAATTATGTACAAACCCCCAATCAATAAGGAATAGTCTGGGGTAGTGCAGGGAAGAGTCAGGTTGATGCTGGAGAGAGTGGTGAGGAGAGGAAGGAAATGAAAGATGAAAAAGGAAGGTAGAAGAAGCAGAAGTTATAAGGGAAATAGTTTTATTCTGTACATCAGCCATGGCTTAAGCTGGTGCTATTCCACTAGTCTTGCTAGTTTTGTTAGTGGTGTAAGAGTCATATTCTGTCCACAGCAGGTGGACCCTGCCTGGATGGCAAGTGCCCACCAAAGCCTGTCTGTCTCTGAGCTCTTCAGATGGAGATTTTAGGAGCTGGTGTATTTCTGGCAAATGAAAAGTGAGAGATCACAGTAATTTCTTTTACAGTCACGTAGCAGATCCATTTTTGCTGATGCCTTTTTGGCGCTGGCAGAAAAAAGAAAACTAGAGACACAAGATTATGGGGAAGGGGAGAAGCAATACCTTTTATTCTCGTGAATCTGTTACAAGCCAGGAAAGGGGGGATGGGCAGCTCCCCCGATCCGCTGCCAACCCAGGCTGTTGTGTCTCCATTAATTTCCCAGAGGCCCCCCACTCATGTGTTCCCATATTTATAGTGAGTTTTAGGATTCCATATAGTTGACAAAATCTCCCAGTTAGAGTGAGGGTGCAGTTACATGTAAGATGGTCATTGGGTCCTCTATTACTTTCGCGTTTCTACTGTCAAAGGAGATAGAGTGTACTTTTCTCAAGGACAGTAGGGGATAACATGGGGGGGAACATGCCCCTGTTATAGCTAGGGTAACCAGCATGGACTAGGGTATGGGTCTTCTATTATCTACTAGTTCTATAAACATTAGCAGTGGAAAACTACAGGGTTTTCTACATAGGGAATTAGAGAAGCAAAATAAAAAAGCAAAAAACCATTTTGGCATCAGTGCCAGTTTGCTTTACTGCTGCAAATGTTATGCATTATAGATATTAACAAATTACATGGTGAAGAAAAAGGTGAAATAGACAGTAATTATCATGGCAATGATAGCATCCACTTAGGAAACACTAAAGTAGTTCTTTTCTTTTTAGATTACCATACCTTTAGATTCAAACAATTTTTTAAATTAATGTGATCTAGACCAGCAACATATTTTTCTTTAAATATCTATTTCATTTGGGAAAAGAATGTCCAATCATAAATTTTTCATTCAGAACAACTTGTCATTTATAGTTACTTCTTCTGCAAAATATTTTTCTTTTCATGTCAAACAAGAAATTTTTCTCTCTGAATTATAACAGACTAAGAAAAAATGAAAAACCACAAAAAATTTGACAGTCATAAGCACTCCCTCTAGTTTATGAGTTGTAGCGTTGTTAGTTGCATGACCATATGCATAATAACAACAAGAATTATAAAATGGTACTGATAATATATTTATTAACTTTTTTCAAAATGCCCATAACAAAAATTATTAAAATCTGAAATTTTTTTCCTCTCTTTCTCTTAAAAAACTGTTTTATTTTTGTTATTTTAACAGTAATTTAGTATTTTTGTAGTAATAATAGAAATCATTGGCCATAACTGCTATTTTAACAAAGACTGAAGACAATGAGAAATAGGTAATTTTTTTTCCAAATATGAATGATAAGTCTTCATATTATTAATTTAAAAAGAAAATGATGGATAGAAAATCCGTTTCAGAATATTCAAAGCTATTAAGACTGCAAGGGAATTTGTACTAGAGATCTTATACTACAGCAGAAATCAGACCAAATTTCCTCCTAAACTGATGATTGACAGACAGATACCCAGAGAGATAAATAAAATTTTTGTACTAAGGTTCAGTTCGGTTATATTTCCCCTTGCATTTTTCCTCCCCAGCATGCATAGATATATTTCTTCTTCATTTAGTCATACATTCTAGATACTCATATATGAACATTTGAGATGTATATGTCTGCATGTTCAGTAATTTCTTGAACAAAGTGTGGACTCGCTGAAGATAGTCACAGTGAATATACTTCACAACAGAAATTGAATTAAAATTCTCTTCAGAAATATATAGACAATATTTCAGGATATTTAGTTAATTAAGGAAATTTCAGTAAGGTCATAGATGGTTTGGGGAACACAGAAACTACATTCCTTTGATAACTGTCAGTAAATTTCTCAGTCATTCATACAAATGAACATATTCTTACTTGTCTTTAAAACTGTGGGCGGTATTTTTCCTAATGGCAGGAATTATTTGTTTGCAATTTCACATTGTAAATTATCATAAAGAAAACCAATGACATCATTCAATGAATAAGAATATGAACTGAAGAATCATAATTATGTAATTGTGAATCTGTATGGTCTGCATAGAAGCACTTAGAAAGGTTTTGCAGCTAAACGCCCCAGTGCAGGAAAGGTGACCATGAGTCAGCTGGGCAGTTCAGAATGATGGCAGAGGAACACTGAAAAGAACACATGCCCCATGATTTGTGTGGTGAAAGTTAATTTCTGGATAGGTGCTTCAATCTTTGCTCAGCCATTTTAGGTATTAATAACACCATATGCAGCAGAGCTGCAGTCCAGTGTTCAGGTAAAACAGGTCTCTGAAAGGCTATTTTAAAAAGCAAGTGGAAACAAACTATAGCAGTAGAGACTGCACAGATATTTCTCTAATTTTAATGCTGCTGCATTTAGTTAATATTCTTCTCAACCTAAAGAAAATCCAAATATTTTCATCTTCATGAAATAGCATTCACACATATTTACTGAAATCAATAAATAAAAATTAAATAATGAGAGTATATATATTTTCAATAATAAGATATTTCTTTAATACAGCCAGCCTAAAGTTCATAATAGATATTATTCATTTGAAGAAATTAATTCAGCCTTGTTGCTTGGTTTTCTTCTCCTAGCCATTTTAATAATAAAGGAGGCTATAGAACATGCAAAGATTACATATTCAGTGCAAATTAAACATCAATATTAATATGTCTCCTGCTGTAGGAAAAAAAATGTTCTAAAGATTTCCATTTACCCCTTGCAGTTGTCCTCTGCTCTGGTCTTCATCAAAGCATCATTTGATCTGTCTTTTGGACCTGCTGCCAGGCAACCTCAGAACAAAAAACAACAGCTCTAGAACTGACGTCTTCATGTTTGCTTAAAAAAATTCCTTCAAGTAAACTCAAAGTCCACCCATTAGAAGGATTCTGATGTTTCCAGAAAAACAAAACAAACCCACAAACAAATGAAAAGAAGTACAAACAAAAAAAGGATTCATGATAAAAATTAGACTAGTGACAATACAGACATCATCCCATTAATCAACCCATGTACAACTTGATTTGAGAGATGCTAAAAAACAGAACAACAGACAAAACACTCCTTTAATTTCCTTGGAGGTGTTCTAGATTGGCTATATTGAACCCATGAATGAGACAGATATTTTTTCCTTTTTCATAGTAAACTCATTTTCTAGAACAAGCAAGAAAAAATCTACTTTTGTTCCTACAGTACTGAGTTTCCCTTGGCTGCCAAGTGAGTTGGAGCAAATGTGAGCTGTCCAGAAAGAAAGAGAAAAGCACATGGTTGTTTATGACTTTCACGCTGTTTTTTACAAAATAGCATGCAATAGATCTTGTTCTGTTCTTATATCAGCAAAGCTCTCAGTGGATTTGGTAAACAGAGAAGTAATATCTGTATTATTCTTCCAATCATAATTAGCATTTATGTGGTTTTCCCGCTTAATAAGAGCCTTGACATGATGACATAACACCTGAAGATTATTTATTATGAAAATGCCACTGCCAACTCATTTTAAATTAATTTGTATAGATCCTATATTTTAGCACTTATTTTTGTTATACATGCCCTCATTTTAATATTTTTTCATTGTAATATTCCACAGAAGAATCTTTATAAAATCCTTATGAGATAGCTTATTTTTTTACTTTTAAATTAGAGTAAAAACAACATTCAGTAAGAAAAAGATGAATTATGCTATTTTTTACAATTTGTGAAATGCATTAGTTTTAATTAATATGGTTAAGTATTTGCATCTTGCTTTCCTTAAACAGCACAAAATTGCAATTAGGATCTGTGTAGCATTTTAAGTGTATATATTGTATACATTATTATATTAATATATTATATTATACATTATTACTTACATTACTATATAAGTAACAATGTGTTTTATTATAAAACTATATATTATTTTACATGTGAAAACTACATTATGTATCAACTTATACTATATAAGTTTCCTTATCCTTATATTTATTGGCATGTTTATTTATAAAATTGAAAAAATAATTTTATTCAAAATTAGTTAATTTTAACACAAAACAGGACATGAGAACAAGAAATTCCAGGAGTGATCATGGAAGAAGGAGAAAGAGTATTTGTGAAAATGTTAGTTGGCTTCACTGTCTTATAAGAAAAATATTTACCTTGAAAAAGTATGGGAGAACCGCATTGTATTGTGATCCATAAAGTGCAGCTGATCTAGGTAGAGAAAAGCTCTGCTGCCAGATTTCAACAGAGTTGTCCTGCATAGGACAAATTGCTTATATAATTTCCATGCTGCTTCCAAATCTGTGCCAAGAGCAAAGTAGCTTTAATGGACCAAAAAATCTTAGCCAATGTTTGCTGAATTTTAAAATAAGCAAATTATTTTAGCAATAAGCAACCAGAGAAGAATAATAGATATAATATTATGTTCAGCAAAGATCTTTCTGAAAATTGAGAGTGGGTTAACAACCCACATTTTTTATGTGTTTGTTAGCCTGTTTTTAGAAATGAAGAATGGATGAAGAAATATTTGAAAAGAAATGCAGTTTAAAGTCCTAGGGAGTGTATTTGAGTGCACGTGTTTTTCTCTGAAGAAAAGACTAAATAGAAAAGGTGGGGGTCAAAAGCTCAAATTTCTGTCCTGTTCTGGGTCTGTGCTGATATCAAAGGCAGTTTGCCTGGTCAAGTAATACAGCAACACATATGAAACCTGCAGTTCATAGCAGTGACTGTGCACAGGTTCATAACCAGAGGTTTACCATGGTTTATTTTTCAAATCAGCTAATTTTGGAAATAAAAGCTACTTGGATGCTTTCTGCTGGGGTTCAAGAATAAGTCTGCTTCCTTTTCCTCACAGTCAGTGCTTGTGCTCTCCTCTGGGTAAGAAATTATATGACCTTGATCAGAAACTTTCCATGCAGGTTGATTCACTGCCATGCTTTGAAGAAGCTGACAGCCAGACAACTGCCATAGCTTTTCATTGTCTTCTAATTAGGAAAACTGAGAGCTTACAATTAATTTCAAGCACAGTAAGACAGCTTTTGGAGACCTTGCCATGTTATACGTCACAACTCTATTAAAATAAGATGTAGAAATAATGTAGCTTTGTGTTTATTGTATAGCTGAAAGTTAAAGTGTGCTGCAGTAGTCTGTATTCAGCTCTTTCACAAGACAGCAGGAAAATTTTACACTTCAGTGTAAAATTTCAGATATAACAACATTGAGATGCATTGCTCAGAGCACAATATATCTGCAGCATTGAAATTATGCTTTTCCAAAACAAAAGGATGCTCTTTCAAGAAGCAAATTATCTACTAGACAAGAAAATAGTCAGATACATTTGGATGTATTTTGCTGCTATTATTGAAGGATTCAGGTAAATGAATTCCACAGGAAAATCCAATTCAAAAGCAACATGAATAAAAATTTCAGCTCATAGTTAGAAAATATACGTCTTTTTGCATTTCAGAAAATGCCAGTTTTAATATTCTTTAAGCTGACTGACCAGGTCCCTTCTCTCAGGAAACAGACTCTTGAATCTACTGAGTGACCTGTGGGAAGTAAAACATTTCAGTTCAAAGAACCATAATATGGATATATTGTCCAACTAGCCTCAGGCATGTTGCTATTCCTTTCGAGCCTGCATGACAGCTAGGTTATTCTGGGAATCAAAAAGTTAGTTCCAGGATGCTGCTTTTATCTTTTTTTTTCCCTTCCTTCCTTTTAATCCAGAATATATATAACATTTTGGAGGATTTTGCCACTATTTTGATGAAACTTATTTCCCCAGTTTACAAAATAATAAAATTATCCTACAGGAAAAAAAAATAGAGTGACATATCCGCAAAAACTCCTTTTACTCTGGGGCTATGAGACAAGCATATTCCTTTGCCACCAGCTAAAATACTGACTAACACAATTACAACTCCATGTATTTATGTATCAGCTATGAAGCAAGATAATTGGGTCTGGCTGGGACCTAGGAACACCTTTAGGAGCTGTAAGACAGCCACAAAGGTGGGAATGAATTCATGAAGCAGCAACCAAGAGTGAAGGATCAGTGGAAAGATGTAAGTGAAAAGTGAAACCTCCAAACCAGAGGGGATGTCAAGAAAGAGAAGTCAATGGCAGATAGATGCCAGTTGTACAAAAACAGGCAACTCCTTCTTCCAGGAACCAGCACAAGTCCAGTGAAATGTGCTCATTGTCTTTGGCAGTCTTTGTGTAAAGTGAAGATCTCCACAGTAAAGCTTTGTAAGAGTTATTACTTCCAAATTCAGGAAATACAGGCAGCATTCAAATCCAGAATGCTGAAGAGATGCTTCTTCATCTGGATTAGATTCCCAATGCTTATACCACCTCCAAAAAACTACCAAAAGATACAAAGAATGTTTGGCTGACAAAGTGTTATTTTAACAGACATGAATGTCACTTGCATATCTGTTTGGTAAATTCAAAGTAGAGTGCCTAACAAGTACATTACATGCAAGGGATTTCATAGAGTCTTGTACTCTTTCAGCCACTGAAATTAACTAATTTTCTTAGCAGGAGAAATATTCCATCATACAGTTTCATGGACTTGCTAGCTTCTGCACAGTTCTCCATGGCTGCAGAGAATTCTGCTGCCAGACTAATTCAGATCTAGTTAGAAAGAGAGACTGTGTGCAAATGGTGGGTCAGTAGGGGTGCTGGTGTTGCATGGCATAGAAAATAACTTTGTTCCATCAAACCAAATGTAATTATGAGTTTGTTTTTTTTCTGTTTGGATGTTGGTGGGTTTTTCTTTCCCTCAGGTATGGCTTACAAGAGATGGAATCATACGATAAAAGTCTGGTGTCAGAGAAGTAGATTTCTTTACTGATAATAAGATTTTGCCTTTTACTCTTGCAGTGACCTTTCATTACTTTTTTTTNTGGATGTTGGTGGGTTTTTCTTTCCCTCAGGTATGGCTTACAAGAGATGGAATCACACGATAAAAGTCTGGTGTCAGAGAAGTAGATTTCTTTACTGATAATAAGATTTTGCCTTTTACTCTTGCAGTGACCTTTCTTTACTTTTTTTCCTATGTCTAAGAAAATCCTTAATGTCACAATAGTGAGGATAAAAACATAAGTTCTTTTGACTTTCACATAAAAATAATTCTGTCAAATTCTGTTTCTCAAGGTTATAGGGGAAAGATGAAAACCCAGATATTAAAATATGATTTTGCATAAATACTTTTTTTTATCAAATTGTATTTCCAACGTTTTCTTATTCTGAACTCTGAGGTTCATAGCGCAGATTCAAACTTGAATCAAACCATTTTTATGCTACAGGTTTACATCATTAAGTGATGCAAATTTTTAAAAATATCACCAAGTTAATTTTCTCAGCAATGTTTGTCAGCTCGTTCCTGAAATTGTGCAAAGTACATTCAAAGCATGCACAGAAACATTTCTGTAGAAGTTTGCAAGATTTCTGTCCTCTAAGTTGCTTATCCAGAATCAAAGACTAACTGTAAGCGGGCAGGAGGCAAATGATACCTTAGGATAGAAAACACAGATGTAATGAAGCGTAGTTTCAGACATTATTAAGAGTTTTCTCTATACGAAAAATCATCTTTAGTACTTTAAAGCAACAGTTTCTCCCCAGATTGTTAAAATGTGCTTCTTTGGAGGTTTACTAGAAGTTGTTGCTGCTGCCATTGCTCCTCATGGTTTTTTTTCTCTTCACAGAGACCTAGCTGTGGGTTTGACAGATGACTGCTGTGAAGAGGCATACACAGCAAGGGTACCAATGACTCATTCACAGTTGTGTGAAGCTAGAGGTTTTTTATCAAGCATTTGAATGTAAGCAATATATATTAGCAGTGTACACCTGTCGAGTGTTATCAGGTACTTGATACAGTTGATACACTATAGCTGTGCTTTCACTGCTGCCAGCTATAATCATATAATTAATTTACTGATGTATGTACTTTGGGCTTTGTTCCTTTTCACTATGAAAAAGAAATTAATCCCGTTATCATTTTCAGTTCTCCCTTGCATCAAAAAAAAAAAAAAAAAAAAAAAGCACCTAAATATTCTGACCAATATTCTTCAGCTTTTGCTCTCAAGCTATTCCTTCTAAAGAAAAGTAACTTCAAAGGATGTTGTAGGGCTCATTAGCATATGTAAAAAGTAACCACTAGTGGCCTTTTGAATAAAAAAGACTATTAATTTGGGGTTTTCCTAACATTTCAGATGATGTACTTCTTGACTACAACCACTGACATTTTTTTTCCTTAGTAGATATCTCTCAAATATTCAGCCTCTGAATAAATTATTGTCTTGGGGTGACTGTATCATTTTCCCACAATATTATATTCCCATCGTCAGATGTGTGTACAGAACTTTCAGTATGGGGTGATGTTTCTACTTGAGGGGAGCAGATTTCCTCTCAGTTTTCTACTGGATTTGTCTTAAAACCAGGGCAATTGTAAAGAAACAAACTGAGTATTCCATACTATTACAAGTGAAAATATGAAGTCCTAAAAAATTTTAAAAACATAATATTTACCAAAAAGGAAGCTGTAAAGAAGTTGGTTACGGTGGTTTATTTCTTTCTTAGTCCTAGCATATGAAAAATAACAAATTTAAGTAAATATTCAACTATGTACTGCAAAGAGGTTTTAAATTTAATTACATAGTAATGCAGGAGCTAGAACACTGTATGTATGAATAAATGATGCATTCTTCACTTTTCCCTGAATCTGGGGATATGAGAGCTCTACCTCCCTTTAGAACAATGACAAATTGGACTTTTAAGGGGAAGTGATATTTTCTGAAGTTCTTGACCATATCATCTTTGAGGTTTCTTCCTGTAACATCCAATAATATTTGTTGTGGATATATGATGGTCTCCACACATCTCTGCAAAGGAAGTTTCTTGTTATTAGAGAATTTTTGAGACACAATGCCTAAAAATTCATGATCACAAAACAAAACAGAAACAAATGCATTACTATTTTAATGTCAATTACATGTAAGGTGTGTTCTTAGTCCTCCAGCAGGAATAATAAATTCATCACTTAATAATGAAGTAGATAAAGGTCCATTGGTGAAAATAATCTCTAAAAATGTGTTAGGGAAATTATCTTTATACACTTTAACATATAATCATGCAGTTCAGTATATCACCATCAATGAAAAAAGTGAACAAAATATATTTCTGCCCCTTGTCCTTCTCTGGCCTTCTGTTAATGTCCGAATTTGCTGATACTCATTCTTCCAAAGCAAGATGCAGGAATTTGTCTGGATAAAAATCAGGTGATGCTAAATTTAATTGAGACATTCAACTATATTGTTGAAAGCTCCTGGCTAAGAAAGAGTAACCAAGACTAAGAATGGAAAGATCCTGGAAAATTAATCAGCTAAAATGTAAACAAAACTGCTATACAAGTCGCATAAGCAGATGCTGAACAAAGACCCAGTCATTTAAAACTGCATAATACACATCAGTTATCAGTTTACCATGACAGTCACAGATTCTGAGTTTAATTTGGATAAATAGATCGGGAAATAAATGTTGTTTTCAATTGACAGGTAAGGCTGTTTTCAGTTCAGATAAATTGTTCCACTGAATAACTTATATTGACAGGCTTATGAGGAAAGAAAATACGTTTGTGAACTGAGAGTACAAGTGGGAATGGATTTTATTTATTTAGGTATTTTCATATCAGGTGGCAAAGCTGTAAGTTTTGAGGGTACATTGTGCCGCTAGCAGCAACATAGATTATAGTATGTCTGAGTTGCCTAGGTTGCAGCATATAATTTTTTTTGGAAGGTATGAATTGTACAAATAATAGAAAACACCTTGTTGCTTTTAAGCTGCTGCACAAGGTTATATAAGACTGTGTTACTTTTCACCCAATCATTTTCCAGACAAACCAAAATAGTAGCATTGTTTCTCCCTCTTTCTGTTTTCTCCTCTTTCTTTCTTTTTCT
>VZRZ01005816.1:0-98666 GCA_013398175.1 Climacteris rufus
GTGCTCACGGGTACCACGGTGCTGTTGCCAGAGCCACAGAACTGCAAGGCTGTATCAACATGGCAGAAAAAGGTTGACCTGTGAAAGGTGGTCTGCTGATTTGAGAGGCTAAAAAAGGACAGGCTTTTCTGTAATTGTGGAAGAGACACAGCATTGTGAGTCAAGTTGGGCAGGAGAAGATGGGGATCTTTATGGGCAATAGTGGGAGTTTGTAAAAGTAAAGAGCTGAGAGGGAAGAGGTACAGTGACAATGATGTCTAATTAATAGAGGTCAGATTTTACCTTGGTGCAGAACCAGATTTCCAAATGCAAATAGAGCAGAATCTGGACTTCAGCAGAAGCGAGAATGCTAATTTTCTATACTGCTTTGGGAATTTGACTGTATTTAATTGCAGTTCTGAGGAAAACTATCTTTCTCTTGGAGGAGAGAAAAAGAATGGTTGGTAAAGCTGGTTTAAAAATAGCCTGAGGAGTCTGTCAGATTCAGCTGTGTATACAAAGCTCACCAAATTACAAAAAGAAATCTAATACTTAGTAATGGTGTTCTTCTCGATTTCACCAACATTTTTACTTCCCGCCTCCTAAAATGTTGAGATATTTTAAAGTACCTGTATTCTGAGTTCATGTGGTTTACTGTCTGACATACGAGACCAGGTTATTCTTGGGTCATATTTTTGAGATTTCCCCTGGAACCATAAGGATAAGAAGTATGTATTTACATGAAAGATGAGAATATAGTGTGTTTTCTTGACTTAAGGAGTTGGAACTTTAAGAAAGGCTTGCACTTCTGCTTGCTTAGTCAAAGCAGGTTATTTGATGGATTGGATTGTTATAAATCAATATTTCTTCAGTAATATGCAAAAGAGAGATGACATCCATGTCCTACTCCAGGATTATCCTAACGGATGGAGATCCATTTCAGGAAGCAATTGTGCCATTCTTGAGAGTGAATGGACACTTGGGTTCCCATGGCTGTTGCACTGGGGCCAGGGATGAGAGCCAGCAGGTTCTGACCGACCCTGGCAGGGTCAGGCTGTTGGGCTTGCGGGCTCGTGCTGTTGTAGGGCTGACTGTAAAACCATAGGCTGCTTCCTGGTTAGATTTTATTTATGATTCATGCATTATAAACTTGCTAATAAAAGGAGGTGCTGTACCTTTAAGCAGCACATGCCGTCTAACCATCAACAGGCATCTCTTACAGCAGCTTTAGCCTGTTTCTCCAATCATGCCTGCCTAAGTCAATAACGCTTTGCCAAAGCTCCTCGTGCATTAAAGGTTACCGTTCAGCTTGTTCCATGAATCACAGCAGATGCATAACTTGGCAGTGACCATTTCTGTCCCTCCCCTTCTTCTCTTCATACTGACTGCAGCCCCCCAGCTCAGTGCTGGCCGAGCCCCCTCCCCCAGCAGGGAGAAGTCATTACATGAAGAGATCAACTTACCAGTTGTCTTCAGAGCAGTGGCTGAGAGCAAAGCTCCTGGTCGGACCGTGAGTGCGAGAGGAAGGGGGAGAGGGAGAGCGACTCGTACCTACAAGAGCTCAGGGCTGTGATCCTGAGACACAAGTGCATCTGCTAGCTGTTAGTACTTGGCAGAGGGTTTTCTCCTCCAGGGTAGCTCTAACTTTGGGTAATAATGTTTGTCAGCTACCTGATACTAACGTTGCTCTGCTTTCAAACAGCAGTGTTAGCAAGACCTGGGGGTGAGGTAAGCAAAGCACAATGTCTTGTCAAAAATCGTCTTGTCAGAGTTGCATTTTCTTCATATCTATTAAGATGGACTGTGAATGATTTTTATGCTGTTAGACATTTTAGAATTCTGTTGTTTGTGTTGTGTAAAAAGCTTTTGCTTTGGTTTAGTTCTGGGGGTTTGTTTTGTTTGGGGGATTTTTGTTTGCTTTTTTGCTGTTGCTTTGGGTTTGTTTGGTTTGGTTTGGTTTTGTTCCTTTGCAAAAGCTGAAAGGTACTAAAGGAGAGTAGTTTGGAAGTTAACTTCTCTCCATTTGATATACAATACGCTTTCTATGAGAGATGACTAATTTGTGAATTTTTCTTTACTAACATACAGAGAAATATGATACTCTGCAGCAGTAGATGGTAGTGTTTTGTTCATATTTTCTGCAAAAAATGTGCGCTATTGAAAATTTTTTACACAGGATACATTTTGAGGATGTGAGCATGTAAAAACTCCAGGCTTCATTACTTTAATAACATTCTTTTTGTGCAAATACATGTAATGTTTAGTCTGGGGCAGGGCAGAAAGAACTTGATTTTTAAAAAAATGTATATTATATAATTAAAGAGGGACTTTATGCATTCCTAATACTCCTAATTCCTAAATCTTGAACAGTGGAATGGAACAGCTTTTGCTATGCTTTAAAAAGTTGCTACTTGATTTATGAAGAGCCATTTTCCAGATTTTTGTCCTCATCAGAGAAGTTTGTCATCAAGTACTTATTTCATACCAAACCAGAAATTTTTAGCTACTATTTTGCCATTTAGGAAATAATCCAGCAAGTGTGGTACTATTAGACATAGAATATTCCATCTAATGATATTGCTAGCAGAAAGCACATTTGATACTCATTCTCCCTTGCTCTGAAATGTGATGTGTAGCTGTGCATTTTAAAGGAATCATTGGATAATTTTGTTCTATGAATATGCCTTCCTTAAGCAAATCTTCTGAAAGCAATCATTCTGCTTTAGAGCTTTGTCTTTTGTTAGCCCTGTCATAACTTTATAGTAGCCTAATGAAGTCCAGATCAATTACTTTCTCTAGTAAATGAAAGTGGAAGTGAACTGGAAAAAACACCTTGTCCAACAGTGTGTGGTTGACACTCTCTATAGCTCATATATCTAGAAATAAACTTTACTTTGCTTTCAGGGTGTTTTAATAAGAGAAGCTGTAGCAGTTTTGGTTCAAGAAAATGTCTCTTAATGAAATCTTCTGCTGCCTTTGATCTGGTTAAATCAGGGAAAAATTTTCAGCAGAGTCTCAACAAATTTAAATGGTTTGATGATCAGAGCAACTGGAAGCTGATCATTGCCCTCTAGTTGTCACATACGTTTTTAACTTCCTGGTTGATTGTTACTGAGCACAGAAAATGATAGATGGACTCACCTTGTCCAGACTGAGGGACCTTAAAATCTGTGGTGGCTCATATGGAAAATATTTCTGTCACCACTGCATGCACATGTGGTCTTCAGAGATCCATATAAAGAACAAATCTAGAGCAGCAGTGTTGCCTGCCAATTATCCTCGTTAGCAAGTAAAATAAAAGCAATTCTGTGTTCTTACCTGGAAATGAATTTCTGCTGTAAAAGTGCAATGTGGAATGTTTTAGCACTGTGATCCATATGCCAAGTACTTTAAACTGTACTGTTCTTAACTTTTCAGCTAATACAGCAGACAGAATATGAAAAATGGCCCATTGCTTTATCAATGATTATTAGGTTGTAGGTTTCAGCATAGTTAGTGAGACATTTTCTCCTTTATTATGTTCATATAGCTAATTTGGGAAATTTCATAATAAAAATATCAGTGTCTACTGTTATAATATTTCTTTGTCCTGTATTGTAAGAGACCACCCGATAATCTTGTGCATTTCCCTGCTGCAGCTGCAGAACCTTGGCTACATAAATATTATTTCTCTAGGAAATTACTCAGTAAAGATTTTTCCTGTGGTTGACAGTGAATTGAAGACAGAGCAAATAAGTGAGAAACCATTTTTTAAAGGAACATGAATAGTAGTGCAATTTGAACTGTTGAAGACCATAAACTGTTTTGAACTGTTTTGTTTACTTCTCTGAATATTTTAATTGATTTATAGGTATGTATTTTTTAAAGTTCCTGCTCATAAAAGTGTCGGGTTTTGATAGATTATAAAGTCAATGGGAAGTTGCTTTTCTTGCCAGCTTGCTTTTTCTGTATTTTAATGCTGCAGAACTTTGACTGTTCAAGAAACAGAAAATAACAAAAATTCAAGTGTTATGTTTTTCCCATATAATTCTTAAGGAACCCCTCACACTTGTTCTGATGTGTGTATGATCTTGTTCTGCCTTTCATTTGTTGTTGATTTAAGGCATGACTTGGCATGAAGTCAGTGAAACTGCATTGCATCACTTTTCCATCCAGGAAGGAAATAAGGTTCTGTAGGTTTGCAATTTCCACCACATTTGTAGTGGCCAGGCCAAAGGTTTTCTTGTGTGTGTTGCATCTTAGGAAATGAATGTGCTGAACTCCTGGTTTCAAAACAATACTTAATCAAGATTTCCTCTTCTCACTTCTTTAATCTGGTGGTTTGGAAGCAGCTCTAGCATGTAAATCATTGGTTTGACTATATACCTTGGGCTTGAGAAATCTTTGAGCAAGTAGGGAATAGCCCATCCCTATATTTTCAGGTATTCCTAAACCTATGATTATTCTTCACCCACAAGCAGGTAGCCTTTTAAATACTATTTTCTCAGTCTACTTGACTGTGTTTGAGAAGAGAGTTTCACATTACTTGAGATTTTAGTTCCTTTAGCTGAATTCTCCCACTTTAGTAGCTTTTTTAATCTCATACAAATTGACCATAAATCTGTATTGTCAGGCCTGCATCACTCTGTGTCAGTGAATTATGCAAATGTGCCAAAGTCACCAACCCGGCCTTCTCAGCAATAAAGCAAAACCAAATTGTACCGTTCTGAGTTTGGCTTTAATTGTTTTCTGTTAGCATTTTTAAAAATTCAGTCTAGCTGACAAAATATGTGGACAAAGGGAACTAAGCCCCACATATAACTGAAGTGTTCATTGATCTGTATTTTAATGTGACAAGTAATCATAATCTGACTTATAAAAATACACGATATATGACTTAACACAGAGCTTTTGACATGTTCAAGTGAATAGGAACAGGTTTCTAAGATTTGAATATAATTATTTTCAGTTCTTGAGTAGTATTTGTTCAGATAAGAGGATGTTTTGCTACATTTAATCAAGCTGTTTGTAGAAGCAAAAGTTTTATTTAAGTATGTGCATCTTAAGAGTATTGAATACTAGATATTGTTCAGCTTTCTTCAAAAAGTAGTTCAGCATGAAGTGTAGAAGATACTAAACAGTGTCCTCAAGAGTTGTTTCAATTTATTTTTATTATAAATAAATTTCACAGATGTGAAATGCTCCCCTTTGGAATTTGGGCATAAAGAGGGTGAAAAAGTCACGCTCCACCCGCTAAAATGAGTAAAGGGAGTCTGAGCAACTCTGAGTGTGATGCTTGGTGTGCTGTAGACACTGCTGGTTCTGATCAGTGCCTTATGGGCTAATGCATGGAGCAGTTGTTCTACACAGTGTCCCAAGCTGCCAGACCAGGAATAAACAGACAGGAATGCAGAGGACCCTATTGCTGTGAGCTCCCATTCATTCCCACCTCCACAGTGGCTGGCCTCTCTGCAGGGTGCAGCTTGTCCACAGGAACCTGAGAGGCAAAGTGAATTTGTTGGCATTTTCAAAGGTCGTTCAGTTTTGAACAAGTTGGGGTGTCACAATCTCCACTACACAAATGCAAGCCATTGCAAGAAACATCTCAGTGTTCACCCCAGCATTATTACTTACTTCTGTGTGGTACAGTATGAACAGGGCTTTCCCTTGATGAGCTCAGAAGTAGACTGCTCAAGGAAGAAGGAGAAACACAAAAAAAACCCCTCAAAAAACCCCAAACACCTTGAGCTCATGGCCCTTTTGACACGGTCTCTTGCCTGACTATTCTCTTGTCAAGGAGGAACTCTTTTCTTGTGACTTGCTGGAGTAAAATTTCTGACCTTAACTCAGTGGAATATTCTGGTGTTACATGGTCAAACCTGATGCACGTGTGGACACTGGTGTGTGCACTTATGAAGAGGCAGGGGAGACAGCTCACCAACAGGTCACACGTGCATCAGCTGATGCAATTTTGGACATTTCTTTGGAAGGGCAGCATGGAGAATGAACATGGCAGTGCTTATGCTACATGAGTGTTTATTGCATTCAGCTTTACATTACCAGTCACACTGGCATGGCCACAGTTACTGTTGTCTCTGTGGATTGTGTCATCTTCAATTTTTTTATCCTTATGATAGTCCTGTGAGGTAGTGCTGTTACACAGCTGTTACTTAGAAATGCCTGGGCCACAGAGGTAAAACCCAATTCAGAAGCTCAAAACAGTTATCAGTAAGAATGACTTTGATGTATGCTTGATAAACCAGCCTTTCTAGCACATGAATGGTTTTGTATCCAAGCACTGTCTCGGAGAAACTCTGCATGGCCAGGAAATGAGCTGGTTAAGCTGTGCCTGCTCAGTCACCAGGCTAGAGCTTAGCTGATGCCACACCTTCAGTCATGGGTAGGGAGCACATGAAGCAGCCCAATAAAACAAGCAGTTCCATCTGTGACTTCCACGGGGCCAGCATATAAGAAAACATAATTTCTCCCACTGCCATACAGACAAAAATAATTCTTCCTCTCTGTACCTGAGTATTTCCATCTGCAAGCCAAGGTTAATAGGGTTTCCATTGATTCTCCTGAGAAATTGATACGTCACATTGACTGTTACTTTCCCATAAAACATCCCCCTTAACCCTTCTGTTTATGAAGCATGAGAATGTTTGAGAACATTTGTGGACTGGTAACTAAGGAGGGATTGAACCATTTATTTATTTAGCATGCATAAAAGAAAGTTATTTGGATTTACTTTAAAATTACCCTGTTCTGAGTAAGAAAAAACCGATGGTAATTTACATATGTCAGTAGCTGCTGACATCACCAGCAAAACATCTGAAAGTGAGACATACCATAGTTGAAAAATAATCCTGTCAAGTAAATATCCACAGCCTTAGCCAAATTATAAGAATATGCTCCATGTATTTCTGCAAGTACTACAGTACACGTTTATTTGACCTCTGACATTCTTGCCTTACTCTCCCCAGCTTTATTGTCTGTCACAACTGCAGCATTAGTAGTACAGCCCTGTTTTGCTCTAAAACTCTGGTATAGGGTAGCAGGGTGTTCAGTTTAAAGTTAATTACATTCGAGCAAAATGACTCAAACTGTGTTCTTTCACTCTATGTGCTTAGGGGGAATAAATGTTCTTCTAACTTCATTCTCGAGATTTCTGTATGGCATTAGTGCTTCCTACATCTGTGCCTATTCTTGTGGGAAAGACAGGACTGAAATCCCAGCAGAGTGGTGTGTACTGACCAAAGTCTGTAAGGATACTTCCTTAACAGCTCTCAGATCCCAAGCCTAGATCCAAAGTCTTTTGGCTTTGGGCTCTGGTTCAGGCTGTGCTGAGCTTCTTGTTCCATGCCATAAACATCTAAAAGACAGATTGAGGGCTGCAGGAATTCCCACAGTAATTACAGCATCATGCTCAGTCCTAGCATAGTTAAGCTAAATTCATTAAGTCATTACCAAAGAAATGGTTACGTGTGATGGATGAGCTAATTTGTGTCTGAGACATGGTTCATAGACCATTTTCTGGATAGCTGTTCCAGAAACTTGTTGGATTACTTATTAGGTAGACATATGTTTAAATGAATTTACCATGAATTTTACACCTAGAAATACTGTTTTCCCTAGAAACTAACAGTTTACAAAATACTGTCTTTATCATATTTCATTATCAGTATCCATTCTTTTGATTAACTTAATCTTTTTTCCATCTTTCCTTTTTGAAATAATAATTCTCTTGAAATTGAATTCCAATGAATGTATTTTTATCACTGTAATGTAAATGCTTTTTCTTCTGGCACAGTGAGTTTAGCTCCTTTTCTGAGGATTTTAATATTTGTTCCAAACATGCTGAGCATATAAAAGGAGTTATGAATTTAGAAGGCTCATAGTTTATATTAGGATGTATTGAAAGGTATTAACAAACAACAGAAAAGAGGGGAATAAAGATATAGTAGGTAAAATAAGTCCCTCTAATTCTTTTGGAAATCATAACAGTCATTGTATAAATAGGTTTTTCTTCTAAAGACTTCTTTGGTTTTCCTATCTCTTTATGGCAATGTTATAAGGCTCTGAATTTTTAAGTGCTCTGATGTATAATAGGGCACAGGAATGTGTTCCAAGACTCATAAAATCTTTAATTAAAAGAATGGAAATTCTTGTAAACTCCTGGTGGTTGCCTTTAAGTAATATCACTTCTTAAAACACTTCCCGCTCCCCCCAGCCTGAGAGATTATCTTTCGTTTTGTTGCAGCACTGTTGCCTTCTGTCTGTGGGTGATGTACACACTTCAGGGAAACAAGTTGATTATTAGACTTCCCCAGCCTTTCTGGAAGGCAGACCTGGCACACAAAAGAGACTGTGCTAAGTAACTGAACAAATGCTTTGCTGTTAAAAGTCAAAATGGAGTTTTGCTACTGGCTTTCCTGGAGGCACACTGCTGTAGGTGGGTTACTGGCAGGGCTCACTGAGCTGTCGCTCAGAGCCTCTGAGTTAAGAGTTGGGGGCAATTATGCAGTCATCAGGAACATAAAGCAAATTTTCAATGCATGGTTGAAAGAGAGTGGATAGAAGGGAACTGGTATGTGACACATATCCCTGTCCTTACTTGATCTGTAGCTTTCTTCATTTTGCCTTCACTGTCACTTGCTGTTCGTGGCAGCCAAAAGGACAGCAGCAGGGATCAAACATCACTCACTGGTGTGTGTAAGGACCCAAGGGCACCAGCACAGCAATTATATCACTGACAGCAGCTACATTGCTTCTCTTTAAAGACCCGTGCTAAATGAGACACATGAAAGTGAAGCATGAGGGTATTAAATTAAAGGTTTGCCTGTGTATGTCATTGCCTGAAGCTGTCGATCTGTTTCTTCATGGGTTACAGGTATTATTTTCCCAGCATGTGGATTGTGAGGAAGGTTTTATCAAGAGACAGAAGTTTTTGACAAATTTCCACTCCCACCTATTTGGCAGTCACAGGAGAGTGAGGTGAATTAGGGGTCAATAAATTAATCCTCCAACAATAACTGCTTTTTTGACTGAAGCATAATGTTTGGTCCCAATTTTTCATGAGATTTCTTCCCAAAATGCCATGATGATGGGAATAAATCCTTAAACATCTTTTACTTCAAGACAACTTTTTGTTGTTAAAATTTTTAATCAAAAATTAAAAGGTTTTTTAAAAAGTTTTGAAGAGCTGCTGACTAATATCAGAGGTAGATGATAACACAGTAGTAGGAAGCTTGGTATTTAATATAAAACTGCCTCCTTGCGCCTTGGAAATTGAAATTATAGGAGCAATGGTAAAAGCATGTGGAAATGCTGCATTTTGATCCCAAACAGTTAATAGATTTACCATAAGAAATCACACACACACCCCCTCCCCCCAACCCGAGGAAAGATCTCTTCTTTCTCTTAATGTAGTAACTTTACTATACATTTCAAATGAGTTTTCAGTAACTGCTGCAGAGACAACAAAGCCACATTTGATAATATTCAATGTATGGAGGGTATATTAACATCTGTACATGAACAGAATGTCTGAAACACGTGCTGGACTCTTGCTTGTAAGTACTTGAAAACTGAGATTTATTTGGTGCTCGAACGAGCAGGTGATACTGAAATATTCTAGCCAGGGGCACCAACTTTTTTGATGTTGTTAACTGTGAGCCAATATCCTCTAGAAAGGCACAAGGACACAGAATAACTATATAAATAACTTTTCTTATTTCCTCATTAAATGGAAAATTTATGTTGAACTGGCAGAATTATCTTGTTTGAGCCAATCTATTGAACTGAAGACAATTTTGTTAAACATTTCCTTATAAATTTTGATAGTGAGAACCTCAGGCACAGATTTTCTTGGTTCTGTGGAGGAACTGAAGAGAGCAAGTGGCGGGTGCACAGTGCCCAGATGACACATGGGTGATGGATTCATGGTACCCACACCATTGAGGGTTGCACACACATACCCTGCTTGTGACATGAGGTGGTTACAGTGTCATTTGCTCTGTGACTGCATCTTCTCCTTTTGAAAATTTCAGGTACTCAGGTGATTCTTCAGTATTTCAAGGTTAACTGCTCAATGTTATCCTGAGGATCCTTGGTGGACCATGTACCAAATGCTCATATCTTGTTACATTCATTGGGGTCCTTGGCTACTGGTGCTGTGATGGCACTGGGATGAACAGTGCATTACCAAAGAAACCAGTAATTAGGAATGATCTACATAACAATCAACATAAGAAATATTTCTTCAGCTGCTTTATTACGGTTCAGGAAACTAACAAAGCTAAAGCAAAGCAAAATGATAAGTAACTCCACCATTGGACCATTGTGATATTGGAAGTAAGAAAGCACCTAATGCATCCAGCTGTCACAGTGTGGCTCTTGGGGATATCTCTAGTAAGACATGTCAGCAGAGGCTGGGTTGTGTCCTGCCTTTTGTTTCTGAATGACCACCACTTCTAATTTTCAGATGACAGTGAGAAATAATAGAAGTGGCAACTAATGTCGTGATGCTTTATTTGTAATCATAGAAATGGGTTTCTAACAATGTAAAAATGGCTAATAACTATGTAAATCATGCTTAGGATTCAGTTTAAGTAAACAGTCATAATAACTTGTTCAGAAGAGATTAGAAAGTTTAGTAGTCTTGGTTTTAGAGGTAATAACTTCACATAGCTGTTTCAATACTGAGAGTCCTTAAAGGAGTCTTAGTGAGAATCAGGCCAGGCACCTACCAAGTACAATTCTAGTTTCTTCTTTGTTCTCTCTCGTAACAAACTACTTAACTATAACACTGTTTCAAAGTTGTTAATAAATATCTCTTAAATGTGGGCTTTCACTGTCCATCATTTTTGCTTTAGTAGTGGATACATTGAGTCATTATGCATGTTTCAAATTTGTCATTCTCACTGCAGTTATATTCTGCTTGTGACAAATGAGCCAACTAATTCTGTTATGAATTTCCCAAAGGCAATTTTATGAAAGAAGAATCAGTAAATATCTGTTTGCAAGATATACAGTGTACTGAAAAAGTAGGAGTCACTTGAAAAAATCGAATACATTTTTCCATGTTGTCAGAAGTCAGTATTGATGCACAGAAATCCATTAGTCCTTGGAAAGAATGGCAGTTGGTGTAGCTCCAGCTGTATATGCAGCCATTCATTTTAAGAATTGATTGAGAGCAGATGAGATCAAAAGTTAACATCTGCAGCTGTTTCTAGCTGCTAAATAAGCATTAAGGACCTGGTGAAGCTGTATTTTACTGAAGGATAAACACTACAGAACTTGCAAGGACAAATTTCAATGTTAATAGTACTATAGCACTGTTCTCACTCAAGTTTTGAGTTTTGGGTTCTCTCTGTTGCAGACAAAGCTGGGAATACCTAATGGGCAACTTAAAATTTGCACAACTTCACATCTTCCTATAAGGATAACAAGTTAGTTCTTGGATAGCAGACTAATGTTGCTAGAAAATGCTAATACTTCTGCTTCAAGTCAGAAGGAAATTTCTACTTCATCATAAACAGTTTGGCAAAATTTTAGAAAGTAAGAAGTGAATGCTGTTAAAACAGTGTTTGCTTTAAGAGGATTTGGCCAAGGAAAGTAAGGAAATTACCTGAAAAACAATCAGCCTTGTGGAAACTATTGGAGACTTCATTAGGGAGACATTGCAGGGAAGCGAAAGTGGAGGATCAGCACTGGGAATGTCAAGGTGGAGTCTTGGCTCAGATAAAGATGATGAAAGCCAAATTGTCACAGATTTAAAACTGTCATTATTAGGGTTTTGATCTCAGCAACTGAGGTTTTAGGAAAGATATCATTAACCAAATCCTTCTGCCTTGATTAGATGCAAATTTTCCTATGTGCATTATACAAGTATCTGTACAATGGCTAAGTTGTAACTGCATTGGTTGGGAGGATCTGGAAATAGATGTGGTATCCTGCAACACGAGGAATGAAAAAACCATCTGGTGTGGGACTTTTCTAAAAACAGTAAGAGCTGACTAAACTCTGTGCAAACCCTTTTAAATTTTAGAATGGCAATGCTAAACTTCAGGACAAATGCTTGTCCCTTTTTCATTCATGAAAGTCTTGTGGCTTAATACATTTCTGATTTTTATGTATTTATTAAATTACATTTTAATGATATTATTTTTGTAATGACATTTGCCATTATTTGCTTTGAGTCTATTAGAATATTAAGCCTTTGTCTCCAAGATCACTTAGCACTTTTAATATGTAATTCACTTACTGAATTATCAAACTTAGTGATAAGAAGGGGTGGTTAATTTTTTATCCAATCTGAAATAATGGCATGATAATTACCTGATAATTACAGATTTCTGAGGCACCATTGCTTGGATGCTTCAGAGCATTACAGTGATGCTCCCCAGTGTATTCACGTGTATGTATAAATGCAATCATTTAGTCTCTTTGTGGTCTCTTTTTTTCATCAGAACATACCATTTAAAGAATACTTCCTGAATCAGACAAAGAAAGGTGTTTTTCACTCATTCTTCTATGACTTGTTATTGACAAAGTGTTCTTGATGCAGTGTGGGTATTTATTATGTCCCTGGGACAAATGAACATGAACTGCTAATTTTAACTGTATTTTATAGCATCTTCTGGGTAGAAAATATAATTTAGTATTGCTTCTCAGTTAAGTACACACCATTTTTAAGGGCTTGCAGCCTTGGTGTGTGTCCTTGTGGGCTGCATAAAGTCCAGGCTACAGACCACAGTTTGTGTGGTCACATCAGCACTTGTACAACATGATCAGATGCATGACTGGATTGCTTTAACAGTTGAGTGGCTGGGGCTTTCTTGGATTTTGGTTTTATTTTTCTATTTTTATATCTATCCTTTGGATTGCTTTCTACTAGGGATTTGTTGAACCTCTTCAGATAAAATGCAAACTGTGGAAACCTTATCATTTGTGGTCAGAAATCAGACTAAACTTCATGTCCTTGAAGTTCTAAAAAATGTAACTAACTTTTCTTCCTGGTATTTTTACTGTTTTGTCTAGACAAACAAACCCCAGAAGCTTTAATAGTCATACTGGAATATAAGATTAGAATTGTCCTTGTGGATAAGGACGTCCAACTTTCTGTTTCAGGTCACCTTTTCCTAGGATCTTTCTTATGACAATTTTCATTTTCCTTCCTTTTATATTTCCTT
Source organism: Climacteris rufus (assembly GCA_013398175.1). Taxonomy (NCBI): domain Eukaryota; kingdom Metazoa; phylum Chordata; class Aves; order Passeriformes; family Climacteridae; genus Climacteris; species Climacteris rufus. Next base: position 13,152 of record VZRZ01005816.1, read on the forward strand.
CTGTCCTTGAAGGTTCAGCGATAAGTAGTTAATTTTAGGAATATGCTTTTTATTTGGAAATAAACCTGAAAAACTTGGATAGTCTCAATATTAGACAATTTCAAAAAAAATATATAAGATCATGAAGTTTTACAATAGCAACTAAGAGAAAAGGCAGCCTTCAGATATTTTGAAATGTTTTTTCTGATTTGGAATGTTACCAGAATTGTTTTGGCAGCTTTAGTTGCTTCTATCAATGCATTAATTTCTGTAGCTGCTTCAGTTTTGATGGCACAGGCTGACACTTGTACCATTGCTGTGTGTTGTCTTGTACCATAGGGATCCTTTATTGTCTGGTTAATCAAATATTTCAAATGAAGCTTTTCTCACATTGTGGCATTTAGAACAGGTAGTTTCTCTATGGATGTTCTAACAGAGGTAGGATGGGCTTATGCTGTCAGATTTTGTTGATGGAGTTCTGGTAGGATCCCTCTCTTCTACATAACCTGTTCTCAAACCTGCAGTGCCCGTCTCAAATGTATAGGCAAGCTAGTGAAGTTTTAGTGTGTTTAAAACTGCTCCGATCTTAAAACTTTGTCTAGTTCCTGTCTAGAACCATTGACTAGTTCCCGTTCTGCCATATGTTTCTTGTCTTTTCTTTGCTTAGCTTGAGAGATAGGAAACTTCTGGTAGGGTTTTTAGCTCCATTAGCATTACAAGGTACTGCTCAGCTATAGTTATTTTCTCTTGTAAACTCTGCCTCATGGGAATAGACCTTTTCTCATCTGTTAAGGAAGGATACACAAAATTGTTAGATGTAGAATGCCTATTAGGAAAGCTGTATGTCATGGCATTCTGAAAGTTACTTCTATTTTCAAGTCCTCTATGCCACTCACTTCTGTAGTGTTCTATTCACCTTGCCAATCTTAGGTTCATCTGGGAATCCTGAGGTAAAATGAGGGAGTCCCAAGCCACAGGGCAGCATCAAAGTGTCCACAAATGGTCTTAAAAATTGCTGGTGTCACTAATCCCTTATTAGATATAATGAGGCCCTAAAATTTCTTTTTGAATTGCCTTCATTAACCTGAGTCCTGTGTAACATGGAGAGGCAGATTTTAAATGTCTTTGTTAACATAGCAGGAGAGGTTATTAGAGGTTAATCCCTGAAGCATGACAGTTTTTATGCAGCCATAAATTTATTTGTGTATGTTAAAAATACAAATGGTTTAAAGTTCAGCCCTTACAGTCTGTCTGGAGCTTAACTCAATGCACAATCATGGCAGATTTCCAGATAGTGGTTGTGCCAGGCTACAAGAGTTGGTTTCCCTGTAGTGGTGAAGCTGAAACCATCTGACTCCACATACTTGAAGTCAGTTTACTGTTGAATTGGCAGCAGTTGCGGTCAGGCTTCAGTTGTAAGAAAATGCTTTATTGCTTCCAAGTTTCCCTTTCAGCAAAGAACACTTATAAGACCATAAAACTGTCTGTGTCTTTCTAAGATCTATCATGGCAGCCTGGTAGAACAGCATGTATTTTTCATTTGAAGAGTTAGTGTTTTGCAGTTATGTAGAAGGCTTAAGTAGCAATATTTATTTGTCCTCTGACTTGTTTCCTGTTGTTTTCCTCTGTCCCTTCTGAAATGCACTGGTCTGCAGCAACCATGTGGAGAGTTTAGTTCCTCTCCTGGTTTTAAAAACAGCAGGAGATGCAAGTGATGGGAATAACTGCTGCAGGATAGTCCAGCACTGTGGCCAAAAAGAAAAGGAGCAAAGTGCCACCAAGGTTTAAACCAAAACTCTGTGTGAAGTGGCACAAAATGATGCCTTAATCTTAATCTCCAAGACAAATTCCATCCTTCTGCTTTTGTGTGCAGTACCTGTGCACGCTAATCCACTTGCAGGACCACTGACTTCACAAATTCCATTTTTACTTGCCATTGCCTACATTTTTAGGCAGGTACAACAGTGGCATCATAACAAATTATCACATATGGCTTCTGTCTCAAATGTGTTTGTTGACTTCTTTCGGGTAAACCTGCATAAATCTTTTGAAAAATAAAGTGTGTGGTTGATGCGCTGGTGAGAGTGTTCTTTATTGGTTTCTTACAGGTACAGAACAGAGAAAACTGATGAAAACTTAAGGCATTAAATTATTTTGATAGTGGTATATCATGCAGTCTTATCAAGGTCTTAAGCTCAAGTTGAGCAAAAATGTTCAGTTAATATATCAACAGTTGAGTTTATAAAGGTTGGAAACCTTCTTATGAATTTGAATCTAAACTTAAAAGAAGCTAAAAAGGGGGGAAGGGAAACACAGAAAAATTAAAAATTAATCATGATACTTAACGTGCAATTCTGTGGAATGTCAAAGAGTAGCTTACATGGGTTTAATGAAATTTATGCTTCATTGTAAAGCTTTTAATTGTTTCACTTCTGTATGAACTAGCTTTTACTCTTAACCCCCACATCTGTTTTCTCACAACACTGATGGTGTTTAGGACTGTCCAAATCAGACAACACAGACAAAATTAATACAGAGTGCATGTATGTGTGTGTGAGAGAAAATACACTTATGCAGGCAAGTGCAAGCATGCTGAGATACCTTGAAGACCAGAATGGACATGTCACAGCAGTGATACTCTGTCTATAAAATAGCAAAGTGTTTTGTTTTCTGTGAAGCATTTCTCTGAACCTGAATTTTCTAGAGGGCCTATGGGACATATTGAAGAACAAGTCCTCATGGATTATTATAGGACACAGGTAAGATGAGGTTTTAAACAGAGCTTCGCAGTCATGACATACACAGCTCTAAGCAGAGCTGCATGTTCAAGTGATCATTGCCTGCCTTCTTGTAGAGAAGCTTTTATTTTAGGTCCCAGATATTTTTTTCATGATTGCTACATTTAAAGTTGTACTGAAAAGCTGCAAGTGCACACAGAGTTGGTGTCATCCTGGTCACTTAACTCTGTCAATGGGCATACAAGCCTTTCTCTCTTCCTTTTGTTATGTGTGTTCTACAATGTAATGTAAGTAATATGAAATTACTAGGATGTGCTCATTGGTATATTAAGGTGAGTTCGGATTAGATATAACAGAGAAATTCTTCCTAGTGAGGTTGGTTGGACACTCACAGGTTGCCCAGAGAAGCTGTGGCTGCCCCATCCCTGGAAGTGTTCAAGGCCAGGTTGGACAGCCTGGTGTAGTGGAACGTGTCCCTGCCCATGGCAGGGGGGGTTGGAACTGGATCATCTTCAAGGTCCCTTCCAACCCACACCATTCTATGTTTTTGTATTGTAAGGCAATTTATGATATTCGTGGCTGGAAACATGGGCTACTTACATGCAGCCATGACTTCTACTCACATTCTCCTCAGTTTGCAGAGCCGTGTATGTTCTGAGCCAAACCCAGCGGTTCTTACCCAGGCAAAACTCCCACTGACTTCACTGCCTTCAGTGGGAGCTTTGCCTAAGTAAAGACTGAAGGATTTGGATCACCAGACTTAGGACATAAAGTTTTCTATAACCTTGGGCTCAATTGCGCAGAAGGCAGCGGGTGTTTGAAGGAAAAAGGAAATACACTTTTTTTCTACAATAATTTCAGCCCTGTTAGTGCTGAAGTTAAAAGCATTCTTTTTGAGAAAACCTGACTTCTAAACTCTGCCAGTGTCTTGGGCTGGGGATGTTAAGAATTACATTTGGAATTCTTTGTACTGTATTGCCAAGTATAAGGAGATACTCTTCAATGAATTACAGTAAGTATTAGTATGGTTGGTGTTTTTGTCATGTGGTAACAGAATAGATGTTCTGTGAAATATAGCAGTGTGCTTACTTTCTCTTTAAGTTTAAAATAAAGACTGGCAAATATCACAAATACCAAAACCTTGAACCAAGTCCAGGAAACTTCTGTTTATTTATACTATAGAATAAATGTACAAGAAGTCCATCTTAAACGTATTTAGCGCTTGCAACTTGTTTTAAAAGCTTCTCCAGTAAAATGCAGCTAGAACAGTTTTCTTCATCACAGTATTTACTGCCCAGGTAAGCATATGCCCAGATGAGTGTATAGTTTTTTACACAACGGTGCAAAATAAGATTAAATATGAACAGATCAGAATATTAATGTGTTACACCCGCTTTTTCCTTGTGCTTGTGTCCAATCAAAATGAAAGATACTGGAGAAGCAGGCCTGAACTATTTACATAGCAAAAATGTAGCAGTACCATCTCCCTAGTTATTGTACAATGGAATTGAGGAGTTCAACTCTGAACAGGATGTGAGGAATTTTTCATGTGAATCTGGGTTTTGTGCTTTCATGCTTGGAGAGGCTGAGCATGTCATAAATGTGGCCTGTTGAAATGTTACTGTGGGCCAAGGTGGTGGTTGAGGGGAATTGCACAGGCATGTTTGCTTTTCGGGGATCACTTTATCTGCTCTCTTCCTTGGTGGTTAGATTAGGTACCACAGTAGCTCTAATCTGTGGTGTTCTGCACAGCACTGGAGAATGTAGAGGAATGTGAAAACAGAACAGGCAAACGTTGATGAAACCTCATGCTGAACCCTGGCATCCTGAAACCTGCCTCTGGACAGAAATCCTGTGGTGTATCTGTGGCCCAAGCTAGAAGGAAGGGAAGTCTGCCAGGGAGGTCTGGAGCCACACAGGACTGTAGGAAGGGAATGGAAGGGCTGGATCCTAAACCATGATAGTTTATTCAGCCCTACAAATTTCATAGTTCCTTTTAAACAGTAAACGTCACCCAACCTCTTTGTTAGGTTAGGCAGACTTTGAAGATTCTGTGTCAGAACTTCAAAGTTCTGCTAGTTTTGCTCTAGGGTAGAAAGTAGAATATTTAGACTCTTTTTTTAGTTCTAGCATCAGGTTTCTAAAACTCTCTATGGTATGACTTTTCTTTATACTGAGACTGTACATATTGTATCCAGAATAATAGAAAGAATTCTTTTGGAAACTAATCATCACAAAGGGACAGACTTACTTAAATTGTGATTTCTTTGCATTCTAAACCCACACATAGAGATTTTTAACAAATATTTAGTAAGAAACATCATGTACTGACTTTTTTACAGCTTCATATGAAATGGTAGTTGCAATCTGATCTAAATTCTTCAGAAAGAAAATATTTTAGAAGTAATATGATAAATACATTATAGGCCAACTTTTGTGGTCTTTATAAATTTTCCTGGGCCTACATTTTGCAAGTCTGCGCTCCTTGCATAAACTCTGAATTTCCTGGTCATTGATCCTGCTCAGTGTAGTGGTGGAGCAGAGAATTACTTTTACTCCTGTCCTGTTAACTGTGGGCTTGAATATCTATTCGGTCTTGTGCTGCAGAGCACACAGTGGTGGAAACTCTGGGCTCTGCTTCATGTACAGAGCACCGAGGAGTGGAAACTTCTGGCTCTGCTTCATGTTAGTTTGCACTTCAGGCACTTTGTTCAGCATCAGTGTTGGATCACAGAATCTTTTTTCCTAGTGTGCCATCTTTGTAGTATGACAGGTACAATGCTCCCCACTGCCACATAACTCACTCACCCTCACTTCTTGAGCAGGAGGAACACTGACAAAAATTCATCTGGTCCAGTCCTGCAAAGGTCTGGGAATTCTAATGTTGTCAGGCAAAACATTCCAATAAAGGAGAAGTACCTCACATTGTGACTGCCATTACCAGAAGCACTGCTGTGCTTTGTCAGTGTGAAATAACAAAACAATTTGAAGACATTTTAACCAAAAGGTTCATGTCATTACCTCTACTAGTAGCAATTCGTTGTCTCTGAGTTGTCATTTTTATGTAACAAACCTGTTGTTTATAACCTATGTGATTAAAAGCTGGATTGCAAAATAGTGAAATCTGCTTTAAAATGTTAATTATATATCTATAAAAAATAAGGACATCAGGCCAAGCACATCACTCAGTCAAGAGAAAGTCAAACATTTCTGCTTTTGACAAAAATGGTGATATTTGGGAATGGGCTTTACTGTTCAGGAAGCAAAGATTAATGCTCAGCAATTCTTGCCAGGCAAAACAAATAAGACATGCAATCACTTCTCCAAATTGAGAGGATAGGTCTTGAAAAACTATCTCTTAATCCACAGCCTTAGAATTAGGACTCTTACATAGTTCTGACAAAATTCAGAAATGTGATATAACACATGTTGAAATGAGCAGTAGAGTAGAATGCGGGTAGGTGATATGCTTTGTGTTCTCATACTTTGGCAAGACTGACGTAGTGAGCGATTTCATGTCAGAATAATTTACTTAAGGACATAAATGCATCCTAATCCTTAATTTAATTCTTTTAAATTGTAATTAGTTCAGTTCCTGGGGTAAATGGTTCAACTATTTGCATTTGCTTGCACTTATGGATTGGTTCTCAAACACACACCCTTTTCTCAATGTGGCATTAAGAAATAGTCTTTACTTCAAGTTGCCGTGTGTCTACCATATATTTAGTGATTTTCTCTAAAAATTAAAATTACACTTGTAGTTAGTGTTATAATAATATAGTCTCTTTCCAATCAACAGTTTTAGACCATTAACATCTTTCACTAGTGCCAGGAAAACTGTTTCTGTAAACAGTTTGGTTTAGAACTGATGGCTAGCTTGTTAATAATAATGGATTTTCAGCTTCATCAAAGATAAGGAAAAGTTTTAGCATTCTAGAAAGACGCTTTCCAAATTTATCCAACAGATCAGAGGTTTTGTAGGGGTAAAATTAACAAGAAAATATGGCTTGCTGTGGAGCTTACCCTGCATATCTCTGGAAATTAAGGTGATAAAACTATACAGTGGCTTTTTTTTTTGTGGTAAAATCTCAAGGCAGGTTGACTTTGCCACTATCACTGACATACCCATGTATATTCTGAGACACCAAGGCATATCTGTCAAAAGTAGGTTGGCTGGGATGACTTCTGTGCGATGTGGAGGGCAAGGAGTGCCCTCTGCAGCCCTCACCTGTCTCTTGGGTTGGCTCCTGCTTGGTGAGGAGGACTTAGGGTTTTGACAGACCTGGTCGAATCTTACCGCTAGTTAGGAGTAACTTTTTGACTCATAAACTCATTCCATAAATCCAAAGAAGAGTTGCTGGGCGTTGTCCATTTCCCTTGTTCAGGGTACCTTCCTGGCAGCAGTGGCTGTGCCTGTGGCAGCAGCAGGGACAGGAGAGCTGAGCGAGATGTGCTGTGAGGCCCTGCCCTCCGCTGCTGCCAGAGCGCGGTCTGCCTGCTGAGCTGGCCTGCACTGGCCTTTGTGATCTTCACATGAACATCATCTTTCTCAATTTTACTGTAATGAACAGTGTCCTTTCTTAGCAACACAGGCCTTTTTTTTTTTAAGAATTGCTTGGCTGTTTCTTCTGTAGCTCATATAGGTTTTCATCATAACAATCTGAATATTTTAGGTACAATTCTCTATACAGACTTCTGAGTCATTTTGAAGATCTCAGTTTTGAAGATGTCAGTCATTCAGTGTTATGGTTTTACCTCTGTGCAAATATTATGAAGACATTCTATGTCTTACTGTCTTTTGGAATATTTAAAAAAACTGCTTTTGTACAGGTTTTTTTTTTTCAGTCCATTCTCTAGACATAACTGTAATCTAACTAAAGAAAAATTATTTTACATTCTCCATAGGAATAGAATGACTTGTCAACCATCAACTGGCATCAGAATGGGGACTAGTCTGTGCAATTTGCTTGCTTGTTAAATTCTCTCCTTGTATCCTCTGCTAATCTGATAACTAATATTTCAACTGATTTCCTTAATTTAAAACTGTTGTTTTTTCTTTTTTTCAGCCAGCACTGATGTCTTTGCAGTCTGGTATAATTTCACAGCCAGTCTGTCGTCACTAAAATACAGTTTGGTAGTATTATGTAACATACTTTTCCTTCCTTTATGCTCCTTAAGTAGCTTCCATCTACAGTAAACTTATTAAAACAACATTGTACTATCAGTCTTATTTCAGATCTGGAGTTTCATCTGTACTGGTCTATCAGGCAATTTTTTCATGTATTTTATTTAATTTGCTAATGGTACGGATGTTAAATGTAGATGTAAGCAATACAAATGCAGTCTGGAATGTTCACATGGAAATATATTTATTCTTATGCAAGAAATGGTCTGTATACATGACTGTAGACACATGCTGGATAATAACAGAGCTGATTAGAGTACTGGTTTTCAGCAAATTCACAATATCTTCTTGACAGCAATTTATATAGCCCTTCAGGTATTTTGGCACAAGTAGATATTGCACATTTAGATGGTGCTCCCTGATTATTTTAAAGTCTAGGGAACACATTTACTGTGACTTTCCAGTTCCAAAGTTACATAAAATAAAACTCTTTAGAAACTATTCTGGTGGGCTGTTTTGTTAAGGTGAATCTTGGAGGAGTAAAGACCCAGATTTTGTGTAATTGTCCTCTTTAAAATTTTTGAAAGCATTAATTGCATTTTAATACTTTTCTTTATAACCACCTAGCTGACTTAGGTCAATCTTAGGATTCATGAAGGAGTTGGACATAATTTTCTGATTGATTATCAGTCGATTTCAAGGACAGGTCTTTACTCTCTTTGTGTAATGGTATGGTTTGATTAATTAATTTCCCCCCTTTTTTATTCCTTTGTGCTTATATTTTATTTTATCTTGAGTTTTTTTGTGGCTTTCTTCATACTTATATTATTGCACACATTTTTAAATGACATGTGCTTGATGTGTCATTGCCTTTTTCAGTCACAGCTGCTTTGTGCACTGTGATCAGTTTGCTGTGTAATACAGCTGGAGAAACTGCACATGGTTAGCTGTGGGTGGTTCTGCATGTAGGCTGTGCATGATGATCACATGCTGAAAGAAGATTTGGTTCCCTCCACTTCCTCTTGCAGAGCTGCTGGGAAACCCTCCCTGTTTTGGTTCCTCTGTGGTTGAAGAATTCTCTTCCTCAGAGCGTACAAGCTCCTCCACTGCCTGGGATGGAGCTGTGCTGCTTGAATATTTACATAGGGGAGAATGCAGAAAACAGATGCTTGCATGAGTGTTGCCAAATTTGATCAGGATATTGATTCAGTATAACAGCAAATACAGCTGCCAGAATTCTGTGCTCTGGATTACTTTATGAATATGTTCCAGGTGGAAATTCACCTCTCTTCCTTCTTTCCTTCCTCGGATAGGAAACCAAACAGTGCTTTCACTTGGCTGGCTCTTTCCTTGCTTGCCATTGGTATTTTGTTGGCTGTTTCCATATAGCTTTTGGCTGTTTCTCTAATTGGAAGAATCTAAGTTTGCCAGAACTTTTATTGACACTGTACTGCCTGCTTTTGCAGTTACTTGTTTTGTACTACTTTGTGCTAGGGAAAAGAGTGAGTTTCTGCTGCTTTTGCATGTGTGTGAAAAGTGAGTCTGGACATATCTCAGGATTGGAATGAGGAAATTACCCAGGTGTGAGTTTTTTCTCAGTTGTATAAATTCATATGGGCGGATGCTATAGTCAGTCTCATTTTTATGAGGACTAATTAATAATTTATTTATGAAATGTCAATATTAGATACCTTGTGGCATCCATTTGGGCAAGATAATTGCATTTTTAAGCCCTTAAAGGTAGATGTCAGCATATTTTTCTGGAATGTTATACAGTTTTTGTTGTTACTATACACACATGACATTTCTTTTAACTTCTGCTTGTTTGTGACATGCTCTTAAGTTATAGCTCAGTGCTGAAGACCTCATTCAGGGCCTCATTCAGAGTAAGATCTCCATTGCAGTCATAATTTGCCGTTCCTCATACCTGATAGTATTGTGTCTCTGCAGCTGGCCAGTGGTTGTATTGTGGTAGGGACTAGAGGAGATTTTTAGAAGAATCATAATTAAATAGCATTTCTAAAGAATTGAATACTATTTGAAATTCAGAGAGAAGTTGTAGGCAAGTTAGAATCTGATAAGGATACAGAAATTAAGTTCTCTCATCAACTGTATGTACCATAAAAGCTTAGATGAGTAGATGTGCTTAAAATAGATTTTAATCCTGTTTTGATGAATAGCATAAAAATGATTTCAGAATTTTTGAGCTGTGGCCTTCTAGGAGACAGAGCAAGCAGAACAGTGTTGGGCAGGAGGACAGTTGTCTGGGGCGTCTGGCTGGGTGTCAGAGAATTTGTTCTGTTCATACTGGGATGGGCACTGGTGTTTACCTTGGACAATTGGAACTGCTACACCAAAGCAAATATTAGTCAGAGTGCCTGCTGGTTGTGGAGGACCAGTTCAGTAAATCACACTCCAGAGGCACTGGGAAATGTAGGCAGGTGGTACACACATCTCATTAGCTGTTGCTGAGTTATATTAAGGAAAAGTGTTACATTTTTTCCACAGAGTTTGCCTGATTGAGAAATATGTGGGTTTTTTTCCAATAAATGAAGTAGCAGAATTACTGTTGAGTTCAGTGCCCAGATAAAATCTTTAGGAGGCTAAGCACAACAGTATTCATCATTTCTCTCTCACTACCCCCTGCTATCAATAAACAGATACTTGAGTGATAAAGTAAAGAGGAAAGATTGGAGAAAAGCATGCAGGATTGGAAAAGGAATGAGACTCAAATCCTTCACAGCAGCTAGCAAAGTAATGTTTTTGCCTGAAAGCCACAGCAGGTACAATAGAGCTAAATGAAAGAAATCAACCGTTTTCTGTTTTAAAAGCACTCACTGGCAGAGTAATAAATTTTAAAAAGGTAGAATTAAATGGAAGAAAATCCTCAGTTTACAGCCAGAGGAAAATTTGTATTTATTTCCAGCAAAAGCCTAAATGTGGATCTGCCTTGAATAGAATTGCAGTATTACTTTGGCTTCCTGTAATGTACTTTATCGGGTACTTGGAGTAGAGAGAATCAGCCTAAAGAGTAAGAGCCCCAGAAGAGTTGTTTTTGTGATTTTGCTGGGGATCAAGCATGGGCAAACTGATTAATCCAAGCTGTCGTATCTAGGCACTGATAATGTGTAGTAATTAAATTACTTCAGTGAGTTTGCTGGTACTTTGGAGTGAGAGATTTTGAAGTGTCTAAAATACAACTGAAACTGAAATTGTTTGTGTGTAATTGATGCCATACAGTGAGTGAGTGAGAATATTCTATAATCCCTGAGGCCAAGCTAATTTACTAGCAGATGTATTGTACAGAAGTGCTAGGAAAAAGATGCATGTATTTTGCTGTTAACATGGTAAATACAATAGATTCCAGTTTTTAGTGTAGAAGTTGAGCTAGGAAATTACCTCCCATTGTTGATATGAGTTTCTTGAGAGAACAGCTCAGTTCTTGTTGATGCAGGACATTGGTGCTTGATAATACCTCTGTCAGAGGAGGTAAGGGTTACTTGGATAGGCATTCCATAAATGCTCTTTTTGCTCAAGGCCAAAAATTGTTAACTTTTGCATTGTCTTATCTGGAGGGTATCACTTTTGGCTCAGGGTAGGGAGAATATCGGATTCAGTCTCTTGCTCTGGTGTATTAGGATGACTTCACAGGTTGTGATTTAGTTCAGCCACACAGAGGACAAACATGTTGGATAACACTGGGCAAACTGAAGGTGAAACTGTGGTAATCCTACTTCCTACCATGGGCTGTTTCTGACTTTCTGGTATTTAAAGAGTGTTTGTTCAGGGGAGCACTGAGGTCAGGCCACAGTAGGTGTCTCTAAACCTCCTCCAACAGGTGCTGGCCTGGAGCTGTTGTGGAATGTGAACATGGCCCTGCAGCCTTCGGAGCAGCCCAGGGATGGCCCTGAGAACCTGATGTGCAAATGGCTGTGAGCAATGAGAGCACTGCCTGCCTGCTCTCTGCCCTGTTTAAAACTCAGGTTCTGCAGCCAAAATGGTGATGAGCAGCCAGCAATGAGAGCACTGCCTGCCTGCTCTCTGCCCTGTTTAAAACTCAGGTTCTGCAGCCTGGGCTTGGTACTGTCTGTTCCCCTTCAACCTGCCTTGGGCCAAAAGAGGTTTTATGGAATGCCTAATCGAGTAAGTGGGGAGCCAGACTTTTCCATAAAATATGTAGCATTTTCTTCCTAAGAAAGAATGTTTCTCACCTGCTGGTGGTACCATCCCAGCTACTTAGTATGGATGCAGTGTTGGGGTACATCACTGCACCTCTAGCTCACCTTGGGAATTAATACGGAGTTTGGGAGGTAGGGATAAAGAGAGTTTGAGAGCTTATTGAGAGATGTGCTTGAATATTGTCATTTTCCTATATTTGGAACACTCATAAAAGTTTTCTTTGCTTTCAAAGACGGAAAGCTGCAAACCCCTGCTCCCCCATGGGCTTTCATCAGGGAATCACTTTGACTCTTATAAAGGTCAGCAAGTGTTTAAAAGTCATTAGATAAAAAGCTGCTGGATATCAGCTGTTTGCTGAACAGCTAAAGTGTTAAGACTCAAGATTCTTTGGTACAGTTTCTGCAGGTTCTGGCTGTCAGCTACTCATCCTCTCCTCTTTTGTCCTCTTTTGTGCTGGGAAAATATTCCTCCTGTACATTCCGTTCCAGTGTCGCTTTGAGTCCTTAGCACCCACTGGCTGTCTTCCTCTGTCAGGTACAGTAAAATACAGAGTTTCTAAGCTGCTTGTACTGCCCCAGTGACAGCAGGCTGTTCCGTGCACTTTCTGTCATGACAGTAGCAATTGCAGGCCCAGTCTGGAACTTACTTGAAACTCTGGAGCAAGCACAGTAAGACCAGGGGTTTCTTTAAGTGTTGTACTGCCCAGTTCTTAATGTGTGTGTGTTGACCAGATGCCATGGTGGTACTCAGGGATTTAAATCTTGACTGGGCATGGGCATCTTCTCATAAGAATCAAAAAGATCACATCCTTGATACTGTCTCAGTCTCCTTGCCAATTTCGAGCCCCTGATCTTAAAAAAGAAAAGTACAGGCATTTCTGAGTAAGCCAGTTATAAGTTATTTTTAAAAATATTTGCAAAACACACAGTTTTATTTAATCCTAGTTTTTGGAAAAAAACAAAATTATTTTTGCTGTTTATTTTCTTTGAAAAGAAATGTTCAGCTGGTTTCAAGTCCCTGGCAATGAAATTTTCAGTGTGGGTTGTTAAGTTTTGGCAGAGCTATAACCATCTAAAAGCAACACAGATATTATTGGAAAGCATTTGAAAATATTAGCCATTACTATAGTTACCAGCTCTGCTTGTATTTCTTTCTTTCTTTTTTTGGGCATGAAATTGTATCAGTGCAAGTAGTCTCAAAGGTGGGTGCACCAAGGTGGAGAGGAAGTAAAGACATAAGCCAAGTGTCAGTGAGCACTGCAGGGTGAAGCACAGGTCACAGTGGGCCTTGGGTTCAGAGGAGATTCCCAAGGTATCAAGTTCCTGGGTGCTGCTGCTGTTGGGGCCAAGCACCTCATAGCTCTTGGTAGCACAGTTCCAAGTGTAACAGACAGAATTCAACTGCTGGAGGGGAAAAAAACTCCCAACACTTGTTATTCAATTTCAAATTTATTAGAATTAAAGGAATTAATTAAAGTTGTCCCAGGAGATAATAGAGAACACTGTATTCTGTGCTACCTTTTTTGTGAGCAACATCGTGGATAAAAAGAAATACATGCAGTTGAAAGAGCGAGCTAATGAGTAAGTGTTTATTGCACAGATATATTCTGGCTATGTTAGCTGCTGTTTCAAGATCAGACATCTGTCCTTAAATTATTTTGCTGCTTGGAGGTTTTTTTCTTTACCTTGAAATAAAGCCAAGCTTTTCCTTCATAAAGGAGAACACTTGAATAAACACAACCCTTGTATAAAGCCAGTTGGGACTAGTCTATTGGCAATGGCTACAGTTCTTTTCACATAGGGAATTATTAGAAAGACAGTGAATCTAACTTGTCCCCTCTCAAAGATCTCTCACATAGTCTCTGTTCTTGCCTTCTGTATTATTAAGCAGCATGGAACAGTCAGAAGCTTACAGGAATATTACACTGGGACACTTTTATATGTTGTCACTTATTTTTCAGAAAATACTAAATATTTCTTTCTTGTAACTCTGAAATTGCAGAAGGTGCAAGTATTTGTCAAATACACTATACCCACAGGGACATTTATTTACACATACCAAGCAGATAAAACTTGTAAATCTTCTGTTATGGAACAAAGACAGTTGAGAATTCTGTGTGGCTTAGAAAGCTGAGGTTTGTGTATACTGGAGAGCAGTGTTGGGATGCAGTGGTACTTAACTATGAATTGGATTCTGCAGAAGTTGGCACACTTTTCTTTACCCTACAAAACTGCCTCTAAGAAAGAGTTGGATTCTCTTTATGTTAGAGCAGGTCACAAGAGTTGTAGTGCTAACAATGGCTGAAACCAGTTAGTAATTTCCTTTGTCCACAGTTACATGAAATGATTCTTCACTGAAGCCTCTTGCTTTTGAGTTTGGGGAGGTGAGGAAGTGTCTACATAATACAAGAAACCCTACCCTTTTTGGGTATCATGAGAAAAAACACTTGAAAATGAAACCCTCAAGATTCAAGTGGACAGAATTAACTGCTGCATTTCCTTTATCTTTTCTTATTCATCTAGTTAGTCATAAAACTTGCTGCACAATCCCTTCTTATGTAATCAGTGAGACACAGAATGGCAACTGTAGTATCTCTATTTTTCAATCTTTACATTTGAAATTGAAGAAAATGCTGTTGTCAAAATTACTTTTCAAGTAATAGGAGAAACAACTTTCATATATATATATATATATTTTTTTTTTCTGTTGTCTAGTTCATCTTTGCTGAAAAAATCCAAATACCTCATCTGTGTTTAGATGACTATTCAAAACTTGTTCCTTTCCCTTCTGCAGTATATCAGTCCAGGAAACAGAAATGCCTAAAAGCCACAGAACAGTGAACTATCATCTTTGGAGCTGGGGGAATGCAAGGGCTGAAAGCTGACCGATGATAGATGTGACACAGAGTACATTTCATCACATAAAAAACACATACAGTCCCCTCTGTCTACTCCTGTGTAACAGATGTACCTCTCTGGGAAGATAATCTGGCTCAAACTTTGATGCTTTTTTCTTACATATTCTCTGATATAAACATGTGCAGACAAAACTGCAGTGGCCAAATAAATGGACAATTTCCTTGTCTGATTGCCTCGTGCAGTCTGGATGCAGCTCCAGGAGCAGGCAGTGACCATGGTGCAGGTGTAGGTACTTGCAGTGAGAACCCTCCACGTGTAAAGTGTTTACAGGAACTATCCTCAAATTAAACTTGTTTAAATCCTAGTGGCAGGACTATTGTTCAAGTAGTAATGAGGATACACAGGCATAGCAAATACATGGAGACTGTGTGGTGACTTTGGGCAATAAGGAAAAAAGTAAAATTGCTGAAATCTGATCTTCATTGCATATATATCCATTTTCTAGTCATCTAGGAGACATTGTACTACATGCCTTTTAACTGTTTTCCTGCTTTACAAGAAGGTATCTTGGTGTTTGAAATTCAGATGACATTTATCATAACAAAATTTAAACTCAGATTTGTGTATTTGAACAGCTGTTGAGTCTGCAATAAGGAGATTCTCAGTAATTCTCATGTGCCCTTGATTTATCTAGCTTAATTCTCACCCTTTCACTGAAACTAAAGGAAAGCCAAGGAAAATAAAATTTGAGGTTGCATTTGTGATTGTGTTTGCTATAGCACAAAAACTGTTTGAAGAACTTGTTGAATCCAACTGCAACTTTTGAACTTGAATGCTCTGGGAGAAAGTAGATTGGCTATCTCAAAATCCAGAAAAGAATCCAAATGTTGTGGCTATTACTTTTACTGGACATTGCAAAATGAATGATGCTTTGGGGAAAGATTTCACCTTGTAAAACTGCTTGCAGTTTTCATATCTATTTTAACCTGTCAAGATGTCCAAAAAAAGAAGAAAAAAGGTGTTGAGAAATAGTTCCAGTGAAACAGGGAAACAGCGTTTGAGATCAAGAACTCCTAAGTGATTTGAAGAAAGGTAGTAGCAGAAGGAGTTGCCTTCTGTAAACATTTTAGAGCAAACAATAGAGTAAGAATGGTATGAGGGACAGCAGTGGGCTGAACTCATAAATGATTGGGTCAGTTGTGAAAGTGGTGCAACTGCATTTGTTTGGAGGCATATCAGACTTTTGCTTAGCCTGCCAAAATTAACCAAAGCTTTCATGAGTCCCATCCTGAGAAAACACTGTGAATGTGGTTGTGGTTCTGTCTGCACAGAGCCTATAGTGATATCTAAGCCAAGACTGAACTTTTGAAAAATGTGCATTCCTAAAAAAAAATCTTAAAAACAATTAGCTTTTTAAAAACTAATATATGTAACAGCCTTCTGCATAGGCACTAAAGTAAGGGATATTCAAAGATTGAGACAAGAAAAGGAAGGGAATGAGTCTGTTGAAATTAAGATAATGACTCAAAAGAAAGAAGTTAGGAACTAAGAAAGCAGTGAAAACCAGAGCAGGTTGTTCTGTATGTGTTTCTGTGTAGGAGGATATATGGACAGACAAACATATGTGTGGCACATCTATATCTCAGATGTGTGGCCTCCACACCTCAGGTGGGGCTGTTCAGAACTACAGGAGCTGCAGTGAAGCCAACAAGAATGACAAGAGAATGGAATAACGTGGGCAGCATTCCATAGGCTGAATATTCCAGTCTGCAGAAACGATAACTTGGGTGAGAATGATGAAGTCCATAAAACTTGAGAGTTCATGGAGAATGTGAAGAGGAAATGATTGTCATTGTCTGTCTCAATACAAGCTCTCCAAGTCATTGGCAGAAATTACCCAGTGTTATTCTCAAAGAAGATGATGTGGCATGTAGTGGAACTGACTGCCATAGGAATTAAGTCTGCTAAATTTCAGGAAGGAAGCTAAGCATATTCAACAAAGGACTACTAAGTGATAAAAGGACATTATATTTGACTTAGGAATTTTTTGTGCCTCAAAAATGCAGCCTGGAAAAATATTCTGACAAAATAGCATACATTTTCCCTAGTCACTCTTATGCACCCATTGTTGATGCCTTTGAATAACAGACCTTTTATCTCACTTGCAAGGATTTGTTTCTGTGTTCTTGTAATATGGTGGAAGAGTACTGGTGATTGAATCTAATTGTTCAAAGGGCCTGATCATTCACTGCCTTGAGATTCTTCCTTAAGCTCTTCCTTCATATTTGGGGTTTTTTCTTTGCTACCCTGAATATCTTCACACTAGCTAGAAAACACTAAGAGGCAGGAATTTCTAGTGCAAATTAAGGGTGAAGTCATTATTGACACGATGGTAAGTGGCACATACTCTTCTGAGAAGGGCATTAGGCCCCATTTTTCTCCTTGTTTGTATGCCAATCAAAATAGAGAAATGCATACAGTTTTCCATTCACCAGGGACCTTGTCACTGATGGTTTGCACATTTCCTCTCTGATTAACAGAAATAAAAATGTTTGAAAGATTGCAGCATTGAAATATGTCAAGATGTTAAACACAGCATATTGCTTATACCCGATCATACATCTTGATCCAGCAAATATTAAGAAACTGCTAGAATATAGGAAAATGTTGAAAATTTTCAAAGAGAATGTATTTTAGAGCTTTAGTGATAGAAAGGTCAAATCACTCTGAATTCTAGTATTTCATACCTTTTCATGTTTACTTTGAGATGTTTAAAACAGCTTAGTTAAGTAGCAGCTTTAAAAAATCCTTAGGTTTCAAGAATACCTCTTCTGTAATACAAGCTGCTAAATCTAACCCCTGTGCAAGCCCCACAAAGTCATATACACAGGTAATTGAGAAAGGAATTTGGCACATTCAGTGGCATTATCTAGAGAAAGACCATTCTTAAGTTTAGGTTTTCTGTAAGAAGCTGCTACACTGTTGTCTGAATAGGTTTAGAAGCCTAGAAAAGGGATTTTGGTCTGCAATTCTGAGTTACAGGAAAATCAGCATCCTAAGAATTGGACTTTATCAAAGAGGAGAACAGACAAATTATAAAAAACCAAATTCCCTGATGTCTGGCTGCAAAAATGTCACTCAAAGCATAAGCTCCATTGTTTGATAGTGTTTGAGCATGACAGATGTGTCATGATGTAAACTGATTAGTCCCATATAAAAAGCCTATTAAAACAAGTGAAAAGGAGGTCTTGTTTTTATCTAAAAATACACTGTTCTATATTACTGTAATTTTTATATGAATCATACTCATTCTTACAGAAAGAGGGATAGTTTGAGTTAAGTGTTTTTTCCAGAGCTTTATTCTGCCCATCTTCACACTCTGCAAGTAGGGATGGGGTGCTGATCCTCTCGTTCCCGATCTGTTACCACAAAGTCACATTGTAAAAATGAAACTCACCTCTGCAAATAATTTCTCACAAGTAGGTGGAGATCATATAGTAGAGGAAACTTCACACTGCAGTACAAAGCAGTTGTATCTAGAACAGTGTTTTCGTTTACTGCATTGACAAGGAGTTATTTGGGCAAAACTCCTTTGAAGGCAGGAACAGGAGAACAGAGTGAAGAATGTGAGCCAAGGGAATCTACTCCATATCTTCATTGCAAGATTATCAAGAAAGAACTTGTACAGCTAACAGAGAAGCAGCTCCTGGAAATAGTGTTTCACATGATAGTAAGTGTAATTTTTTCTTTTAATCAGAAGGGATGTTTCTGAACAATCAACCAGGACTTTGGCACAAAACTTCCAGCAAGTGTTCTGAAGAAAACTCTGGTTAAATCCAGTCCTTGCTGGCTGAAGAGCAAAAGGTCATCTCTTTTAAGATAAATCTAAAAGGTCTGACAAATGCTTAGGGCCATATGAGATCCTGGAGAGAAGTGATCTGCAGCTGTATGGAGTCTTCCACAAAGACATTTTCACAGGTATTTATTGTATTCATAGGAAATGGGTGTTCCTATTTCTGCTGGTTGTGATGCAGTCACACACTTGGAAGGAGCTTTATATGCCATCACATCTTCTGCTCTTGTGGTCTCCTCCCTCTTGGATTTGCACATTTCCTTCCCCTACAGCATTGATGTACAGCCAAAAATCCAGATGCCTGAATATTAAATGGACTTTGTACTTAACTCATGTAACAGAGCTCAGGCGCACTGCCTCCTTTCCTAAACTCTGGTCAACAGGAGTATGTAAAACTCCAGAACACTCTGATTCCATATGTTTTGCAAGGCATTTGCAAAAAACTCATCCCTCACCCCCAACTTTATGTTTTAAGGGCTATTATTTCCTATAGGACAGGCAGAACTTCAGTATTTCAGTACTGCAATCTCAAATAGAGCTTTGCAGGAATAAAATTAAAAATTAGAAAACTTGAACCTGGAAGTTTGAAAGCATAGTTTCTTTGAGAAGGGAAAACATTTTGTTTATGTAAACACATTAATTTTGTTTATTTGGGTAAATCATTCATGTTGTTTAACTGGATGTTAGTTGGGGTGATACTATATAGCTGTTCAGCACCAAGGATGGAGAAAATACAACTGTATTGCATTGAGGCTTCCACTCCTGGCTGTGACAGTGTAATTGTCTCCTGCATTTGTGGAGCTCTGCCAGTTCTGATTTTTCAGAAGAAACAGGTTGTATTTTTGTATCATTCAAATAGACAAATGGACTGGACTATTTTCTGTCTCCTGTTCCTAAAGGAGAAAGGACAAAAACAGCATCAAAGAGGCCACTGTGCCATAGAACTTTTCTTGAAACAATTAAATACTTGCTGGGGAAGCAGTGACTCATTGCTGAGTGGGAGAGGTGAGTATTTGCCTGTAAGTGCTCAGGAGGCTGTTCTGAACTTCAGTCAGAACTGAAACTATTTGTGTTCTTCACTCTCTTCCCGAGGTTGTCTTCAAATGTCATTGCTGTTTGTTTATGCTCTTCATGACATTCATGAACCAGAAAGTAATAATGGTAGGTATTGTAAGAGTTCAGGAGAGAATTAAAATGCAGTATTTTGGGTCAGTGGGGAGTCAGTCTGTGGTACTGGGGAAACAGCTCTATCTCTGGGTAGGTTCTATTGTGTTTTACACTTGTTCTCTGAAGTATCACACTTTTGAAGGGAATTGTGGAGACCTTTCATTTAATCCTGAAATGGGCATGGTACTACTTGCCAACAATAATAGTGAGATATGATCAGGGTGGTGCTGACATGCATTAGCTTTAGCCACTTAGATAAGAGGTGTTTTAAAAAGGCATAGAGTTGACATCAGCTACATAACTTGTATTATTTTGTTTAACTGTTTCTTGTCATTGCCAACAAGGTCAGTTCAGGCAAGATTTTAAGAACAATTTCATGAATTTTCAGACTGGCCTGTTGCTGAATTAAGTTCATCTGTACATTCAAGCTCTGTCTGCATTTTTGAAGACATTAGCCTTATGATCCACATCATAAATATACACTTGGTGTACACATTCTAGGAAAGAAGATATCCTTCTTAAAGAACTGTAACCTGAGGAGTTGGTATCTGACTTTAGATATTGAAATGGTTTTCTGCTTTTCCAGGTGAGTTGTTTAAAGAGAAACAGAGTTTGGTTACTTTTGCTGAATCTGCATTATCAAGTTATCTGGCATATTTGCAGCAGATCGATATATTCAAGCAGATGTGAGTGCTTTGCTAATGGGTGATTTAGGAATATTTATTTCAGATTAGATTTAGTCTGGTTTTGGACTAGAGCAGCTTTACTGTTGTTGTGGTTTTAAATTTTCTGAAATGAAAAAGCAATTAGTGCATTTTAGAGATACACATACTATTTGAATCTGTTGTACTTCTTGAACATGAGAAGTTTCAGGGTATGGAGTGTCTAGTTGCAAATTTAATGTTCAGATGAAAAAAAATACTCAAACTTTCAATTTGAGCGACTTTGGGTGGGTTTTTTCTGTCACGGTATTCCCATTCTTAATGAATGTGAGCAATCCAATTAACTTGAAAGTATCAAAAGCCAAAACTGAAGCCCCAGGACCCTGGATGTGCTTCTATGAGTGGGTAAGACACATTTCTTCTAACCCAGGCAGAAGTGAGAGCTGCTGACTGAACTGTATGTGGTCAAATGGGGACATGCCCACAACCTTGCATTCACCTTCTGTGGATGTTTTCCAATGGAATGTGCGTATTAGGATAAGGCATCTTCATGTTCTTCATTCTTAAATGCTGCTAACACAGCCACTTCAAAACCTTGAGTAAACTCCTTTAATAAGCTCTCTGTAGAGGAGGTCTCAAAGCTGAATAGCTATCTTGACTTTGATAGGTGACAGCCAGAAATGGTCTGTTTGTATTTCAGGTCTTTATTGCTGCAGCGTTACTGGAGCTTTGCGTAGATTTCCCAGACCTTACATTGGGTTTGTGTATGGGAGAGCTGCAAGTCCCATTTAGAGTATCTTTTCTTAGAACAAAACGTGAGAGAAGTTGTTTGCTATCGGTCAGAGGTATCAGTGTGAGGTGCATACTTTAGATTTTTAATCCTTTTTTATTAGCTGTTTCTAGTTGATATCTTTAAGACCATCTTTTCACATGATTACTTTTCCTGGATGGCTTTGCTTTTTCCATTGTAACAAGAATAAAACCTTTTTTCTCTCAAGTAATTTTCTAACCAGCAAGAAACGATTGAATGTCTTAGTGAAAGAGTCTTTATATGTCTTCATGTGAGTAGCTTTTTTTCATTAAACTGGTGCATATCTAGATACTATAAATGTCATTTGAATTCTTAAGGTTGTCAAAAATGAATAGCTTGCTTCTTCTTACTGTCTGAAATTTATCTGACTTAATGAAGTTCAACATAAAGCAAGATAGGTAATGAAACCAGCTATTGTGCAGGTAAGAAAATCTGTGATTAATTAAGTGGACCACATCTGGATGTGACCACAATCTAATTGTGAGGGGCTGTAAATAGCATCAAAGATTTGTGAGCGTTAGGTCTGTGGACAGCAGGAAATATTTGAAAGCCAAAGCAGGATCAAATGTTTGGGTAAAAATTATGGTTATAGCTAACCACAAATCAAGTGAGAGCCATTAGAATGTTGTTTGTTATCCTGCGGTTGAATGTAAATTCTCAACATTGCTCCTTTGATTCGTAAAGCAAATGAGGGTTAGGCTGCAACCTTGGAGATGTGTGAGACATTGAAGTGAGACAAGCAGGCTTTGCTGGCTTTGTTGTGCTCTGCCTTTGGAGGTTTTCTGAAGCTGCCTCTTGCTCAAGCCATGGTTCCTCACTGCTGAACACCCTGTGTAGTTCATTTCCACTGAAGAACATGCACCATCAAACATTTGCATTTCTGTTTGTACATGTGGAGTGCCTCATACAGTAAAATACTTAAAACCCTGGCTGTGCTGGCATTTGCTTGCTATTGTCTTGCAATGCTGTGAAACACAAACATTTTGGCTCCCTCAGGAATCAGCAAAGCTGAATGCAGTTCCTGGAAATTTGTATGATTCTTCTAATTTACAAATAGCTCTGGTGAATAAGGTGTGCATTTGGTGGGAGTGTCACCAGAAAAGGGATGGAGTGGCATGTGCTGGCTGTTACTCACTAGCAGTCGTAACATCTTCATTGGTATCTCATTTAGTACCTTGGACAGACAGAGAGAAATGAAAGAAATTATCAAATTGTAGGGGTTAAATCTATAAGATCATATGTGAAGGTCAAAGGTTTTAACAGTGGCCAGAGCAGAGTGATATTGTTATCCTCAGCTTCTCCACACATTGAGGAGAGCACCATCCAGCCAATCTCTAGGCAGACTTGCTTGGATTTCGGAGGGAACAAAGACAGAAATACTAGTGTCCTTCCTAGTGGTGAAGAGAGAGATTTCTCAAAGGCAAGAAACAAGAGTTGGGGTGAAAACACCAGAAACTGGCTGTCTGGGAAAGGAATCTAAGTTCACTAATGCAAACTGTAATTCCAAAAGATGAGGAGCCAAAGCTTTCAGATGCTGAAGCAATGTGTGCTTTCTTGTTCCTAATCTGATGTACCTCCTGCCTGGAGGGACAGGATGAAATGAGCAGCATGTCTGTGAGTTGCCCACTCACCTTATTGACAGCTTTCCCATCTGAATTTCTCCAGCTTGGCTTTAAGACCGAGTACCTTGAGAGACTCTGAAGGCCTTGGGAAAGTCAGGGCACAGAACATCCCTCCCTCTCCACTCATGTGCTGAACTTGTCTTTGAATCACAGAAGGCAGGAGCTTGTTCAGGTGCAACCTTGGTGTGTCCATGATGGTTGATCCCAGTCTGTTTGTTTGTTTGTTTGTTTGTTTTGTCCTTCCTACATTTGGAAATGACTTCCAGGAGGACTGGCTCTGCAGTCTTTCTGAGGGCTGTTGGGGCCACCAGCCTGCACCTGAGCCTCAGGTCCTCCTTGCTCCTAATGAAGATGGATGTGGCAGTTGCTTTTTAGGCATTACCACCAATCACCATGACCTCGTCTGGTCCCAAAGATTTGTGTACATAAAATTTTCTCAGGTGCTTCCTAACTTGATCTTTTGCATTTCCACAGACTCAGTGGGAGTGATTTAATTTTATACAAAAATCCAAGTGAACAGAAAAGAAATATATATATATATACTGCTGTTTGACACACTGAAACCCAAAAGTCATTTAAATTTGTTAGTACATTCTGCATTGTGAAGACCATGAAATTGACATAATTCTACCCTGTCAAAGCCATAAAGAGGCTGACTTTTGGTTTGGCAAATTTCCAGTTGATCCCAACTTTGAAGTCAATGAGGATTTCTTTGGAGGAGAGACATCATGATTTGGATTAAAATATTTATTTATGATTGATAAATGAATTCCACCAGGTCACCAGACAAGAAGAGCATATTATGCAAGAAGAAACAGTTTGAAAGTTTGTCCTTCATTTTAGATTTGTATAACATTTTATTTCACTGCAAAACAAAAGAAATCTTTGGATTGATTAATAAATTTTATGTATTACTGGTAACAAAGTAGAAGTAGTTGTTACTCCTGTGTAGTAAAGACTAATTAAAACCTTTTTTTAACTTTTTTTTTGCAAAGACCTACATTTTGTTTTCACAAGGATGTTAAGTGCCACCTTGTGGACATCATTATTCTTGTATCTCATTATAGGACACAATGGTGACGTAGAATTATGAAATTTCGTTTCAAAATCTGTGGGAGAAATTAGTTATGTTTTCTTTGAGGATTGGGAGGTTTTGATTTATTTTCCAGTATTGCTAATTGATGTGCTGAAGTTGAAGAACACACTACTGCTGGCTTCAATGGCTGTGAATAAAGCCAAACTCTACTAGTCTTACTATGAAGTCTGACTGTGTCATGATTTTTGTAGTTCTTGCTGAAATTCCTTTGTTGATCACTCTCAGATCTTTCTCCTGAGTAAGACAGCATTGGAATACCATAGGAGTGAAACCCCAGCTGTCTGGTGTTCTGACAAGCTCTTTATGCTGTAATCCCAAATGTCTTTGTGTGAAATTGGCTTGATAAAATGGTTCATGCAATGTCATGAAGTAGCCCATGTCATTTTTGAGGTATGTGTGGGTTGTTCGCTTCTTTGTTGCATATCCTGGTGCTGGTTAGATCAGCTATGCCATGTTTTTAAAGGGTTTTGGGGAGTGTCTTGTCTCCAATTATGTACAGTAATGACAATGAAGTACATGTAATGAAGTACAATGATGACCAGTAACAGCAAGCCCTGACTCAGGCATTTCTGCACTTTCCACAAATAAAACCAAATTTTATTCTGAGGAATACAGTTTCTAATTATATGCTGCTAATTTTCTGCTCTTTAATAACATATAGGTATTGTCATCAGATTCCAGGTATATTAAGTATCAGCTTCTTATCTTAAAACTGTGTCTTGAGCATCTGGAGCTTCCTCCCTAGCCAACTCAAATTCAAGCCTGTACTCCAGAAGGAGATCCCCTGTGGTTTGTCTGTATGCTGTTTAGCTGTCAACCAATCACAAATTCCTATTTATCTGCAGGCTGTACTTAGGCCATAACCAGTATCAAAATTCCAGGACAGCAAATCTCTTCCTTGGCTTGCTGCTGAAGTGCTTTCTATGTTGTCATAAAACAGAAGCTGATTTATCTCATAGAGAAGTTGTTTTTTAAACTGTTGCAAAAATACAGACAGCAGTGTTGTTTTTGTAAAAACACAAGTTATATTCCTGGTCATCCAGGATTCATTGGCATCTCAGCTGTAGGGAACCTGTCTTATAGATTGTACAAATCAAGGTCAGCTTGGATGGGGCTTGGAGCAGCCTGGTCTAGTGGAAGGCATCCCTGCCCATGGCAGGGGAGTTGGAACTAGATCATCTTCAAGGTCCCCTTCCAACCCAAACCATTCTATGATTCTATGATATTATTTTGTTTTAAACTATCATGTGTATGTGTGTATTACTGAATGGGTTAAAGATTTTCTACTCAATGATCAGGCAGATTTCTTCTATATAACTGTCTAGATGCAGTATAAAGATTCCTTAGATATCTCTTGTGGTGAAAATAGGATGAATGCTCAGTTTGAGAGGAGATTAAGATAAGACTATATATGAAGTAGTTCTGCTTTTGTAAAAAGCCTGTTTTTAGTCATAAACAAATCATAGCTCTCCACCTCTTTTCTGACCAGCACAAAATGGGAACTATGTTGTTAAGAGGTTCTTTTCTTTCAGGTGAGGATTGTGCAAGCAGCATGATCAGTGCATTACTGCTTGTGGTGTTTTCTTGGATTTTGGGTAGCAGGATGTAAAAACCTGTTGGCTAACTTGAGAACACGGAGTCTGTGAACCCTTTGGTTTTTATTGCCTTTTTCCATACAGAACAAAAGAAGACATGGCTGAAATGCTAATTCACAAAATAATTTCAGGATTGATTATTCTCTGAAACTTGTACTATTCTCAGTTGTTATGTCCAAAGTTTCCAGTTGTAAGATCTTGGAAAAAGAAATCTTATTTTGTTTTGCAGAGCATTGGCTGTGACGACTATCTGGGTTCTGACAAGGTGATTGACAAGTGTGGAATATGTGGAGGGGACAACACTGCTTGCAAGGTTGTGTCTGGAGTTTTCAAACACACGCTAACAAATCTTGGCTACCACAAGATAGTGGAAATTCCTGAAGGAGCTACTAAAATCAACATTACTGAGATGTCAAAGAGCAACAACTATTTGGGTAAGTTGCATCTCAGTGAATGAAGGATTCTTTGTGTGCTAGTGCAACTGGGTGGAGGTTATGCCAGAAAAGGCTTCTGAGCAGTGTGAAATAGAAGTCAATAGGAAGAGAGGAAAGAGAAAAAATCATTAAACAGGTGTTTTGATCAGAACTAACTGGCTGTTTGTAATTCTAGATTGATCTTGCATGACAGACACCACAGACCTGTTACAATCTGTTTCCCTGTCTGTCTGACTTTGCTTTAGTGTTTGCTATTAGCTGGTTTCACTGTGATGTTTTCCCTTCCCACATTAGTAACCTCTGATCAGTCAAGAATCCAGCCAAGCAGATGCTTGTTTATGTAAAAGATTGCTTGAAGAGGAAAGAGCATCTTCTGATTGCCTAAAAGTTTCAGTTCTCTGAAAGTGAAAGTATATCAAAATTTTATTGAGATAATTTGATACTGAGGTGGTTTTCACAGAATCCAAGGTCATTTGTACAATTGTTTATTCCAAAGCAAATCCTTAATTCCAAACCATGGAGGATCCTGGAATATTTATATTACCATAATACCTTCAAGGCATATTTCTAGCTACGTATAGTGGGTTGCAATAGAGATTATGTGGAATTTACACAGCTCTGTGTCAGTCTTGTGAGCATTTGGGAACTGTGGCATTCCCTAGGGTAACGTTTGCCTGTAGATGGGAATTTATTATGGGGAACAGCCTGAACTGTGAGTTCCATAATTCTACCAAAAAGTTACTTCAAAACTGAAGAAATAATACAAGCTACTCACAGTCCAAGAAAGCCAAATGTTCTGGACCTCTTTTCTGGGTGGTCTTATCCGTTCTAATTTGTCCTGGTTTCATCCAATGAGGTTTTGATACATTATATACACCTATGTACACTAGCATTCCTTTTTTCATGTGAACAGTTTGTACAGCATCCATCAACACTAACTTGATTGATGATGACCTAAACCAGTAATTCTATCTGAAGAACTTCCATGGATACTTGTACATTTGGTAGAAAATGGATGAGAACATAACTTCCTTGGCAGTACAGTGAAAGCAGTCACATTAGTAATATATAAAATCATGGAGTTGAGTGCAATTTTTCTGTCAGATTTATGTGCCAGCATCTGAAAACAGCTGGCATAAAAAATCCTTTAACTATATTAAGATGTCCTGAGCCACTTGAACATTTTTGTAATGGGCAGGACAGAAAGAGAATAACATTTTTGATTAAAAATAACCCAGCTGTTGGCATGTATGGGAAAGTGGCAAAGTTTTTCTTTCCCATGCTGCTCCTTAACTCCTTAACTCCTTATCCTCTGAGCTCTTAGTTTATACTATCGTCTTTTCTTTATTTCTTTTTTGCTTTTATCCATTTCATATGTTTCATTTTAAACTGCTGGTATGGATTTAGTCTGCTAAACTTGCCAGCTCCCTCCCCTGTTAGGAATTCTTGAGGATGTAATTCCAGCCTAGAAGGACTCCAGCCACTCTGCTTACATTGTTACACAATAAACTTGGTTTATTGAGGCAGGTGAGTTACACCAGGACAGAAATGAACATGTTCTAGCAGATCAGAAAGCTGAAACTAAGATAAAGTTTTATAAAACAATTTATTGGTCAAGTGAAATGGTAATTGTGAGGTTGTTTTTTTGGCATATTGACAGTCACAAATTTCTCGCTGATAAAATTTCATTCAGAATTTAGAAACGCACATTTTTATAGTGCACATAACACTGGTAGAGCTGGGAAACTCCAGATCTGGTATTTACTGTTTTCTCTATATTTATGGTAATAACCAGAAGTCTTGAACTTTAAAAATAATAATTTAAAAAATTTTAATTACCCCTATGCTGTTGCAGCAACAAGAAAGATAACCCAGCAGCCATTTCTATAAGGATGTAGTTGAGTGCTTTGCAAAACTCAATTTTCAATAGCCTGTTCTGTCATAATCCTATTGTAGCCATCAGACCTGCTTGTAAGCAACATTCATTTTTTTGTCAAGGAGAGTAAGTTGGTTGCTTTTGCTTTTCCTTTCACTTTGTACATTTTATAATTTCTTCAGTGCAAAATCCAAAGTTGGCTCAAGGTCACCAATATTTTTTGTTTTTTAAGAGATGACAGCAGATGTTCCTAGGAATCAGAGTTATTCTGCTTTTCTCTGTTTAGGAGATTGTCTTGAGTTCCATGTGGTTTCATTAAGCATTTTTTACCAGGTTCCCCATTGTTTTTTGAAAAGTGCCAAGCAAGTGAGCAATCAGGAAAGTTTTCACAAGGACGGATTTCTTTAAAATCAGGAGGTGCTGCAAAAAACATGCAAGAATATGAGTGTCAAACTCTGCTAAAAGTCATCCAAACACTGAAAGCTTCTCCATACTGCTTTTGTGAACTATTTTGTAGTAATCTATTCCTCATTTTTGCAGAGCCTGTGACACTCGTAAAAAGCACAGTTCTAATGATTCTGCTGAATATGATGGAGCTTACTGAGGTTTGCTAATTCTAAGTATTGCATTTTTGGGTTTTCTACACAAGCTGGAGTGATTCCAGAATAAAATTTTTAAGTTCTTGCTTGAAAACAATAAATTTTTGTTTAAAAGAGAAACCATGACAGTGGTATATAAAGCTTTAAAGTGTTTTTGGAATGTTATCTGGGTAGTCAGAGTATGCAGATTAAAGGAGGTGGGCTATTTGATTGTTCAGCTGTTTGTTTCATTGAACTTTTTAATTAGCTTTTCACAAAATCACAGTTTTGAATGAAATGACTTTCATACAGCACAAATGTTGTGTTTCCTTCTCCCCCTGCCCAAATATTCCAGTTCCTTTTAGGCCTTCCATTTCTTGTAGATCTTTACTGTAGGAAGAGTGTTGATCTGATAAAGAAAAATATTTTAGCAGTCAAATTGAGAGTGGGCTGCAACACTAACTAGTGTTTCTTAGTGAGCCAAAATGAACTAACTCTAATAGAGCCATGAGGTGTATCTGAAATTCCCCAGGAAACATCTCATGCTGGTTTTCTAGAGTGTGTTTGTTGGGAAAGAAAGCAGCCCAGTTTTGGAGTGCCATATAATAGCTATTCATAACTATTAATGATGTATTCATCAGCCTGTATATTTACTCTAGTATTTTTTTACAGTTAAAAGCAAAAGCTATGTATTACCAACACTGTAAAGTGTAAAGAAGGCTCTAGGCTGTACAGTCCTGAGCTGTGTCAGAAGGACTTGCTTCTCCAAGTAGTTTTCAGGAGTATTTTCTTACTGGCCCATGCATTAGAGCTTTTGGTAACACAACTGCTGACCTTGGACAGACCTTTCCATTGGCAAAGCACTTCTGTCACATGCTAGTCTTGTACAGAAAAGAGACAAAGACATACTTCTTATCCCACTGGTAATCATCAGCTGGACAGCTCTCATACACTGCCATGGGAAACCTGCCACTGAATTAAGCAGGACCATGATACCTTCAGTGGGACCAGTGTGTTACAGCACTTGTGCTGGAAAACATGTGGGTTGGAGTATAAACACTACTTCATCTCTGGGATTGGGATTTGAGATAATGGCAAAATTTAAAGCCAAGTAACACAAATCTGAAGTGATTATTTGGAAGGTGCTTTCTTTGAATGTTTTGTCTTGAGAACCTAATTGAAAGAAGCTGGTTGCTATCCATAGCCATATCCTCAACAGCAAGGCAATCTTTTGGGCAGGAGGTGTCAGTAGTTAAAATTTAGCTTAATACAAGATTGAAAGAAACTGTGCTTAAAAATGTGTTAGTTTTGAAATGCACTTACACTGTATACTGAACTTCAATTGGGAGAATGTGGCAATGTCACTGAAGGCACAGTTTGGTCCTGGGGCAGCTGCCCAAGTGTGGGGTCCTGTGGCTCTGGGATTCAGTGCAGGAGGAAGCAGCCGTGGCTGGGAGCTGGCCTGCCCCAGGGAAGGGAGTTGTTTCAGGCTCATAACATGTGGTTTCATACCTGAATGCTATTTGCTACAAAGGTGTGTGTTTCATAGTGAAATTTATTTCATTGCTAAATGTAAAGCTCATTACAGTTCCTCCAGGGAATGTATTATGTATTTCAATTCTGGTTTTCGTGGAATTAAGTCATTTCAGACACTTATGAGATAGAGACATCTTTGGATCTAATCAATTTTTCTTGCTTTCTGTAAATTATATCTGCTATTGCTAGCATCTGTTACTAGCACATGTCAGTATACACAATTTGTGATTAAAATAAGTGTTACAGATTAATAATTTTTCAAACAAAAATCCGAGGGATGGTAATAGCACTTTTGTGAATATTGGTGTGCCTGAACATGAATAGGGTTTTAAGGAATTTGTCATGTGAAAACAAGAGGGGCTGATACTAATGGGGCTGTGAAAAAGTGCTCTGAAAACCATTTTCATTCAGTATTCCCTGCAGCAGATAAAATTCAAACAGTGCATCTCATGATGAAAGGTTGTTAGCAGCTCTTGAACTTAAAATAACATTTTGAAATCACTTTAGAGATTCAAATTTACAGCAAATAAAGGCATTAGATTAGAACACTGGCAGGAAATTTAGAAGATAAACATTGCTAGAGGCATTGCTGTATCACTTGTGATCGTGTCAAGGGTTTTATAATATATATATACTCATTGATTTCCTTCCTGTGGGGCTAATTAGATCAACTGATGTACTTCAAAATATACTTTCCTTAATTGCTGTTAATGATTTTTTCTTAATTCTATTTTTTGCACAACATTAAAGGTTTCTGTGCAAAAAAGCTGCAATGAATGCTATACAGTAATGTGGAGGAGAGGATATATGATGGAATTTTCAGGGCTTGGAATGAACAGTATACAAGGGATCTGATGATAGCAAACTCCTGTTCCAGTGCTTCAGTGGGCCTCAGGCTCAGTGGCTCTCCTAAGGAAGCACAAGAGCTATCAGTGCACCCATTGATAATTCTTGCATTTCTATTCAAACCCCAAATCTGCAATTTCTCGTTTGAGTTTGCAGAGTCCTGTAACCCAAAGCTGTGCTAATATGTATGTATACTGTGCTGGACTTGTGAGACCCCCCAAGGACTTGAACACTGTATTTCTTATGTGTGTATTATTCAATGAGTGCATCCCTGTATGTGTCAGTCTGTGCATTAGAGTTGGAGTGCCTTTCTTGCAACTGTGGCCTACTGAATGCATTACTTAAAAACCCTGTAATTACAATATCTGGATAAGAATAACTATTTTTTTTACCTTTTGTCCTTTGTACTCTTGACTGTTCTCTGCTGGAGTTAAACAACAAAGATATTTCTTTGTACAGCCAACAATGTGCTCCAAACTGTGGAGAAAAGATTTAAGGAATCACTTCTTAAATAAACTGAAATTAAACACAGTGAGTTCAAGTCATAAGGAAATTTCAGAGTAAATTATTTGTCTGAAGAGGCAGCTAGAATCTCTGTATAAACTTAAGCAGAACATTTTGAATAATATTCCTAAGAAATGCTTTTTATGATTAGGTATCCTAGTGAAACTGTTGTGTCCTTATTTCCTCAATACTGAACTGGAGAGTCAGGAAATACTATACAGGAAGAGGAATAACTTGGAGTTTTTTTGGCAAATGTTTGCAAATCAAGCATTCCAAAAACATGGAACTGGTAATACAGATTTTGATAACTCCTAGTTATTTGGTTCTGCATTATCTCTTTGTCACCACTCAGTCTCGTCCTTCAGTGTTTCAGATTTTGCTTTAGGTCAAATATTTTCTGACTCTACCAGATTGGCCATTAATAGAAGCTTAAAAATATTTGAGGTGCCTCAAAAGTTTCAATTCAATGTGAGTTTTAGAAGAGACCTGATGAGCAGAGAAGATTCTGACTTTTCCCACTTAATTCAATTTTGTTAACCAGCACTGCTAGTTGTAGATATATTGTTTATCTGAATTAATAATTATTTTAATTAATTGCTCTATTTGTGGCTGTGCTGTAATTCAAAGCTAGCATGTCTCCTAAGGGAGTTGTCTTTCTCACCATGGATTTAAAACCAGCCCCGGTACTGAAGTGTGTAACACTGACCTGTCCAGGAAAGGGCTTTTCCATAACTGTGGTTTTATGCACAGAAGCTCAGGGTCTGATCAGACAAACATGCATTTTGTAGCAACTACTCAGTTCAGTGCCTGTGAGTTAATATTCACTAATTGCAGGCAGATTCCCTTCAGGAGTTATGTTTAGACTGGGTATGCTGGCCTGAGACATTGAACAGGGTGCATTTCCTTGAGCTGAAGTGTGATTATGGCTTAACTTGTTTATGTGATGATTTTTGATCATTTCTTGGTCTTCCTCTGCAAAGCACAGTTTCACTATGTGTGGGGCCTACAACTTGCTCTTACTTTGCCTGGTGATAATTACCTTTACTATAGCTAGTCTGGCTACCACATCCTGTTTCAAGGGTTCAAGACAGTGGTGGAGAGGTATGAGGAGTCTCTGTTTCATGCCTGGAGATGACAGAAGGATTAGAAGCATGTTCTGTCAATAGGTTGTGGATCAGTCTGGGTTTGGATCTTGCTCTTCGTGGTCATATTCCTGTGTCTGAGAATAAAGCGTGTGTAGATAAGCTACCAAGGAGAATTAAGACTAACACAAGTTTGCTGCTAATGCAAAAGGGTTAAAAACTTAACCCTTAATAATAGGAGAGAGTATAGATGCCTTTCTACATTTCTCACCTGTAGTTAATTATTAAGATGCCCAGTTATTGCTGTACACACACTTATATATCCTTTCAATTACTGTCCTTAAAGTAGTTTCAAATTGATTTTCTGCAGGGAGTTTTTCTTTCACTAAATAAATGTTCATCTTATTGTAGCCAACGTGTATTACTTGGCTGGGATGATCACTTACTAAAACCGTCAAAGCTGTTAAGACTTTGGATGAAATTCAGCCCTGGTGTTAATGAATTCAACTGCACTGAATTCAAGTTGCACAAGCCTCTTACCTAGTGTAATGACCTGTAGTTGGAACAGGGTGTATCCAGGACATTATTCTTTGCTGACCATATATTTTTTCAGTACTGGTGTTGCTTAAATAATTACAATGTAGAGTTTCTGGCAGGGTTATCTTATTATAATAAATTCCAAGGTGACCTTTTCCCTTCTGGCTCCATTAAATAGCCAACTAGTATCTAATACTCTGTTAGGGTTCCAGGCACATTTTGAAAACATTTGAAAAGAAATACTTTCTCAAAAGCTAGTTTATTCTTTTGGCAGATGTTAAAAAAATGCAAAAAAGCAACCTTGCTACTCATCTGGGTGATGAGAATACTCTTTCCTCTGGCCTCAGGTTAAGCCTTGATGGCTGGGTTAGTTTGGGTGTCACCTTCCAGCTTTCCACCACTGTCTTACAGAACAGTTTTCTGCAGGTCTCTGGCCATCAGTGTTTTCACTTGCGAGCTCGTATGTGAGTTTCTCCTTGTTTGCTGATGGTGGGGGGCCTGAGGGGTAGCCCTGAGTTGGGGTGCTGAGCAAGAGGCCTTCCCTGGAAGCCTCATGACTCCCTCTAGCCTGAATCTCCAGGAGAACTCTGCATGTTGCTGTTTTTCCAGGTAAACAGCTTCTTGGCCTTTAACCTCAGCATCTTGAAGAAGAGTATGGGTGTTTCTTTCCAGCTCCCTATGTACCTGCTCGTTGGTGACAGTGGTCATGACCAGTTTTGGAACTCACAGAAATCATGCTTTCATTTCTTGTTTTTTTCTAGTTGTGTCATCATATGACAGAGGTGGTGGTATATTTTTTTATCACTTGTTTGTGTAAGCATTGTTCTTATAAAAACAGCATTTGCTACAACAGAGCAGCAGCTGAAGCCTGCTGTTGCTTTGATGATCTGCCCTGCAAATACATCATCTGAACAGCAGCCAGCAGCAATGAGTCCCATTAAGGTGCTTGTTTCATAAGTTCTGTATTAAAGGGATGGGGTTTTTTTCCTTCTCGTGAAATATGGAAAGATTGCTTTGAGAGGAAGGGAAAGGGATAAAGAGAAATATGCAAAAGAGTGAGAGGAAACTCAGAAAGGCTGGTTGTTCAGTTTGACTTGTAAAGCACCCAGCAATCTGGTTACTTATATAACTTTGCAAGCCCCCTTGGCTTGGAAGCCTCTGGAGAACTGACTCTGCAAGATTTTCAGTATTTCCTGCTTCTTGTCAGACCCCAAAATCTTTAATTTCAGCCTTTCTCACAGTATTTTGATTAGACTTCTGGTTCCAGTTACAGACAGAACCAAGGAACCTGAATGCAAAACTTTCAAAGAAGATGCATTAAAACATGAAAAAGATGGGCTGTTTGAACAGTTTTTATTAATCTAAAACCAATTAATGTGAACATTTTTTATCTCGAAGTTTTAGATTATTTTTATCTTCCAGCTGATGACCAAACCATCGAGTAGTTTCCATGAAAAGATTCATTTGAAGGTCACACAATGTTTGGAATATCAACACATTGTTTGTTGAAGGCTTTTTAAAATACCTAAGCTCTCTGAACAGAGTATGCTAATGGAGCACCTTTTGGTGCATTCATTTCATGGCACTGACCAATGTTCAGCAACAGGAATTCTCCTTTCATTAATGCAGCTGACTTTCTGCTTTCACTCCCTTCTTCTTTTGTCTTTAAGAAGGCCAACAAGGGACTGTTTTGGAAATGTCATGTATTCTTTGGAAGTCACTAGTTTTGTGAGTTGATTAAAGTCCTGCATATGTAGTCTGTTGCTCAGCTGTATTTTACCTGGAGTAAATAGCTACTTTTTAAAGTTGTTAACAAGGTGTAGTCATTGGTCTGATGCAATACTATTCCCCTTTTCTTACAAATTTTAATTCAAATTTAATTTTGTTCTCTGACTTATCTGTACATAAAGAATGACCAGTGTCAGTCCAAATTCATAAACTATCCATAGACAAATTCTCAAATCACATGAAGACACAATTCTTTCCTTTCTTGCCAAGAGGAGAGGTTGTTACTAATTTAAACAGTTGTTTGAATGCTACACAACAAAACTTAAGAAAAAATGGTTGTGAACCTGGTTTCAATTGTCATAGATATTTCTGTGCAGCATTCTTTGATTCCCTAATCTTATTTTATTCGGAGCAAAATTCTTTTTGGATAGCGAAAAACCATTCTTTGTTCCTTAAGCATCCCTTGATCTAGTCAGATAGAATGTGTTCTTACATCTTTGATTCTGTAAAAAACACTCTTATTTTGCTGTTCCTTCTCTTAGTTCCCTTTGAACTGCTCAGTTTCAACATTTTTGGGTTTTACCCTTTTCAAAATCTCTTTTAGTAAAATAATCACCCAGTAGAAATTCTACATGATTAGTGGCTTCATGGTTGGATCCAATAAAGAGATTTCATCTGCAGAGAATATTTTTATATTGCAGCATTAAATTCCAAAAGAAATCCAAGTCTTTTCTAATACACAATATATATGGGGATTTAAAACTTGATTTATAGACTGTATGATTAAGTTAGTCAAGGGAGATTAAACTTTATCCTTTATTTCTTAACTTGCCCAGTGCCTTTGTTTTCTATTGAACATTACTTCAAACACTTTGTGTCAGAAGAATTTGAGTGCTTAGAAGCACTACAGACCCAGTCTCCCTTTCATATTTGTACCCATGGCAGCAGTAGTTGCCCCACAGCCATAACTCCATTTTTTTAATATGGAACTACTGTAATTCTGAAATTTTTGGTAGTGTGTTGGAGAGATCTGGGTCAGGTGGATGTCTGCTGTGAGATTATGGGCTGGTTTTTAATGAGCTACCTAGCAAAGGTTGCCAGCTTGCCCTGCTAATCTAGATATGGCTTAGGGGACCCCAAGGCCCAAAAACTGAGTATCTGTTGACCACTGATAACCATAAAGTGCTAGGGAAAGGTTTCTAAGGCATACCAGTGCAGCTGCAGCTATTGTGCAGCGGGGCTAAAACTTAGTCTATGTCCTTCACCTCCACTCTCCTCCAGCAGCTCTGCTGTGGAAGAGCAGAACAGCAGCTTGAGGCAGCATGCAGCCACTTGGTGTGAGTGACTGCTGTGGCACCAGGGCTCCTCCACACCTGGAAAACCATCTAGAGCTGCTCCAGGGCAAGGAACACCTGAACATAACTTCAATTAAGGATTCTGTGGAGGAGTTTCACTGAAATCATGGGAGGTAAACCCCAGGGAGGAGCAAGAACAGAACGGTTTGTTGGGCAGGACTCTAAGCAAGAATGAGAACATTCAGATGATAAGCCATATCAGGGCTTTGAAAAACTTGGAAAAGAGATACATTTTTATTGGTGAAGTGAGGCCTCGTCATTAAACTTACTTGTAAGGACCTAAGGCAACAACACCTTAGTGTACAATGTGTCTGCAGATGTTCAGTCGGACTGCAGAATAAAGATTTCTCCAGTAAGTGGAATTAAAAGTTTACTGTTGAATTTCTGTCATAACACTTCATCATTCCCTTCTAGGCTCATGTTGCAGAGGACTGGGGGGATTGATTTTTCCTCAAGTGTCTGGCAGAGCCAGAAGAGGCTGTTCTACACTCAGAATGACAGTTCCTCAGATTTTTTGATTGTTCTTACAAAATAGTTTTTCTTTCCTTCCCCAAGCCTAATTAACACAGGGGAAGGCCAAGTCATGGAAATTGGTTTGGTTTGAGCTTAAATTTGCATTATGAACACACAACACCTTTTTCAGTGTCTTCAGCCAATTAAAAAATAGAGTCTGAGAAGCGTGATGGAGTCTGAAATTTGTGTCGAGGAGTTGTAACTTTACAGCATCATAATTTTCTGTTGCATTTTTAGCAAAGCAGACTTTTGAAAAAAGTCTCCAGTATGTCAGTTGAAACAAAAGCACGTAGTCTTAAGAACTTGTGGTTTCTTCTGACTCTGTGTATTGATACAGTGAGAAATCAATTTTTCCTCTAACCCTTGCCTCGCTAAGGAGCACATCATAGTTCATCCCTAAAGCTTTTGAGTCTGCAGAAGAGTTGCTCATGGATTGTTTTGAAACTGTTCATAGAATCCTGATGAGCAACAGACCTAGTTCATTGTTCTGCCAGCAGTTAGCTCTCTTAGAGGGAGAGCTATTTTGCATTGAAACTTCAAAGTTTGTGACTTTTTAAGCAAAGGTTCAGTGCCTTGTGAATGAAACAGAGGATTCCTTCCCCATGCCTCTTAGTGTGAGCTCAGTTCTGAGCAGTTGTGCAGATTTTGGAGAACTACAAAGGAAAATTACAAAATTTTATTCTGCTCGGTTTGTTTGTGGAGAAGTGTCATGTGTTTGTAATTTAGTATGTTGCCATGATCCTCATAGATAGTATAATTTATAAAGATAAACATGGGAAATTCTATTAATATGTTCACGCTAAGCTTGAATTAGCTTGTCCTGATGGTAGCCCTTGGGAGTGCTTCTTTTTGGCAAAAATCTGTGCTACGTCTTTAGCAACTCCACTACATACATTATTGAAGCAAAGGTGAAATGAAATGGAATAATTTTTTCCTACCTGGGAATATATCTAAAGGTTGAGGAGGAAGAGACAGGGAGTGTGGAACGGGATGTAAGCATTTGTGGTCTATTTCAATATCATCCCTCATGCAGATGAAGCAAGAGAAGTTTGACACTTTCCTGGAGGTAAAGGCTTTTTTCAGTCTTTCAGCTTCATCACTTGTTTTAAACAGAAAACAGTGGTAATATGGTCAGGATACCAAAATAAGGCATGTTGGAATGCAGCTAGGCTTCCAAATTAGTTAGATGCATCTCCATTGGCCTTAATTCTGCAGGTACTGGTGAGTACTCTGTAAAAGAAGCTTAGAGACCCTTAACTCTGCTTAGTATTAAATTGTTAATAAGCTATCTGTCAGACTGGAAGGTGTAAAAATGTAAACCTCAGAGTGCTGCATGTTAGAACACAGGAATACTGTGGCAGAGCACATAGACTTGATGGCACAGTGATGTTACAAAATTTCCTTTAGTATTTCCTTAGTGTATTTGGTGTATGCATCTGATATGCAGATTTTCCTGATTAACTTGCTGTCATTAGTAATGGACTAATGCTGTTTTCTTTTTGCTTGGTTGAATTATGCCATTCTAATTTACTGTGAATTTGAATTTACTTTGAATTTTAATCCTATCTTAGAGGTAGAATGAATTAACACTGAACTGTAAGTTTATTTGAGCAGATTATGGCATCTGTTCACATATGTGAGACATCTGTTGCTGTGTCATTCTAGCATAGTCGGGTCTTAACATTGGTACAGCATAGTATATGTAGAGTCAAATTCCTGTTGGATCTAGTTTTTATCAAGAACTGCTATCTGTTCTGCATCACCACCTACTTGGGCTTTTTCTTCCCTCCTCCAGTATAAAGCAACCATCCTATGGCTTGCTTCCCTTGAAACCTGGAAAACAGCTTTTAATTTCTGAGTTGCAATTCTTACCTCTTGTTCTTCTCTCCTCTAAGGCAGTTCAGTACCACCGCTTGCAAGGGTGAAACTTCTGCTCTCACTTGTGAGAATAATTGTGCAGAATAATGCAGTAGTGGAATTCACTAGGTCTGCATTAAGTGCTGACTCTGACAACTTAAAACCTTAAAAACACACTCTATAGGTAAGGTTTTTCAAGCAAATGTTTAATGTTAATAGTAATGTGTGTAATTGGTCTAAGCTACTGAAGTCTGAAGTACAGATTCTGTTTTGGCATGTTGTACATCAGATAAATTATACTAATCTTTTACAAAGTATTGGGTTCACAAGGGAGATGAAAGTGAGGTGCTACCAAAGTTGTTCCATATTTGCATCCCCAGCAGAAATGACGGAATGGAGTTAAATATTTATTTAGAACTTCTTGGCTGTCATGATGATCCAGCTTTCACAGAGTCCAAATCCATATGAGAAAAATCCTAGAAATGATCTTCTCAGGGAATGCAGTAACAGGCCAGAGCTTTCATCTTGTGCACGGTTTAGCATTCATGGTGCCTATGAGCAGAAGCAGAGCTGCCCAGGTTTCTCAGTCTTTGAAAGGCTCCCAGACCTTAGCAGATCATTAAGATATTCCAGAAGTATTTCAAGTCACTGCCTCTTAAAATTAATCATAAATAGCAGTGTAGCTGTTTAGGGCTTAAAATCCATTCAGCATGGTAAGTAGTTCCAGAGGGAAAGTGGGAACAGTGACTAAAACTTCTTCCTGTGCAAGGCTGCCCTCCTTTACCTTCTCTTAGTGGTGTTTTGTGCTGAAGTCCATTGGTGTATAGGTTAGTATTTCATGCCTCCATCCAGAATTTGGCTTTTGAAACAAAATCTCCTTGGTTCTTTGAGAAAATCATCACAGAAAGTGCTTCTTCTCTTCAAAGTGTTTTTCTGACATTAATTAATTGGATCCTCGGGATCCTGTGAGGAGGATAAGGAGCAGCCTGGAAATGCCCATGAAGCACTCCTGCTGCAATGAACTGTAGTAAACAGTTCTGCAGCCTAGCTGAATAAATTTTTTTTTTCCTATTGCCCAAATAGCTTTAAAAGGGTTTAAAAAGAAGGGCACAAAAATTAAAACTGCTTTTGAACTTTCAGCAGACTTTTATGCCTACGTGCTTGTGGATGTATAAAAGCTGCTGGTCAAACAAGCAGGGGCAGATCCTCTGCAGCTCCCAAATTACAATGGTGCCATTGATTTCATTGGGTCTGGGCTGCCACAGGCACACTGAAAGGCCTTGCTCCTTGCTTGGGAAGTAAAGCAGTGTGTAGTAACACCTGATTTGAATAAAGAGCTTTAAAACCTAATCATCATAATGGTAATAATACCTAAAATGAAGATGCACTCAGAAACAGATGGAATAGATTTTCTGTGAGAGTCAAGAGAAAGACACATTAAATGAATGAAAAGGAAAAGCAAAACAAAATAAAGTCATTGGTATTTGTGGATATAACCTAGTATGGAAATGGAAAATATTTTATCTCTCCACTGGATTACTGAAAATTCCTTTCTCTCTCAAATGAACATTATCCTAAACTGTATCTGACAGTAAGTCTCTGTTAAGGGAACCAGTTTGTGTTTTGGTATTTAGGGTGGGGTTTGTTTCTGTCTTCACTGAAAATCAGGAAATGCTGTTAACCACTGAAGTTGCTGGGTGCATTTTTGATAAGATTAAAAATGAAAAAATATGCAGTGTTGTAACTCAACTTGGGATATATGCATGTAAGTATTGTCCAGAAAGATCTTTAATATCTAGTTCACATTGTCAGTTCAAGGTCAGATATTTTTCTCAGGATTTATGGTCCTTTAATAATGCAACCTGATGTTTAATTTGGAAGTCAAATAGGTGTTAATTGAATGGGTTGGGAAACAGTGATTGATTAAAAGAAGACAGATAAATACCATACTAGACTAGGAGTACTATTTCAGTCTGCCAATTTAAATGAGAAGTGTTACCATCACTGTATCAGGTTTGTGGTATCTTCCTATTTAGTGTAGGCAGAAGTGAGCCTGAGAGATGGGAGAAGAGCTCTTGAATAAATTCTTGATCTGCTGTGTTTTGTATGTTGCATAAAGGAGAGGCTGCAGTAACTTACTCTTTTTTGGTCCTTGGCAACCAGGGTGACAGTGGGGACTTTTGTAGACCCCTCAGAGTGCAGCAATATTTCTGGGGCTTGAACAGGCTTTAGCATGGTTGTGGTGGTGGCTCTTTGACCACAAACACCAATGAAAAGACTGCTGCTTTTGTGTACTAGCTATAGAAGGTCTTCATTCTTTACAAATCTGCTCCAATTATGTGTTCCCCTTTTTCTGCTGTTTTATTATTCCTACCCTGTTTAAGTAAGCATGGGAAACCATTATTGATTATTGATCATTGCCTTGAAGAACCTATGTTGTTTCCAGCATCAGTTGTTGGATACAGTGCTGAGCTTCCTGCCTTACTCCAGGCTAAGAATGATGAAGAAGCCTTGTCCCAGTGTGGTTAACACTGAGCTCAGTTTGCTGAAGCACCAGCATCCATCTATCCTGGAAGGTAATAGCTGAAAAAAGGTATTACAAAGCCCTGCAGCCTTTCTTTTCATGGTGCATTTAGAAGTGGGAAGAAGCAGTGTGTTTACATTCATATTTGAGACAAGTATTGAACCTTTTTGCTGCTTTTTTTGTTGATTTTGTGTATTTGTGGGCTCTTGGTTGGTTTCAGGTTGTGTTTTGGTGGGTTCTTTGAACAGGAGACCCTCAGTGCAGATGTAGCCAAGTATTTTATTGGCTTAGTGGAAGAGACATTGTTGGATCAGCTGCTTATGGTTTCTTTGGATGACGTGGGCAGGATTTGTGTTTTAGGTTGGATTTTTTTTAGGCAGCGAGTATCGAAACAAACAAAAAAGGTAAATAGAAAAGAAATGAGGGGTGGAGGAAGTAAAGGAAAGAAGGTGCTAACTGAAAGGCAGTATAAAGGGGAATACCAAAACTCATTCAAACAAAATCTCAGTCTACCACTACATTCTTTAAAATGCTGGTAAATATTTTAACCTGGATTTATCTCTATATGAAGTACCTGGGGATTGCTGATTACTTGGATTGGTAATAATAATCTCTGATAAAGACTTTTTTGGTTCATTTAATTTGTTCAAACTTACCTTGTGCCTTTTTTTAACATGTAGGTGTCTCAATAGCTTTATTGAATGACTGTATTTCAAATTCAATTGCTCTGTATTATGTAGTAACTACCCAAGGTGTGCAAGCCTTGCAGTTACTCCCAGACCTGCTGTGCTGTGCACAAACCAGTTGCAGCCCACGTGTCTAACCTCTAAAGGATCCCAAAGCCTCTCCCAAGTTTGTACAGTTGATTCTCTTTGGCTTTTTTTCTCTCTAAAAAGCTGTTCTTGGTTCTTTGGTCAGTAATGAGACCATTTCAGTGTTTCATTGGTCAGGAAAAAGAGGTGATTTGGAAGATGCAGCGTGTGCTTCCAGTTTAACAATTGTCATTAAACAAAGGCCATGCAAAGTTGTTCAGCAGGTATTATTACAGTGCAGTACAGCAGAGTTTCTCCCAAGCCATGTCCTTTCCCCCAGGATCACAGGATGTGCAGATAAGCAGCAGAACACCAAAGGAGTGGCAGCCTGCTCTGTTTGTGTGTTTGGCTCTGGATGGGGCTCTCTAAGGTCCTGCTCACTGGAATACAGTGTACAGAGAAGCATCAGTGCTTTGATTTATTACTTGGCAGTGGTC
This sequence comes from Climacteris rufus, assembly GCA_013398175.1. Taxonomy (NCBI): domain Eukaryota; kingdom Metazoa; phylum Chordata; class Aves; order Passeriformes; family Climacteridae; genus Climacteris; species Climacteris rufus. Next base: position 55,456 of record VZRZ01005816.1, read on the forward strand.
TGGGAGTGTAACCACTTTAAATTATGGCAATTATTATGGTGTAGTCCACAAAAAAATGGACTAAAAAGATGGATTTCTCTCTATTTACCCTCTCCCTGATAAAACTCCTGTTGTTGCTTAGACTCGAAATAGGTCATATAAAGTTGAAGACTTTGTATACTGGTAAGAATCTGTGCTATCATTCAGTAGCATGATGTATTTCTTATACATGTGTAACCTGTTACTTTGCAGTAAGTGTTTAGTTTGTGTTTATAACAGGAAACCAGTTTAAATTACTTTTGGGAGAGTAGATATTTAACAGGCTCTTTACTCGTAGACAGCATTCATAAAAAGATTTGCTTATTTATCTCAAACATGAAAAAAATGTCCCCAGCTGAGTATGAAACTACATGTGCTAGATGTACTTTTACAAAAAATTAAATTCACTATTAATGTAAACAGTGTGAAGAATGCTGTCTTAAATGCAGAAAAAATAGATTATGGATTACAGAAATTTTGGGCTAAACAAAGAGCTGTAGCTAATCAATTTTTATTGTTCTGAAAAAGTGATACTGGAGATTAAAAGGAGAAGAGAGAGCTTATCAGATTTCAATAAGACAATCAATGACATAAAGACAGATTTTTCTTTTCTAAAGTGGGATTGTAAAGGAGAAATTAAAAACTTGACTCTGAAATGTTGAATTTCATGAATTTAATGTTCAGAATGATATATTAATTTCAGTCATATTTCATAGTTAAAGAGCATATATATAACAATCTCTGTTCAGTGTATTGATCAGGAGACCTGTGGGACTGATGCAGAATGACTAGAAGATTAAACTTGAGAATTACTAGCAGCTGTCTGCAGAGCAGTTTGCAAGTGATCTGCTCGCACAGTGTAGGGGGGAAGAAAGTAAGTTGCTTTTTGCTAAAAGAAGAAAGGAACCTTCTTTTTATTAAGATATTCTTTCCCACATATGGTTGGAAAAACTTAAATTTAGCTCCTGATGGCAAAACAATTCTGTAGTTTGTGCTAGTTGTGTTTAAGTCCTCTTCTTTTATTGTCTGTTTGGAATCTGGACTCCACTGTTTCATCTATGCTGCAGACAAAATACTGCCATTAATCAGCCAGACTTACTTGTTGATCTGGGGTTAGACTCACAACTTTTTCCTGTGTTTCTGTGAAAAATTTTTATCAGAGAATTTTTTTTTCATTAGCTTAGCAGGTAGCTTGGGAATAAAGAACAATGAAAGAATGAGAAGTGATACTCTGAAATGCTTTGGATTTGGAATGATCCTGTGCTACTTTTTGTGAAATATCTCAGTCATATTCTTTGTTGGTTTTGGAGCCATAAAAGTCATCAATAAAAAGTGATGATTTCTAGTTTTGTCATGTCTGTAGATTTCTGGGCTTACCTCCAGGTATCAGTTGTGTGTTTCACATGGTTTGATAGCTTTGTCAAATAAATATCAAATCAGTTCCATCCCAGAACATCTTTTTTATGTTTAAATGTGTGGACTGACATAAACAATTATGTGTGTGATACTGCTCCAAGGCTTTATAGCCAGAAAATTATGCCTGAGAAAGCAGATACCAGTGCTGTATTTCCAGCTTTCCTCTGACCACCCAGCTCATCGTGCCAGGAATTCCTCTTTTGGCGGAGTGTACTCAGGTAAATGGAGACAGCCTCTCACAAGTGTTTATGCCATTTTTCTTTGCTAGGAGCCAAATACTCCACAGGATCTGTAATAAATTAATGTTGTTTTAAGTGGAAGGCTAAGGTTTACATGCTGTTGTCAACTTCTATTGGAAGAGAGAATGAGTGAAGAATTGAATGACTTTTTCAGGGCTGAACATGGGTAGTCTGTCTGATTTAGTCTGTGGCCTGTATCCTTACTGTAATGGCCTCTGAATTAATCAAAGCACCTGTATCCTTACCATAAAGGCCACTAAAGTGATCAAAACCACTCTTCCCCACCCACAGTAACCTCTGGTCTCTGCTCTCCAGTGTCTGTGCCTGATCTCCCTGGCGTGCTGGTCCAGGTTCTGCCTGCCCTGCTGGGCCAGTGGCCGGCCTGGCCCACAGACACTGCGGGCTCCTGCCCCAAGCTGCTTCCCAGGACAGCAGAACTGTTTCCATCTGTCATCCATCCCCTTGGCAGTGCCTCAAACCTCACTGTCCTTGGGACCTGGGCAGCTGTGTCGGACCTGCCTGAAATCAGAGCTGAGCTCTGAACGCCCTCCAGAGAGTGGCAATGGCAGACATGGGGCCGGAGGAATTCGTGCCTAAGCTGGGGGACCCAGCAGTGCTTTGCAGCTCCCAGATCTGTGTGTTTTGAGTTACAGTGTTCAACTTTACCACACAGAGCATCCAAAATTCTTGAGAAATTCCACTTGAAATTCAAAACAGCTTAGGAGTATTCATTAGCTCCAGTTTTTCATTGCAAGAAATGAAAGCTATTTAGCAAACAAAAGAAGCAGTTACGAGTCTTTCTACTTTAGCTTTTGATTCTTGTGAGATACAGTGCTCTTTGCTGCAGAGATGTCACAATCTGCTGGTTTATCTTAGCTGTCATAGAATTATTCCAATTCTTGGCAGTTGTCAGGAGTGCAAGGAGGTACAAAACATTTTTTGTTATGCCAGCTGGAGAAAAGAGTGGGGTATTTACACGTGTGCATTTCACTAATCTGGCCCCTTCTGACTGAAGTGGTGTCTAGATTAGAAGATAATTCAACTGTGTTTATCTACCCACAGGACTTAAGGCCAAATGTGTGCTGAGTTTCTGTGCTGGGTTCACTAATGTGCAGCTGAACTGTGCCAGAAGGCTCAGCTATCATGTTCAGAGCCATTAGCAGCCAGTCCGATCAACTCCTGAAATATAAGAACCAGATTCTAACTGAAATTATGTAACTCAGCCAAATACTATCATCTGCAGGTTCAGTTGGAGCTGAATGACTAAAATATCACATGCTACATTGGAAATGTATCCCTGCTGGAGACTACTAGTCCTGAATGTTGTTTGTTATTTCTAAATGCTTGGTTTACAGCTATTGCCAGTGGAGAGTATTTCCTGATGTTACTGAGGTAGGGTAGGAAATCTCTTGCTAAGAATTCAAGCCCCGCTTTTTCACTGGGTTTAGACAAAAATTCTAGTTATGCCCTATAAGAGCTGAAGTTCAGAGACTGCCACTTAGGAACTGTAACTTCAGTTTTGTCCTGCCTTCTTTACAGGAAGAAATTAAGGATGTATAAGTAAGAATGGGGAAAGGGGTTTTGAGATTCTATGTAAAAATAAAGCCCACAATTATGAGTTAGATTCTGCTGATTAATTTTTGAACCACAGGAGTTTCCTTTGAGGTGCTGCATTTCCTAAAACAGACTTTTAGATGTGCAATGGCATATACATTGAACATAGTTTCTGTACAGATACAAGACATGGATGATTCTTACTCCAGTTCTCTAGGTTTTAGTACTGTCCTTTTTTTTACATTTAATTTCTCTCAGCCCTTCCTCTTCAGTATTTTCAGGGCAATGGTGAAATTACATACAACTACACAGCAGAATATTTACATAGACTTTAGTGGAGTTGGGAATTTAGTCAGTCTCTACTACCCCTTCAACTCAAGGGAAATTTCTGTGCAAGTTAAAAGAGAGAGAGGTTTTTATAGGTTATTTTAATAGTACTTAATAAAATGTATTTGTGGTATATAATTATAGAGTGTCTAGGTGAAAGTAAATGGAAAATTCATCATTCTTATTGTGTGCTATCAGTGTCTAGATCAGTTGTGTAAGTCCTTTTAGGTTAGCTCATTTGCAGAATAATGGAACCTGCTCATTTTCAGTTCTTGTTGGAATGATTCTTACCTTCAACAAATGTTGTGCTGGCCTTCTGATAGCTTGTCTTGTACTTCCCCCCAGGATAGTGGGGGAAGTACTCATAAAATGCAATAACTGTGCTTAGGAGTAAAGTCACTTCTACCAGGACTTTTTTATTCATTGTAATCCATCCACTTCAATACAAAGTAGGAATTGAAACACCCTCAGTGAAGAACTGGGTTGTTGCATATTTAATTGTGATAGTGGTTGCTGAGATGCAGTGCCAACATCTGCATGTGTAGTTAACAGCAAAAAGCATTAATGCCTCCAGGCTTTCCTGGATTTAATACAGCCTGTCATGCTAAAGGGACTAAGCAGGTTTATTTTTGTGCCAGAGACCTCGTAAACATAGCACTAGTCTAAAGATAAAGATGAACTTAATTTCTGTTGTTTCTTCTTATTTCTTCATTTGCTTTCTCAGTAAATGTTAGTATGTCCTACCATAAATGCTTTTAGAAACTAAATGCTCTGGGTAAGCGTAGTCTTTAGAGTATTCCCTAATTCTCTGCTATTTAGAGCCATATCTCAACATTCAGAATTATTGCCTTTGTATAGCTTACTCCCCGTGAAAAGCGTGGGAATCATGGAAGTATTATTAATTTTGTACTTATGAATAATAATATTAATATAATCATCAATCAGTCAAAAACATCTGCTTGAAAAATGGGAAGAGGCATTTTACTAGGGCAATTTTAAAGAAGGAAGGCAGCAATAGGAAGAAAACTGAAAATGAAACCCAAGATGCAATTCATAAGGAGTGCTTGCAGTGAAAGAATTAACAAAATGCTGAAATTCTGCTTTAATAAACCTTTTTTACTTGCATCATCAAATCTGCTTCATGTACTCCCTGTTGCCAAAGCTCTAGGCTGTATACAGACCTAGGTTTACAGTCTTAGGGTAGCAGCTGGATAACAGGATGCAAAACATTTGCTGCCTGAGTAACACTACTGTTCATATGGGTTTTCCAAAGGCCCGTCGTGAGATTTTCAGTGTTGCACGCTGCTTCCCACTGGGATTGAGTGGGATGTGTGGGAGAGCAGTAGTGGCACTGAAACACGATAAATGCCACATTTTGCAAATGTCAGGTCATATATCTGTATGTGTATCCTGCAGTACCTTGTGTGTGCCAGTCTCGGAAGCTGAAGTGTGAGAATGCTGTAGGCAGAGGGTGCTTCTTTGATTTGGCTTCTCATCTCATCAGAAAGACATAACACAAGAGGAAGCCTAGACCACTGATGTGGTTTTGTTTCAGTTGGCCATTATTAATACCTGTCAGAGAAGACTATTAAAAATGTGGGGAAATCCTGCAGCCTCTCCTGACAGAAACTCAAAATTTGGTTGCAAATTGACTCTGCAGTGTGTTTGGAGATTTTTTTGAAGCCATTGAGTCTTCAAACATGCTGTAGTGTGTGGGCCTGAACAGGTCGTGTAGCTATAGGACAAATGTGTTTGTTTTTCTCAAAGCCCATGTTGTTCCTTGCAGCAGTAGTTAATTGTCTGTTCTGCTTTGCTGCCCCAGCATTTTTCCTTGAGCTGGTGCACCAACAGGGCTTTTGGAGGCAAGTGCAAAAAGGAACAGGCAGATCTGAGTGAAGAGGAAGCTGCACCAGCTGGGGGAATCCAGAGAGCAATAGTTCAGTGAATAGTCCAAAAGGAAAATGAGTTTGCTGCAGTGCAGAAAAGGAGCATTTCTGTTTGCAATGATTAACTGTAAAACCTTTACCTTTAAGCAAATAAATAGTATTTTCTTTTTACAGGTAAAAAACCCCACAAAACAGGAATCTTTTGAAAGCTATAGTTGGATTTACTGCTCTCATACTCATTAGGAAATGCAACCAGATGATGTCTGCTATCTCAAAACCGAAATTACAGTAAATTAGACCTAAGGCAGCAGAATAGGAATCTCTTGTACTTGCCTTTTTTTTTTTTTTTTTTTTTTTTTTAACACTGTGATGGTGGAAGGATAAAACCTGCCAAACTAGGAGCTCAGGACAACCGTGGCAAAATTGGTTTAATGGAATTCACTGTTTCAAATTTAGTCCCCTTTGAAGCAGGATTTCTTTTATATGATAGCTCCCTAAGGAGAATATCTAAACAACTCCTTGAGCAGGATTATGCTGTTGACCTGAAGTCTACTGTTAATATTTTAGATAAGAAAGAAAACTGTGCAAACCTTTCCTTGGAAGTAATATTATATACTTGATTTGCCATTTCCTTGTAATAGTGTTGGAAGTCTGGTACTTTTATCTAGTGTGTACTATAAAAATATTTAAGCAATTGCTTAAATGGTAATGTTAGCAATAAACACTACGTGTCATATTTAATTTTTAATGTTGTGACAACTTCTCAGTTCATGGATAAATGCAACAGTACCTTTACAAAATAGGCATATGCCCAAGCTATTCAAAGTTGTAAGCAAAGATGTTTGTTGGATTTCTAAAAAGCAGATTTTGAAGTTTCTGCTAGGTGAAAAAATGAGTAAGATTGGTAAGAATAGGGGTCTGTATTATGGGGTAACTGTATAGAAAGACAGACACCAACATTTGAGATACTTTGCAGATCCGTGCATGGCAAAGTCCCTACATTGGAGTACTTGTGCAAGAGGTTCTGATTCCTAGGCTTTGAAAAGGGACTGGAATTACCACAGGATCCAATTTATCCTGGTTTCAGTCAGGGTCTTAAAAACCCATGCTGAGATGTTTTTTGCTTTTGTATTATGTTTGTTTTGGGTCCTTCCTGGATTGGGGCATAGTGGCAGCATTCAAAGGGTTTTTTTATCCTAAAATTTATATTAGAAGGTATTATTTTGCATTAGGATTATGTAAGGTCATACAGCATTTCTTAGTGGAGAGTCCCATCTCTGGTCCATGTCCCTTCTGACACAGTTAAAATGAGTAGTAATGACTTTGAACTTCCAAGATGGTTGGAAGTTCAGGGACACTTTGCCTCAGCTATGCACAGTTAGAAGATGCCCCATTTTTGTTACAGATCTTACCCCAACCCTGTCTTGGTTGCCAGTGAAGAAACTAAATACAGTGCAAGAGGTGAAGGTGTCCAACCTGCAGAGACACTGGTTTTTGGTTTATGCAGTCTGATACTAATTTAGGGCCCAGTCAGTGAACTGCTGACCATTTTCTAATATCCTCCGTTGGCTCTGAAATAAGGGTTTTGTAGGATCAGATTGTTAAAATCATTTGACTCTTGCTGATCATGAGATCTTAGCCCTACTCATATTTCTTGAATTAAGCTCAGAGTCCTGTGGGAGCTTTGCCGTGACCTCAATAGGAGTTTGAATTCAAAAATTCAGAGGCAAATAATAGATAATTCAGTTCACAAGAAGTGTGCCAAATTTGTCCTAAGTATTCTGTGACTAAGGTGTGTTCTAATAATCAGGAAATATCTATGCATTTGGAAAGGAGTTATTTCAGAGAAAGCACTTGAACTAATGCATATTTCCTTATTTTAGGACTATTTATTAGTGAGTTTTTTAGGCATTTGGCTTTTTTCCTCTTTACGCTTCAGAGGTACTTCAAAGTAGCCTAGAAGCTGAATGCTGTGGCTTGTAGTATTTCTGGATTATGGTCCTCTTTCTTTATTGACCTAAAAGGAATTGTGTATTCCATCCTATAAGGCTGACAGACATGAAGGCAAGCTGGGTTTTGTGAAACTGAATCGTTTTTTGAGATTTTTTTGGTTGAGTTTTGTTGTTTGTTTGTTTGTGGTTTTTTTTAATGTCTAAAGTTTTCTTCAAGTACTTTTGGGGAGAGTTTTACAATCTGTGTGCATTCAGAAGTAGCCAGTGGATTTAGGAATTACACTGGTGATGTGGCAGTGGCCTGCAGACTGTAAGTGTGGCTGCTGGGAGTTAAAGGCTTTGTCCATTTGCTGGACTTTCCCAATAAACCCCACACTTCCAAGTTTCTCTCACAGTGATGTTCCTCATGATTTGTACCACGAAACCACTGACTTATCTCACAGGAGATGTCACCACAGCATGTCTGTGTGGTTTAGTAGTACAAGATGCACCACCCTGCACTGGTTTTTGTAATCCAGTGTGTGAATATTTTAGATTTGCCTCTGAAAGCTCCATATAATGTATTTTTGTGCAGGAAACATAAACAGTAGGAGTTGCATGTTTCTTTCACTTCTTTCATCGCTGAGCTCATTCAGAAATAGTCTTATTATTTACTGCAGCTGTATCTGGGCACTTTTTTTTAAACGTGCTGGGAAAGTCTTGTTTCTCTAGAAAGCTGATATGGCCAAGACATTCTTGCACTTTAATTCAACTTAAACACCAACTGAATTAAAAAAGAAAGAAGCATGTTAAAATAAAAATATAAAAAAAACATGGCTTCAAATGTGATGTGTCAAGTAAAAATTGTGCTAATGATGTACAAATAAGATAGTTGCTGCACTTTGCCTGTAAGATGCTTTGGTTTAATTGGCAGCTGCAAAGCAAATGCAGCTTGAGAGCTCCATCCATCTCACCCACCAGCCTGTTCTAGGTGCCTTTGTTGAGGACATGTATCAAAGAACTTCTTATGCTGTTTTATCAATCTTTGACTTGCACCTCGAGTGCCTCTGCAGCTTGTCAAGGTGCCCTGGATTAAATCACCAGCAAGACATTTGCTATTGACTTCAGCAGCCAAGCCTTCCCTTGGATTCCCACTGCCCACAGTTGCAAGTTTGCAGCCTCTTCCCAGAAAAGAAGAACTGCTCCCTGCTTCACTCTGGTTGGCTCAGGACCAAATGAGAGACACTTCATATATATGGGAAAGAACTTCAGTTCTGTCTGTCTACAGCCTTATTACTGCTTGTAAAGCAATTAAGTAGGACTTAGGACACCGTTCTCCCAGACAGAAAAGCCTTAGGACAGAAAAATACACAGTATTACTCTGCATATTAGTGCTGTTGCCAGATTGAAGAGGTTTCATTTTATTATTGGTACTGTGCCTATTATGGATGAAAATGTACTGCAAATAGTGAGGTCCTACACCCACATCTAAAAATTTCTCTTCAGATATGGTTAGAAAAGTAGGAGTCATTCAGCAAGACACTTACAATATATATCAAACTGCTAATATGGAAAAATCAATTAGAATTTGTATCCTGAAATACTCCATATCACTAGTACAAGACATTATTGAAGACTGTAAACAACACAGCTTTAGTTAAAAGCTGTTTCCAAGATGAAAGATATATTAAATGAGCTACAGCCTGTATGAGGAATTCCTCATGAGGAATTAATGGTAAAGCTTTTTCATAATCTTTCATGCTTTGGCTGAAAATATTAGCACCATAAAAATTCTTCAGGGAGCAGAGTTGAGGTGGTGGATGCAGAGTGATCAAAACATAAAAGAGGCACATTTCCCCTCTTTATGGAGAGGCCCCTTTCAAATCTGTCATATGATGGATTTGAAATTAAAGTTTAATGTGCACTCAGTTTCTCAGACAGCCATCTTTCTACAGCTTCATTATTAATAACAATTTAGTCTTAGCCAGCTCTTTCTTTTTTCCTGAGCTCTGGATAATTCGTTTATCTTATTTGTTTAGCATCAATCTAAGAAAAAATACTCAGATCTCAAAGTTAAGGAAGTGTTCTGCATTAATAAACCAATGTAAAACCAGTCTCCAATATATTTTGCAGAAGTGTTTAATCCACAGTTGTTTGAATTAAAAAGTAACAAATGTAAATAGCATATAAATAGCGAGTAAATAATGTGACTGGATTTCATATTTGACCTGTATGTAATATTTTGTGAGCTGTAATTTTTCCTGCAAGCACTGTATGAGTAATGATGAGGCCATTTTCATGGCTGATATTGTGTAAGATATTTTTCAGTTAATGTTCACAATATAGAGACTGTTTTGTTGGTGTGTCAGTATATGAGACCTGTGAAACATGTGGATATATGATAGCTCGTGGGAAAATTAACATGTAGCATTAAGTAAAATAAAATTCAAAATGTGTGAATACGTTTACATGATTGATCTGATCCAAAGCCATTAAATTAATTTAAATTTTTGCTTTTATAAAAATATTTCATCAATATTAAGCAAATTATAAATAGTTGGGTAGTCAGCAGCAACCCCTCAAAGTCAAAAAGCTTTGAATTTTACAATCTAACAAGGCAAGAACACTGACAGCATCACTGTCCCTTCACACAGGACGTTCTGTTCTGAGTCCTGCAGCAGAAGCAGAAAGACTGCTTCTATTAATTAATTAAGTTAATTCAGATGTCTGGAATATGTACAAACAATGCAAGTTTCTTCTCTAATGTGTATTACTCTGGAATTAGTGGCATAAATTGAATTTCCCATCATTTAGGCCATCCATGTAGACTTTGTAAGTTTTTCCCGGTAGCACAAATAGTTGTGTATAATGTTGAGAGCATTTTAAGTGAGTATCACAGTTATTGAGGCAGGGCAAAGAGGAAGTAGTCTCTGGAATAACTGGATCCTTGACCCGAAGTTTTTGATAGTTCAAAGCTTGTGCCTTGAATTCACATTTTAAAAACCAAATTACCGACCAATATACAGCCAAGGGTATTACTAGATTTTGTTGCCTGTTTTAAAGTCAGTATATAAAAGCAAAATCTTTTGTAATAAAATTGAAACTCTATGACTAGAGCCTTTAGTGAAAGGGTTGTGTCTGTCCTGTGTACTTAAGCAATGTCTGATGTGGTTTCAGCCTGAAGATATTGCTGTAATTTTTAAATAACATGCAATTGTAATATTGCATAAATTGTGCACATACATGTGGCAGGAGTTTCTGACCTTAAGGACTCAAAATTGTAGTCAAATAGACACATAAAGAAAGTAGAAATGAGAAGGAACTGAGGCACCTGTGTCACCAAACCATTGACTTGCCATGATAACAAAGGGGATGCACTGCCCAACTGGATATTGAATCCATATTTTAGCCTTCCCTGGCTAGTATCTGATTTGCAAGTCACTTTTTCTTATGCAAGAGGGCCTACTGGCATTTTCAGAGAACTCATTGCACCAAACAGTGCTGCAGGTCGGGGCTCTGCAGATGTTCTGGCAATAAAATCGTGTTCTGAAAAGGAAATGGAAGGACCAGCCAAGTGGCTTCATGAATAATAACTGGAATATTTGGCAAGTCAGGATACCCATGTGTCCCAAATTGTTTGGTCCTTCTACATTGTGTAATGTACTGATTTTCTGTATCTGACTCTGTTTTGTTCTGCCTAAATCACAAAATAGTCTATTCAATGGGAAGAAAGTGCAGGAAAACCACTTCCTTGGCATCTGTGTGTGTTGTGTGTGCTGCTGGCTGGCCCAGAGTCACATGACCACCTGGGAGAAACTGCTGAAAAAGTTTTCCAAGCTGTCTTTGATTTCTCTTTCTTTTCCTACAGCATAAACATACAGAGTCTTGGGACAAAGTTTTCTAAGCTTGGTTTGTGTAGGTTTTGGGGTTTTTTTGCCACAACCACTAATACAACTCTGTTCTTTTCAACAGCTTTGTTCCCTGGCATCAGAGAATGCCTGCCAGTGTTGTGTGCACCTGTGGGGCATTGGTTGGGCACCAGCAATGGGTGTGTGAGGCTGCTTTGCTCTGACCAGTGCTTGTGTTTGTGTCCCTGCCCTGCAGCGCTGCGGAGCCGCTCGGGCCGCTCCATCATCAACGGCAACTGGGCCATCGACCGCCCGGGCAGGTACGAGGGTGGCGGCACCATGTTCACCTACCGGCGCCCCAACGAGATCTCCAGCACTGCGGGGGAGTCCTTCTTGGCTGATGGGCCAACTAATGAAGTTCTTGATGTCTATGTGAGTTAGTCTTTCAATTCATCTTCCTGATGGAAAAAAATCGTTCAGTTTATTGTTAACGTGAGACACTAAAATTGCATTCAATATCAACGCTTTGTTACTTTAATTTTGAAACGTTATTTTTGATATTTTACTATTGTTTGCTGTTGTTTCCATCTTGCTCCAGATCATAGGAAATCTTAAATCAAGCCTTTTTCTCTTAGACTTCACTGATCCAGTAAAACCAATTTAACTTGTGCAGTAAAGTGTACAAATGTCCAGGGCTTTTTGTTGTGCACTGGATTTTCTCTGGATACTTTCCTATGGAAACAAATCTGGCATAATTTAATTTTACAGTGGAGAAGCAAATACCTAGGCAAGGCCTCTCACCATTTCAGTTTCCTTTAAAAGAAACAAGTCCAACAAAACCTGTAGAATGTAGGATTTGAAGCAGGGCAGTTTTAATAGGAAGCTGTGATAGGAGACTGTAGCTAATGGCTGTTTGAGAAAGAGAGAAGACAAATTGTGTCTGAGAGGGAGAAATGGTATTGAAAAATCTTTTTACTTCAGATGGGACAGGTTTTTAGTTCATCATGCTGAAATAAAAAATATAACTGGAATTGATTACAACTTACTCCAAGATAAATGATGTCTTCTGAGATTATGCACTTCCACACATTAAAATACATTTATTGAAAAAAACCAGATTAAATTAATATGATTGTTTCATCCAGCTATGGCTTTTTGGTCCTTGAGAGCAATATGGGATGGAAAAGTGAGTGTGCTTAGCCATTTCTTAGAAAAATTAATAGTAACTACCCTGATTACTAAGCTGAGAAAAGTTAGATGTTGGCAAAGTCATTTCCAGTCTGCCATGTGGTGTCTAATAAAGCACTGTAATAATTCTGCTAACTTAGAATCATAAAGGTTGAAAAAGACTTTTTAAGATCATCTAGTCCAACTGATCCAAAGTCTTTTTCCCATTGATTGCAATGTGTGACTGGGAAAAGCCTGTAAAAATAAACGATTGAGCTCCTAGATTCTGCAGTGCAGACTCAGCTTTTCAGCTGTTCGTGTCAGTGTGCACTTACAGGGTTTGTGAGTTGAGGCTTGGCCCTAGATTTTGTTGCCAGCCCATTAATGCCTAATGCATAATGACCCGGAGAAAAAGGGTCAGGAAGTGGATTAAACAGATATTTCCAGTGTAATACCATAAAAATCCACTACATTTTAGATGTATGATATTGTAATGTTTCAGTTTAGGCTTATTCTTTTGCTTTTGCTTTTTCAGTGACTGTAAGAAATCTGACATGATGGGCAAAGCTTTACCGATTTTGCTCTGTGGCTGCTGGAATGGATTGCCACATCTGGTTTGACTGGACTCTCACCTGAGATGTTTCTTGTTGATATGAGGAATACTACAATTCAGTAGAAGATGATAGTTTAGTGTCTTTTTTTAATACAGTGTGGGAAGATCAGGATGGTTAGTGCTAGATGAAAGAAAATTAATCATAGTATGACACAGCCTCTCTCACGGGTTTGAAATGTGTAGCCAAGCAGATACAGATGTCTTTTCAGACTTCATCTTGCAGCGCCTGAATCATGTAATGCTCCATTCACCCATACTCATGATCTTTATGCTCTGTGTAGAAAAATGAAGAGATTTGCAGATGGGAACTCCAAATGGCTTTCTGTTCTGTTTCCCTGAGATCATGCTGTCTGTCTTCCACTCTGAAATGTACAGAAAAAAGCTCTCTGATTTACAGGAGATTATAAATAGCAAGAAATGAGAGGCAAATCCTGTCCAAATGTGAAGTATACATTACTACAAAGACTTAGGTTCACTATCTCAAAGCAAAACTATTCTATAATTTCAGGTATCTTCTGCGGGAAAGATAGAACAATGTACTAATTACATCAGTTAAACTCTTTACAGCATATGTCTGTCAGTTGTTTTGAGAAGGGTGATGGAAAACCATGGGAACCACTGGAAAGTAGTTCCTGAAACCATCTAAAGAATAGAGTCCTGGTTCTGGAAGAGGGAGGGTACTCTTCTGCTGAAGTCAGCTCACAGTTTTTGGTGCTCTGAGGACCAAACACAAAGAGGGTATATTTTTTGGACAGCAAAGTGACACTGGAAGGAACAACGCTTACAAAAAAATACTGCAGGCAGTGCATTATTAGATGGTTTAGAAAAGTGAATGCTCTCTGAGGGACAGAGTTTAGAGGAACAGCTATTATATTTGGCAAGGAAAAAGTGATTTTGACACAAGTTAAAGCAAAGGTCTGAATCCCTAGTTGGTATTAATTGATGTGAATTCAGTGAAGCCTTGAAGCGTTAATTGTGCTCTGCTGGGTCACTGGGCCATTAGCACAGCATGACTTTTTGCTTTTAGGTCCATGGATTGTCAGAACCAAAGAGCCAGTGCAAGCTCTGGTGTTTGCTTGTGGGTTTGTTGTTTTGGGTTGTTTGGTTGTTTTTTGTTTTGTTTTTTAAAAAGGTACTGTGAGTATAGTCTGAGGCTTCTACCACACTAATCCCCACAAAGAGCTCAGGACTACAATGAAAGTGTCAGTAGAAGCAGTACTGAGGTAATCAAAGCTAAAGTAGTGAAATTAGCAGCTTATGACACCCCTGCCTTTCTAGTATGAGTATGCTCAGGCTACCAGCAGCAATGCAACAGAAGTTAGTTGGGAATGGAGTGTGCTGCTAACAGTTTAAAAAGCTGTCTTAAAGTTAAATCTTGCTCAGGTCCTGTTATGCCCAACTGCTTAAACATACCTGGAGTAACAGTGGCTTTCAGAGTCATGCTCGGGTCAGCTCACGTGGGCTTGTGCAGCAGCATTCTGAAAACACTGAGCTTCATTTTCACATTTAAAGGAGAAAACCTTCTGGTTCCTGCCTGTGTTTCATAAAGAACACTTTGCTAGAGTTGTGTCTGGCTGTAAAGCAATGGGAGTCTGGCTGCACTTAGATTACATCTTCATTCAGTTGAAAATGAACATGGAAGGATGCAGGGGGTTGCACAGGCGATCTTTAGCTGCTGCAACAAGTACAAGGGCCTTTGTCATCTGCCCCCTCGATGTTTACTGAGCAGTGCTTGTGGGGAGGGCAGCCTGATGTTAGCAGTTTTGGCTGTTTGGTTGGCAGGACTCCATGGAGTGTGCCAGGGTAGCTGCACGGTGCTGAAAGGAGCAGTTGGGTTTGCGACAGGCGCAGGAGAACGCGCGTGCGCTGCCTGAGTGTGCTCTGCTCGAGTGCCACTGGGGAGCCTTTAAAAAAGCAATAGGCTACATGTGTAGGGTTGAGGGTTGTGGTATTTATTTTTGTCTGCTTTGTTTCTGCCTTGCTTTTGTTTCCTCAGGCATCTGTCAAGCTCCTGCTCTCTGAGAATGTTTCAATGACCTTAGGACCATCTCTTCTTGCTGCTGAGGCCTGGTGTGAGCCTCTGCTGCTCCCGTTACCGAGAGGCGAGGCCGTGGCTGGCACAGCCCACAGCACACCTTGGCCCCAAGCATGGCAGCCTTAGGTTTTTCAAAGAAGATTTGGACAAAGAGTTTCTCTGCCATCATAAGGCAGTTCAGTTTGCAAACACAGGAACTTGTGTTTTCTTCTTTGCAAACAGTAACTTGTATTTTCTTCTTTTTGCATTTTTTGGAGACAGTCATTAACCATTGCTTCTATCCCAACCAGTGATAAATATGTAGCTGGTCAGTTCAAGTTGATATTTAATAGGAAGCTGTAATAGGAGCTGAGATAGGAATATTTGATAGTAACATAACAAGTGGAAGAACTCAATGTATTACTGGTTTTCTTTTTAGATGATACATCAGCAGCCTAACCCGGGTATACATTATGAATATATCATTCCAGGAGACAATGTCATTAGTCCTCAGTTGCTTGCTCACAGGAGGCCAGGTAAAATGCCACCATTTTCTTTTCTTAAACACATTTTGTTACCCAATAAGCTAATGGAGAAATTCATACCATTAAATTCAGTGTCAGTGCTGCCATTGATGTGGGAGAAGCCTGGAATTTCACCCTACATGTTGAATGAGAACTCAGCATAGATTTAGTAACTTCAGTGAATTAGTACTGGCAGGGTTTATTTATGCTTTAGCAGTAAGATTACTCCTTTGAGTAGGAGTGTTGTAACCATGTCTCAGAAATGAAATAGAACATGATTTTTCTTTTTAGATTCTTTTTCTTTTTGAGATAATTTAAAACAACCCACCACAGTTTCCCTTTCCTCTCCCAGCTGGAGAGGATCAAACAGAACAGTGTTTTCTTCCCAAGCAAGAATCTGGGCAGCTTGTACTCCTAACTGAGCCGTGGATATGTGCTGCATGTACTGTTATGAAGTTCTGAAGGACAGTAGAAAATTTGCAAGTGAATTTGGTCCTTGTTTTAATGTTCGTGACTTGATTTGATAAATTTCTGAGTGTGCTTGGTATGTTCAGAATAAGGAGCAGCTGTGCTGTGACTTGGGAAGGCACAGACTGCAGAGCATGGAACAAAAAAGCTTTGGGAAACTTTGACATTGGGTTCATTAACTCTACACTGTGTTTGGAGATTCTTCAGTTTTTAGTTTTTAATGTATTTGCTGGATTGGGCTTGGTTGTCCTAGGTTAAAAACAACACAGTCTTTGCAGGTCACTATAGGCAGTCTCTACATAGCAGAATAAAGCTGCTTCCAAGTCTAATGATGATCCAGTTCTAATTATTAGTGGAACATACACAGACAGATATTTTCACGTGAGGCTCATCATTTTACTTTTCTGTTATTGTCCATCATCAGGGGAGCCATTGAATGGTCAGTTAGGAATGCCAGAAAGTACAAGTCATGAGGATGAAGATTTGCATAGAGAGACAGACATTCTCACTGGACAGTCAGCTGGAACTTTTCCAGTTATTCAGCCAGGAAGATTTCCTTCTCATCAGCCAGAAAACCAGGTGCCTGCTATGCAACCACCAAGACAAAACCGAGAACACAACTGGAAACAGGTTGGAAAAACAGAGTGCACTACTACATGTGGGAAAGGTAAGTGCTTTGTGTGTGTACAAAACATTGTTAGACCTGGTGTTTTCTGTTATCTTACAAGCAAAAGTCATGTCAGTCCTATTACCTGTGCTTGTATTTAAATCAGTACAAAATACAAAGAATGTAAATTATAGGGAGAGATATCACATTTGAAAGGAAATATTTCAGGATTCATGGCAAACTGTTCCCTCCCATACCCTTGATGCACAGCTGCTTTCCTCAACATTCTTTGGCATTTTTTACTGTTCCATTTTACCTCTCCAGGTTTGTCAGATAGACCCTCAGTGTTTTTTGTGTCTTTGTCAATAGTTTTTTGATATTTACAGGAAGGTTTTAATACAAGTCCTATAGGCAGAATCCATACCTGTGTCTGATTATTGATTAACAGCAGTCAGTATCACCTACTGAGTGACTGAATTCTCATATTAATGGTGAATTTTAGTGTCCAAATCCAGTCATTGAATGTGCAGTTGCAGGAACACATCAGGGTAAATGTATTCTTCCTTTTCATCATAGAAGTGTTGGTTGTGTATCGTGTGGCCCTTATAGACATTGGCTTATAGTTCTTGTCCTTTCTGCAGAGATCTGGTCACTCTTGGCAGTGGTGTTAATGAAATCTGAGTCAAAGTGATGATAGGAAAACTGTAGGACTTAGTAAAACAAAGTTAAAATGATATCTTTCAGCCTTCTATACAGTTTAAATTTACTCCATTAAATTTAGCAACAGAACTGCCAAAAATAACTATCTCCCCATTATATGAACAATGTGTGCATGTTATGATCAAGATAAAAGAAACTGGATCTTGAGAGCAGGATCCTGACGCTACTAAGAGTGTATGAACATTTCTTGTGATCTTGGTGTGAGAAGGCTGTGAACCTCTGATGCCCCTAAGGCATTTCAAGGCAGACTAGGTTATATAAGCTGACAAAGAAGGGAATGGAAAAATCAGGAAAAAAGTCTTTACTATTTAAGGCTTTGTTTTCATTTTGCATAATTCAGTATAGGACACTTTCTTCTTTTTTCTTTCCTCCATATTTTCCAATTTCTTCTACTTTGTTTCTTCATGCAGAAACATAGATGATATATGATCTTTAATTATTTTTTAATGATCCACCAAAGCTAAATAACCTTAGGTAATTCTAAGTTGCAAGAAGAAAGAAAGAAAAAAATTTTTTGTACTACCAAAGGAAAAAAGGAAGGATAAATTAACAGTTTTTATAAAAACCTGTGAGATTTCAAAGCACTTTAGTAAAACCTTGGCTTATCTTTTTTTTACAAAGTGAAAATGCTTCCCATGAGAACTGCCACCAACACTTGTCCCAGATTTCCATTTAAGATGACTGAGCAAATAGATCTGCTGGAATTTGGACAGTTTGCAAACTGCTGCTTCATCCTGTCAGCTCTTAGATTTGGAAATTTTGGATAAAACGTTCATGTGTATTTCTTGTTGTCAAGTTACACTTTTCCTTTCTGCATCAGTGTTGGATGCTACTGTTACTGCTGTAGAGTCTTTTGCAATTCTTCACCTAATTTTCTATTTAATTTCAGGATCACAGTACCCAATTTTCCACTGTGTCAACAGAATCACTCACGAGGAGGTACCTGAGGGTTACTGTGACAGCAGTACCAAACCCATTCCAGAAGAGGAGGCCTGCAACCTCTTCCCATGCCCAGCTTTGTAAGATTCTGCAGTTTAAGTCAAGTGAAATAAGCCATTGTCATTGAGATTTTGCATGTGAAAGAGGCGAGTCTAAGTAGGAAACCAGTTTGAACTTCTCAGTACTGTGCACTTGTGTCATAAATTGTAGTGGATTTTTTTTCCTTAGTTGTTGGTGGCCTTCTTCCCCTTCTCAAGGAACAGTAGCATTCAGAGTAGACAGAAGGGAAGCTGGCAACAAGTAAGTGTAGCAGTTTCTCAGAATATGTGAGATTGTTCAGGCAGGCACGTTCCACATGGTCTCCGTGGGTACATTGGTTTCAAGTGAGAGGCTTCTGCATGTGCCTGGCTAAAGAAGAGGCTCTGTAGGTTGTATCACTCCACATTACATCAGTGTGCTACAGAGACTATACTTCCATGATTTAAAGATGAGACAGTGCTCACAACAGCTCCCTTGTACATAGCACCCTTCTTCCCTGGAATTGAGTAGTTCTTCAGCTCCAAGACTGGGTTCTGAAGTGGTGCTCCTTGTTTGCAGCACACTGATACAACCAGCTCAGGTGGGATTTCCTTCTGAAATGACACGTGCTTTTGGGAGACTGAGAATGGCACTTGGCTGAGCAACTGGTTTCAAATACTCAAAACTTAAATATAAAAATATCAAAACAACCAAAAGGACAATTCATCCAATGTGTGCAGTAGAAGAGAAAAGGGTTAAACCCAGCTGCCATTATAGCAACTTTGGTTTAGGTCAATATTCCATCTCTCTCATAGTTATACTCTTCAGTTCTATTCTGAGTAGCAGGTGGCAACTCCTTATCCCATGGAAGTTTCTAATGGCGTTAGTGCTCTTACAGGGTCAGAGATGTCTGATGAGCAATTTCCTAGTGCATGTTAGATACTCAGGAGCTTCTGAAGCCGTTTTCCTGGAGAGGTCTTCTCTCACCAAAAGCATTTTCCTCACCTTTTTCATTCTAACAACTCACATTAATGCAGGATAATATCAAGAGTATAAATAAAGAAATGTAAATATTGAAATGCAGAGATTTTGCTTGCTCTCCACAAGAGTTCTGAAATAAAATGTGTGAGCAGTTCAGATACTTCACTTAAGTATGTCTGTCAAAAAATTGAACGTGACATATCTATACAAAGGCAGCTAAATAAATACAGAGAAATTTTGGAATGAGAAGAATAGCTCTAGATTTTTTTCATCTCTAAAATTAATTGCACATTGTTTATCGCTTACTATTTCAGTTCTACTGATGAATGAATGCCTGGATGAATTACATGATTTTTGTGTTATTGCTCTTTTTTAGAGCCTTTGCTGCAGAAAACTTTCATGCAGCACATCTAAAACTTTTGGAAAGTATCATTAGAGCAATAATATATACTATAGGTTGGTTCTTTTAAAAATCAAGCAGCTATTAGAGACTTAAGTAATGTTTGTAATATGTCTTGAGACCATGAGTTGTGCAATCCCTGTCCATGCTCATTATTATCAACCTATCCAGGCAGACTGTGCATACAACTATGGGACGGTGTCTCCTGAGGGGTTGTTGCACACACAGAGGGTTCAGGCGCTCTGTACCAGATCAGAATCACATCATTCAAGTTCTGTTAAGATCAGTGTTAGAGAATTCTTTGTGGAACAAAGATGTCCTTTTTTTTTCACTTCAGCTGGGACATCGGGGAGTGGTCTGAGTGCAGCAAAACGTGTGGCCTGGGCATGCAGCACCGGCAGATCCTGTGCCGGCAGATCTACGCCAACCGCACGCTGACGGTGCAGCAGTACCGCTGCCAGCACCTGGAGAAA
Source organism: Climacteris rufus (assembly GCA_013398175.1). Taxonomy (NCBI): domain Eukaryota; kingdom Metazoa; phylum Chordata; class Aves; order Passeriformes; family Climacteridae; genus Climacteris; species Climacteris rufus. Next base: position 75,599 of record VZRZ01005816.1, read on the forward strand.
CCCGACACCACCAGCACCTGCCAGCTCAAGATCTGCAGCGAGTGGCAGATCAGGACAGAGTGGACCTCAGTAGGTGCCGTGGATTTGTTTGGGGCAGAAAACCTCAGAAAAGAATAAGAATTTTCTTCCAGGTGTCACTGATCAAACATGAGGGTTGCTTTTGTTTAAAAAAAGGAAGTGGGATATTGAAAGCCTTGGAAATAAGCGAATCTTAGTTCAATAAAGCCCTGCTTGATTATGACCATTAAAGTTTCCTAACCAGAAGGATGTCTTAGCAGGAATGAGTGAGCTGTGTGTTGCCAGCTCCCTGGTAAACCACTGCAGCCCTAGCAGAGTCCTGATGCAAGCTCCCTTTTGTTACAGTGTTCAGTGCCTTGTGGAGTGGGGCAGAGGACTCGAGATGTGAAATGTGTCAGCAACCTCGGGGACGTTGTGGATGACGAGGAATGTAACATGAAGCTGCGGCCAAATGACATTGAGAACTGCGACATGGGCCCCTGTGCAAAGAGCTGGTTCCTTACAGACTGGAGTGACAGGGTAAGGCTTCTCAGACTCTTTGTCCTGCCAAACCTAAAACAAGAGCATCAGAACTAAAAAATGTACATCTCTACAGCCATAAAGGCAGTAATCATATTTTTCATGTTTATCCTTGAGCCGTTACACAGGCAAAAGCAAACAAAAAAAAAATAATGATCCCAAGGGCTTCTTGAGTTTGTGTTAAGATGCAAGAATGCATAGAAAGGGCAAGCATGTGGGTACACGGCCATGTCTGGATTTAGAATTGGCTCTGAGTCTGACCTTCCCAAAGTATTGAGTGTGCTGAGATTTATTATTCTTCTTTGCTTAGCGCTGAGTCTCAAGATTCAGACTCTTACAAGTCTCCCCACTGTTTTTTAAGGGATACAGATTTGAGGCCTGATGTCTGAGTTTAAGTTCAAGCCATAAACCAATTATCTCCTAGGCCTGAAAAGAGAGGAACAACTTCATAAACTCAGGCAAGCTTGGTTCAGGCTCTTGTATTTTATGAACATGGACGCTGGGGTTTATTTTATTCCAGTGAGTCAGATTCTCTGCATGAAAGCAATAAAATCAGTGGTGATTTAACTTGTTTCATGACTGGGATCAGAGTTGCTGTTCGGTGGTGATATTTATATGCTTTCATTAAAAGACTTACAAACATGGGCTAAGAAAAGCCTGGTATTTTGGTCCCTCTTGTGGATGCTTGCACATCAATTTTGTTTGTAGACAAGTTCAGGCTTCAGTCTGTAAAATCCTGGTTGCATCTCCCTTTTCTTTGACAGAAAAAATGATATAATTTATTGTCGAAGCTGTAAGAGTACATTCATAACTTCATGATTTTATTGTTTAGATCACTTTGTGGTAGTATCTCTGAAAGCTGGAAGTGTTGGGCTCACAGGCTGTGCATTAGTTTGGACATTCAGAAGATTTTCTGAATGGTTTAGATGCAGAGATGAAGCAGGAACTTCACAAGTGGGACAGGTACCTGGCATGTCACAGAACTTTAAAAAGGCTGATCAGACTCTTGCTACAAGGTCTGCAAAATTCCCAGCCTCCAGGCAACTCAAATAGATTTTATAAAGAAAACAAAAATATAGACTAGTAAAACTGTGTTGTTGTCACTTTTTTTCCCAGCGTATGCTCTTGCAGACTATGGACAGAATGATACCAGGAGAAGTAGAGGTATTAGTGCAAAGGGCAAAGATTTTCCTGTAGGAAAATGGCAGTGGTTTATTTTGTTTGGGTTTTTTTTTTTAGCTTATAGATCTGTTCTTTGTACAGTGCAGTTAAATGCATTCTACCTTCAAAGACATTTTTTGACCAAGCTGCTATCACCCAGAGCAGTTCCACCACATAAAGCACAGACATTGCAGTGAAGACTCTAGCACTGTTCTCTTCATTATTCTGCACTGGTATTTTGTCCTCTGCAGAATTAAAAGCAGCTTTTGAGCTGAAGGTTTAACTGTAGAATGTTATTATGCTTATTTATATGTGTTAAATGAGATGTAGAAATGAAGCAGGTAATGTGGAAAATGTTGGGAGTTTTTTTCTTACCACAAACTTTTAGGGCTGAAGAGTAAAGAATGGATTTTGTTACCTTCTCAGTTTATATAAGTGTACAGATTAATTTCTTCCAAATGCTTGCTACTGTAGTTGGCATTATTCACCATCACTTCTGCCAGGAGTGGGTTTGGAGTTTGATTCACAAAGAGGATATAAGAAACAGCTTATTTCATGAAAAAAGTAGATTTGAGGTGGAATATGCAGGATCTTCTAAGATTCACACATACCTCATAACTGGGATGTTCAGAGGTGCTCAGTGGCAGGGATTCCAGTGGAAGGCAGTGAAATACAGGAGTGATGAATAGCTTTGCAAGGTCAGGGCTTTGGCCAGTAGCTTTCTTAGTGTGCCTTGAAAGGGCTGCTTTCTAGGATCAGAAGTCTCTCTTTGTAGAGTGTGTTTCTGTTGAGAGACAAGAGAATAATTCTGCCATGGAATAGAAATGGGCATTCCCAGGTGTATGGACTTTGCATGTGTCATTTCCCCAAACAATTCTTTAAAAAGTGCTTTAAGCCAAGCCACACTTCAGCAATAAGCATAGATCAGCGATGGGCAACCACAAATGGTTCAGATAAGTGGCCAAAAGTTCAAATGCTTTAAAAAAGCTTGTACAAACCTCTTGAGTCTGCAAAACTGTGGTGGAAATCTCACAAGAACAGACCTTCTTTGTGAGATTTATTACATGCCTACTTCAAGTCCCAGCTGGAAATACCACAGAACAGTCTTTCCCATTGTATTTTGACATTTCAGCCGTGCCTAGAAATAAGAGGTAAAAGAACTTATCATAACTTCTGGAACTTTGAAATGGTTGAGTTCAAACTTAGTTACAGCTGTAAGGGAAGGCCTTTTCTGAACCCACTTTGCAAACCCTGAATGTGTACAGTTGCACATGCAGCAAGTAGAGATTTCCAGAAGCCTGTCAGAGGTTGGTTAGGCACATATTTCCTCTTTCAGCAGGGGATAGATCAAACTTCCATGACTGGACTGAAGCGATGCATGGGGCATTACAGTATAGCTTTGGTTAACTAGTGAAACGTCAAGAAACAAACACATCAACATAAAAATTACAGTTGTCTTTGCTGCCAACAGATGTTAAATTTCAGGATTTGATAAGTGGTACATACTTGTGCACACGTTGACAAGGGTATTCTTTAACACTGTTTCAAGAACATGGTCTAATTTAGAAATGGTGAAAAGATTTTGGGTTTTCTTATTTTACTGAAACCTTGAAAAGTTTTAATTGGTGCAAAAATCATCCTAGTTACCTTTATTTTCATTAATAGTTTCTCTGTTTTTTAACTGAAAGATTATATAATTACATTTCCGTAAATGTAACTTCAGCAATATAACATATGTGCACGTAAAAATCTGCAGAGCACGTAGAGAAATTGTGTGTAGGAGTTGTGTTTCCTTCCCAGGGTGGGCTGTATGTTACTTTATGCTGTAAATAGCACTTGGCTGCCTTCTTGCCGTGTTCTCCAGTCCTGATTTCCCACAATGTATTTATGTATTTTATGGCCCACCTGTTTCCACCCGTGGCATTGACCTCCTTGGTTTTGCTTTCTGCACACACTGTATTTTTTATATATGTAATTAAAAACCCTTTCATGTTCCTAAAACAATACAGTTCTTGATTTCTGGTTTTTTGGTAAACGGATGTCAGAGCCCCTTGTGTGTATGTTACACAAACACTTTTACCTGCAAAGCTCATGAGGTGTGTGGCCACCATGTGCTCACTGGAAAGGAAGGAGGGAAAGCAATTCATCACTTCTTTTTTCAAAAGTATATACTCTTGCTACTTGTTAGTGACGTAGTGTAAACACCATATACTGGTATCCCCCAGGCTCAATCTTGAGAGAAGGAGAACTTTATACCCATTACAATGGGAAAGATTACAGGTTAAAAGTCTGTAGTAGCAGAGTAAGACTGGGCTTACTTTGTGCCTGTCTTTACATTTATTGCTTTATCTTGAGCATAAATAAGAGAATTAACTTAAGTTTCATGGCTTTGACTTCTACGTGATCTTTAACCTCTTTTGCCTATAGAGAGTCTGGACAAACTTTTGTGATATTTTTACGTGCATTTGTAGAAAGATTGCTTCCTGTCTCGTAATTCTCTAAAGATGTCATACTGCATTAAAACAGCAGAGTTCCACCAAACAGCATCCATTAATCAGTGGAGTAAATCTGGTGAACCTTACTGAACTTAGCCACAAAATAGGATTGATGGGAGCAGATGAGATTCTTGCAAACATTTCACATGACTGATTCTTTGACAGCTCTAATTGCTGGAAAGTTTACTTCTCCTGTGGGTCAGGAGTGGGAAACTGCATTCTCCTGATTTACAGCAATGAGAGATTCACCAGTGTTTCCTTCCAGCTAACTGGAGCATTCCCCTCCTGCAATTTTGTTTATTCCTCATTGCCATCTCCTCTGTTCATTTGTTTCTCATTTTATGTTTAGAGCCTACTTAGAAAAGAAGCCAAAATACAAACAATTCTTAGATGTTAATGAGATTCTGCGGCCAAAATAAAATCTTGGGAAGAAAGAAAAGTTATGGCACATCAGGGAACATAATGAAAACAAACCAAACACATGCTCTGGATTTCACTCATCATTAAAAGGAGTAACAGCAATGCTTCTGTAATAATCTTTTCCAAGAGAACTGGAATAAAAAGGGAACTTCATAAAAATCAATGCTTTATTCCTCTCAATTCTAAAGCATTGCCTAAAAGGTTCAAGTGGGTTTGTTGACCAGTCACATGTGGAACCACCAATGATTATTGTAACTTCCACTCTTCTTTCACTGTTTTTTATTTAAATCTGGATAGTTCAAATCTCTTGAACCCTAGGGGGGAGAAAAAAATCACCTTGGAGCTTGTGCAAGAGTTTGTTACTTTTTATTAGCACTGTTTATTTGTTTTTAGCATAAAATGAAAACAAGTAAAATACCCCTTTTCATTGATTTCGTGTGGGAGTCGTATGGAAATAGAAGCTTTTCATTCTTTATGTATAAACATGTAACTCACTTCATAATTTGCAATGAAACATATGGCCAGGAGAGTTTTGATAGAAGGGTGGCCAAGACTTACAGAGATTTGTGTTTTCTTCTTTAGACCTGACCTTGCTTTGCCCCAGTTCAGCACATAAAGGCTGCTTGGCTTTGCACGTGGCCCACAGTGTCCCAGGGAGGGTGGCAGGCAGGGGAAAACAGCTTTTCCCTGATCCAGGTTATCAGGCAAGGTCCCGGTGATGGGGCAGGTCCGAGGTCAAGCTGGGAAGTCGGTGCAGTGATGGAAACCGGAGTTGGACACAGCCCAGGGATCCTGGGGCAGCTCTGGTAGTGAGCAGGGCCAGGGTCAGCCTGGGAGGTGAGTCCAGGGCTGAGGGGTCACAGAGTCCAGGCTGTGGCTGGAGAAGGCCCATCTCTGGGGGAGCTCAGGGAAGGGCTCACGGAGCAGGGCCGAGGTGGAGTGGAGAGCTGGGCTGGGAGCAGCGTGTGGGTGAGGCCCAGGTGAGGCTGCACAACACCCTGGGGAACTCCAGCCCTGAGCAGTGCTGGCAGCTCTCCAGGCCACTGATGGTTACTGTATGAGCCAGAGGCATTAAGAATTCTGTTTCCTGATGTTAATTACTGCAGAGGGCATTGTGTTGTTGCCTTGTAAGGATGCCATGAACTGCTAGCCTGATCCAGCACCTACTGTATGCATAGATGCACTCTTAAGGGAAACAGTGTAAATCTAGGTATCAGGAAATGTTTTGACAAATACAAAAGGATATTTCTTCCTACACTCCCTTTTTTTAGGATTTTTTTTCTTTTTTAAGAAATCAAGGCAGCTCTCAGTGGATTTATGTCCTTTGAAAATCTGTCCCAGTCTTGGAACTGTGGCAGAAGTGAGCTTCTGAAATAAAATTCTGAGTGTATTACTGGAAAAACAAAGGTTACGTAATCTGTCTAAAATCCCTTCTGAAATGGATTTTCTCAGAGTAGGTCAAATAATGCTAGGGAGTTTTATAAATGTATTTGAAACATAGATCTTTTTTATTATTTCCAGTAGTGTAGCATCAGGAGAATGACTGACAAAAATCTTTACTATCTTGTGGGAAATAATTAAGATGATGAAGGTTAAAGCATGATAGTCAGGAATCCTGCACAAATGGAGTGTTTTATTCAAATTCAATTGGTTGTTATTTAAAAATTTAAGGAAGGTGAGCAGGGATGCTGAGACTTGGGTGAAAGGACTCGAGGCCTGGGAGAATTCCTGCTGCCACTTCCCTGTGGCCTGTTGCCCATTTGAGGGTAATGAATAGGGCTGGCACATTAGTGAAGGGGAACTGACACTGTTGAAGGGAATTTTTTTGCTCTACCCTTGCCTTGTAGCTGTGACAAAAATTCAGGCTTCAACTTACAGTTTTCCAAGTTTGCAGGAACTAGCCTTATTTTCCTGGACTTCTGCTCAGTTGTTTTCCAACAACTATCACAGCCCTGAATGAGGATTTTATTTTTAGTTTGTAATGGGTATGGAAAGCTTCTGAAATTGAACTCATGAAGGAAGGACCTCAGGAAGAGGAAAAATGGCAGACTCCTTAAAACACAGACAGAGGTTTCTGAGGAATTTGTGCCAATTAAAACAAGACTGTGAAACAAAATATCTTTAATAATAGGACCAGAATAAAGTTGCAGCTTGTGAAAGTTCCTCATATTTCACAGTGTTAGGTTGTGGCACTTACTGTGTATTAATGCTACAAATCAATAAATTGATAGTAGCGGGTGTGTCAATTGTGAAAACCAAGGGGAGAGGATTCATTATCCAGCTCCCTGCTCCCTGCCTTGGACTTTAGAAATCCATGGTTTTCACATAGAAGATTTTTACTGAAAAGAACAAAGAAAACCATGAAAAAACAAATACATAATGCAAAACAGTCCGGTTTAAGTTTGCTTTGTAAATCCTTAGAGGGTAGTTAATCTGTAGTAAAATCTTGCAGCAGAAGGTGGAACAACCCTATACGTTCCCATTTGGTATTTCCTTTGTTATTTGATATGCAAGCCTAGTTCATGCATAATCATTTAAAACGTAAGACTAGGAAGATTTTCTGGGTGACTTTATAGACTAAATTTGTTCCCAGCTCTGGTTTGCAAAGCAGAAAAGCAAACTAGATTGTCAAATGAAAATTAGTTAGCAATAAGAAAAGTATTTGCAGAGTATATGCATAGTTCTCTCTGCTTAATGTAATTGAACATACTTGCTGAGGATGAAATGTCACAGAATTGATTTCTGCACAGTAGGTTTGAGTGGGAGCCATTGTGTGGGGCTCAGCTCACCTGGGAGTGGCCTATCTGAAATGGGTGTAGTTTAGTTATAGTTTATATAAACAGGATAATGTTCAATACTAGCACAATTTACATCATTCTTGTATTTTCAAGATTTTGACACTTTACTTTGAAAAGGCCTCCTTAGCCGTGAAATTGGTTTGCTGAGGAGGTAAATCTATTTTACATACCTGTGTGAAAGTGGAAAATGTTGTTGTGCACCACCAACAAAAAAGGTTCTTTGTGTTACTTTGAGGCATCATTTAAGAGAAGCTTAATTACTTGATCTTGCAGATGAAGGAAGAAACCTGAATTTCTAGTTTTTCAAAAATTGTACTTTGTTAGAAAAATTGCTTCTAAAGAATCGCTTCTTTAGTTTTCTGAGTATTCCATTTCAGTAGAACCTTGCTATTCTATTTGAACATCTTGTGAAAGAAATCAACTTGCTGATAGGAAAAGTGGTTTTCTGTTCAGTATCTGTGAAACAAATGTAACATGACTACGTTTCACACAAGTAGCCAGTGTTCCTCAGTGCAAGTGAGTAAAGAGCAGTTTGCAACCAATTGTATTTTCAGTCACTGGTCTCTCTTGAGATGATGAGTGACTGTATTGGTTAATCTTGTTATTAATAGTGGTGTTGTCATGGCATCTGCTGTTTGTAGTTGAACTACTGGAACTGAGCCCTGCCACTGTTACCAATGGCAGCCAAATCAAGCTAATAGTCAACTTTTTGTCTCATTAGTTTTTTGAATTATTAAAGAAAATATATAAAATGTTCCAATGCAGAGTTATATTCATTCACAAGGAATGTGATGTTCATTGTGGATGTAATATACAGTTTCTCTTAATTACATTGTATGTTAAAATTAAAACCTGAAGTAGCAGTCAAATGCATCTTTTTCTCTCATATATTGCATATTTATTTGTGGTTTTCTTTGCATGTGGAATATAATTTCTTTGTTTAAATTCCATTATATACATACCTTTCAATGAGCTGCTCATAGATTTTTCTTTATGTTAGTGGTCTACACACGAAATGCTAAATGCCTTTTAACAGAAAACAAAAGGGAAGAATAAGAAGTAATTAAGCAACAAAACAACAGTCAAACACACGAATTTCTTATTTCCTTGCCATGTGTCTGTTTTTTAAATGTCAGTAGTTTGATGCTGCTTGAAATATCAGGGACAGTGAAATATCAGGGACTCTCCTGCTGCAGTAGATAAAAGAGCAAACTCTAAGGGCATAAATGGAATTTATCCTGTGATTTGTGGGTGACGTGTCCTGTCTCTGAATATGTGACATAAGGGTCTGCATATCACTATCTGGTAAGAGGTTTCAGAATTTAGCAGTGTAACTTTGAGAATGGTGAATGTTACTGGAAAGTCATATTAAAAAGCAACATTAAATGGTCATAAGCTTTTATGGCCACCTCTTCTAAAACGAATTAACAACTTACAGTTGAAACAGGCTGGGCAATAACTAGTGCTAGTTACACTTATTTACTACAGGATTTACCTGAATCTTTTGAAACCACCTGTCAAAAAATTTTAATTTTTTCTACTTTATTGTGCTGTCAGACTCTGTCAACTTATATATGGAAAAATTCCATGATGTGCTATGCAGTCACTTTACTCCCAGTGCCACAGCCCTCAGTCTTCTAACTTTGTCCTTTCCACCAGTGTTAAGATCCACCTGGCTGACAGCTTGAATGGTCGGAGCAGAAACTCGGAGAACAAATCAAAGGCTGAAATAGGACTGCTGTCTGAAAAGCCTTTTATTGACATTTTCCGTTCTCAGAGTTACTAATTTGTAGCAAAAAGATGAATAAAGTGAAAACTGAAAGAATTTACAGACAGGAAAAAGAAAGGAAGAGAGCTAACAAAATGCTTTAAAACAAGACATTTCTTTCTTAGCTAATCCTTTCATTTTTGACTGTAAAGACAGGTATTACTTGTAGTGTTTTCAAAAGTATGAAACTGTAAGACAATTTGCTACAGCTGAATTACAAGTCAAAATAATTCACTTTGCCTAAATTAACTGCCTTTCAAGAGTGTTGCTTCTCGTTTTGTTGTGCATTGTGGAGGGCACCCAGGTGACCATGTCCTGTCTCCTGCTCGCAGTGCTCTGCGGAGTGCGGGGACGGGATCCGCACGCGCTCGGTGGTTTGCATGACCAACCACGTCAGCAGTCTGCCTCTGGAAGGCTGTGGCAACAACAGACCCTCTGAAACAACTCCCTGCAATACTGGGCCCTGTGCTGGCAAAGTGGAGTGGTTTGCTGGGGGCTGGACACAGGTGAGCCAAGCACTACATGTAACATACCTGTTGGTTTCTACTGGCATTTTAATTTTAACCTTGTATTTTTATGCAATAAAGATACATGCCATAAGGTATTTCTTCATTTCTCTGGAACATTTGGGTGTTTTTTCCTGTATTTTACTTGGTTGATGTTCAGTGCTTTTCAGCACTTTCTGGGTTTGGTTTTTACTTTGGTGAAAACAAGATTTTGTTCTTCTTTTCCTCTGTACCTTCATTTTTTATTTTTAATCTACTCACCCAGTGTATTTATGAAATGAAAGATAACAGAATGTTGCTTAGCACAGTCAGGTGAACATTAAAGCAACAGATTCGCCTCTTATGGAGAAGAGCCTTTGTGACCATGCATAAATGCATATATGTATATGTATATGGGATCTCCACAAGATAAACAAGGCAAAAAACAAAGGCTAAAGCCAAAAGTTAGCTTTGGTATTGTTTTGCTTAAAGTCCTTATAATAGGCAAAAGAACAAGATTTAGTTAGTGGCCTCTATATTGATGCTCTTTCCTCAAGGTAAATGCTTCCCTTTATCCACATCTAGTATTCCTTCTCATTCCAAAGAAACATTTCTGCTGTCAGGCACAGAGGCATTTCAGAAGCTGTCAACTTGTGCCCAGGCACTTATGTCCCTTTGTGTAGTCTCTGGCATAGCCTAGAGAGCCTTTGGGACTGCTGATGCCAGCACTTGGAGGAGCTGTGCTGTTAACTCTGCACTGCAGATTCCATGATCCTTCCAGGTGATAAGGAGCTGGAAATTAAACTACTATGCTAATGTTTTCAAGTGTAAGGATAATTATCTGTATGTAAGATTATATGTAAGAATAGTAACAAATTCAGATTTTAAAAGTACTTACCTAATCAGTACTTACCAGTTGTAATCACAGATGAAATCCAGGCCTTGTTACTCAGACTGCTCCAGCACGTGAATAGGAACTCTGTTTCCATTTTTGCTGCCCCAGAGAGGTGTCCAGTCAGAGCATCCTAAGAGGTCTTTTAAGTTAAATCACCTGCTTTCTTTGCATGGGATTGAATTGTTGGTGCAAACGGGGTACAAAGTCTGTACTGATCTGAAAGCAGTGTCTGACAACATCAATTCTACCAGCCAAGTGCTGGCTTTTAATACCAAAATGAGAGCAGACAGTGAGTAGGGCAGAGCAAAAGGAGCACTGATGCATGGCCTTCTGTGTCATGCTCTGCTGGAGCTAAGGTGGGATGTTCAGGTCCTGCCTTTGGAAGGAACCATGAAAACACAGCAGTGACAGAGGTGTTTGGTGTTAGAGAACATGCAGTTACTGTACTTCCTCTAGGGTTTATTTGGGTCCATTTGTCTTAAAGGTTCTTTCTTCAGCTCAAGGGGTTTGTGGGAATCTGGTAAATGGATTGTAAATTCTACCCAAAATACAAACAAAATCCCTACTGTTGATAACATTTGATTGGTTTAGGATACAAAACGACCTCTGAAAATCGTAGTCCTTTGTGCAACAGAGAAACCAATATGTTGCTGGACTAATCTTCTAAAAACCTCTTTACAAGTGCCAGAAACAGTACTGTGTGTGTATTTAACCTTTAAATGGGCAGTAAGAACCCAAGTGAGTCAAATGTGCTTTTCAGAACTGGAACTAACACTACATCACCTAGATACTTGCAAACATGAAAATAACACCCTGGCAGATCAAGGCATTTTCTAGAAACTACAAAGAATGTGGGGCTTTGTAAAACTGCAAAACTGTGCTCTAACCTTATAACCCTCCAAAGTTCAGTGCAGCACATATGATCCTGCTTCAGCAAGAAGCAGTAACACTGTTGATGGAGAGAGTGAGTTATGCTTCTCTTTCAATTAGAAAAATAAATACCAGTTTCTTTTCATAGCTGCAGGTAAAACTACACTTTGAGATTTTTCCAAAAGTACACTTAGAGTCATATGTCTTAGACATAAAAATAATTAGAAATATGTTTTGAGTCTGTGGTACCATGTCATGTGGAGAAACATGTTACTTTGTAAACAAGTTGAAGGACATAAGTAGAATAACAGATTTTCCCACGTTTTTGTTCTCTGATACAGTGCTCTACTGAATGTGGCAGTGGAACTCAACAGAGAGAAGTAATTTGTGTTAGGAAAACTGAAGGTAATTTTGATGTTTTGAACCCCTATGAATGTTCATATTTGGAAAAACCTCCCAGCCAGCAATCCTGCTACCTCAAACCATGTGGATCTAAGTGGTTTCATACAGAATGGAGCACAGTAAGTCTGTCATGTTTTCCTGTATCTGTGTTTCGTAAATACATCTTTTTCTGTTTATATTGAAAGAGAACACCATTTGGATACAACCACTCATCATGAAATTGATTTAACTTTGCACAGGAATGATAATAAAAAGAGAACATACTCTTTTCCCAGTGGAGCTTAGAAAAGTTAGGAAGTATCTTGACCAGAAAAAGACCCTGCACAGTTGTTTTTTCATCACTGATCTCTTCTGCATAGAATCTTCCTGTTCTATACAATTGGTTTGGCCCTTATAATGAGATAATGTGGTGTACAAGAAGTTCCTTTCATATATATAGTTTCATTAAAATTAAGGAGTATTTAATAAAGAATGAGGGATGTATTCATTTTTCAAAGTAATTTTTACCATAATATTTTACTGTAAACTCTTCACTGTAATACTTAGAACTTTACTGAGGGAAAACGTATTGTATAACTTCATGTTATTTTCAGTTTTCCCCTGGAAGTGGAGCAGCTACATTCACCACTGTGCCACAAAATGCTTTTATTTCATCTGTCATTTCCTGTATCTGACATAGTTTATTGATTAAAAAAAAAAGCAACATTTTTGTGCTAAATGAAAACCACAGAGTCCATTGTCATCTTAGAATGAGATGACACCATATCTAATGCACTAACTTAGACCCTTTATTGAGCCTTAAGTCAAATTCCCAATGGCAACTCTGCATTGTGGGTGCAGCTCAGGTTTGTGTGAAGTGTGTTGAGTATCTTGGTTCCATTCTAAGGGCTTAAGGTCTCTGCAAACCTGAACTGAAGTTCTTGCTGGATGTGTAATAATTACAGTGTTCCATATGGGCATGTAACAAGAGCAACTCTATTAAAAAAAACATGTTCTATTACTGTTGCCACAGGGCTGCCCTTCCTAATTTGGGTAAAGGTTGTACTTAAAGATGAAAAAGCAGTTTAAAAATACAATATTGAGAATACTTTGGTTAGTTTTTTTTACAATATAGGATTTTTTTATTATGATAAGTTGTTTATGCAATGTTAGGAAAAGAAATAATTCTGCCAAAAAAGTCAGAAAGAAAACATTCTTACTAGTTTTGGGCTATTAAGCTTTTAATCATAAATGACCCAGGTTTAATTAAGTTTTTAAGCATTAGATCAAACTGGACAGTAAGCCAAATCTCAAAGACCTCACTCAGGCAAAATTCTTGGTCAGTGGGGATTTGCTTCAGTATGGGCAGAAATGTGTAATAATTGGCTTTAAAAATACCATACAAAAGTGTCTGGCTTTATAACGGACCCTGAAGGAGCACAGAAATATTTTCTTTAGAAATTCAAAGAAACTTACAATGCTTAGTAAATCAACGTGCTGCAAGAAGTGAAAAATAATGGAGTGCTAGAAAAAAAGGCAATTCAAATTATTCCTGCTTGTATATAAATGGAAAAAGGGACAGTGAAGGGCAGTGCAGTCAAGTATTAAAGTTCAGTACAGTAAGTTCTAAAAGTAGGAAATGTGAACACTAGGGAAAGAGTAGATTTGGGAGAGATGTCTAAATGAGCAGAGAACAACAGGACTAATTAAAGAAACAAGGTTCTAACTAATAAATTCAGAAAAGCAATTATCCTAGCTTGCTTTCACTTGCACAGTGTCCCCTACATTTACTTGTCCAATTGTTGCTCCTGTCGTCAAAAACGTTTGGGAATCTTTAACAAAATTGCACGTGTATATTAAGGGCTTCATAGGTAGAAAATAAAAGCCAGTAGTGGTGACATTGATAAAAGGCTACAGTGATACCTGGCTTCAAGGTTCCCATCTTTTTCTTTCTGTAATTACACATCTCCTATGGTCTTCATGAACTTCAGCTTCGTTGTTTCAGTGTTCCAAGTCCTGTGAAGGAGGCTTTCGGGTTCGGGAGGTGCGCTGTCTGTCGGATGACATGGCAGCCAGCACGCAGTGTGAGCCACAGCTGAAACCTGAAGAGAAAGAACCGTGTAACACACAGGACTGCATCCCTGAAATAGGTAAGAGGAAACTTCTGTTTTAACTATGGAACTCCATCTAGTGGAGAAAATATTTAATAGTCTTGCAGAAGCTTTAACAGTGTGTTTTCTTTATCGAGTTCAGAGTTTTATTTTTACACAAAATACAGCTCTTTTCTATGCTTTAAAAGTAGGTTTCCATTAAAAATATTTTCCTTGGAATGTGTAAGAAACTGGCTTACCCTTGAAGTTGCTGAGAATGTGAGAGATCTGCTTCTGTGGAAATGGTACATACAGGGTGTTTTTGTGCAGCCTCCTTGCATTCTCCAAGGTTTCTCTTGTCAGAGTCTTTAGAACAAAAACATAAAAGGATCATGTATTATATACTGTCTTGGTAACGGGTTCTATAAGAACCAACAACATTACACTAAGACATTTCATACAATGAAGCAATTTTCTTTTGTATTTAGTAAATACACACATGCACATAATTTGGCATTGGAATTAGTCATTCATCTTGTACAGATTGGATTTTAATATTAATGAGAAGGGCTAGGAAAAGAAAGATGCAAGAATTTAGAAACAGTTTTAACTCTTAATGTTCTCCAACAATTTTCAGTTGAGAATTATTTAACATACTTTAAGATAACAATGTAAAAAACCTGGGGAAATGGGGATAGGTACATTTCTTCCACTATTTATGTATCTTTATATAAAATGGATAAAATCTTAAGTAATGTTACTTATTTGCGTAGGTAACCTGTTTTAACCTGACAGTGAATGTGTAAATATAGGTCCAAGGGATTTTGCATGATAAAAGAAAGGGAATTGGTTATTTGTTGTTCTAGTATTGTTTTCTTTAGGTTCTTCTCTCTTCCTTTCTCTCCCCAGATGAGAACTGCAAAGACAAATACTACAACTGCAATGTGGTGGTTCAGGCCCGGCTCTGTGTCTACACCTATTACAAAACAGCCTGTTGTGCATCCTGCACACGTGTGGCAAACAGACAGTCAGGCTTCCTGGGAAGGAGATAACAAAAACTCCTCTGCTCACAGAGGCACTGTCAGTCTTCACATGGAGCTTCAACAGTGGTGCTGCTTTGGCTGCAGTTTTAGCTTCTTGGAGATGGGGGTTTATATTGCTGAGTGCATCAAGACTATGGATAAATCTCACACCCTTTCAGTTTCAGTTATTGTGCAGTTATCTCTTTTAAGATGTTTGTTGTACAATCGTGATTTTTTTAAAGCATTCATTTTTAATGATACTATTATTTGCACCTGCTCATCAGATAATTATTTAAGGAACGTACCAGCCTTAATATTGTGAAATTAATGAAAACTAAAATCAATTGCAGGCAATTACTGGAGATAGTTGACCAGCATGGATGCAGGTGCTCCATTATTTTCTGAGTGCATACTGTTACTTGGTATTTTGGACTGCCTTAAGTTAGATGACTAAATCAATGAAACATGTGCATGAGAATAATGACTTCCCAAAGAACCAGACTCTGAAAGACCATTTATCGTCAGTTCCTTAGCACTCTAACATATTTTTAACTATTTCTGTCCATTCATAATAAATCAGAGTCACTGTTAAGCTCCCTCAGTTGTACTTTTAACTAATGTGCTGTCCTCAGGCAGTAAATATATACACACTTGACTGCCAGAAGGTGCCTTTATATTTAATTCATAAACTCTTGAAGATACACTTTTATAATTTCGTATGGATTTTAAAATATATTACGTCCCAGAGTGACACTAGTGTTTAGCCCTTTAAGTCTTTAACAACTGCACCTGTCAGTGAGATAGATTAACCAGAAAGGTGAAGAGCCTTTGCTGGTGTATAAAAATGATTGTTTCCACTGGCAAGGTCTCTTTTCTGTAGGGGAGTTATTTCAGTGAACTGGGATCTTGCCTAATTCTTGTCTCTGCACTATTGTTTAACAACTACCAAACCAAAGTACTTTGTCCAGACCTAGTCTGGATATATCACCAGTTTCTGAAACAACCACCAAAGGGTACAGGCCTGTGTGCCTTAGAGTGCCTGATCAGGCAGCAGTATGAGTGTAGTAGCTGAATATCTGTAAAAAGGAGATCTTAGCTATTGACATTCTTCTGATTTTGATCAGTTATTGCAACCTACTTGTCCTTTTTTACTCAATGTTTCATTGCACAGATCTATTCATACCACTCCTTTTCTATTACTCAAGAATGGCTGCAGACTTAGAGCTGAATTTAAGTGGTGATTTTTCATTTCTGCAATTACTGTACTCAGCCTTGGGACTTGCTAAAAGCAAATAGTATACTATGCAGTGCAGATGAGTTTTTGCATTATCTGCATGTTCTCTAGCCTTTACTTGAGAGGTCTTTGAAATGTGTAAATAAGGCTGAGGGAAAAAAAGAAACACATCTGCTTATTCAGCTGTTTATTACAGCTTGTAAATTAGTGATGCCCATCTATGCATCTGTTTCTAAGGTGCCTGATGTCTGAGTTGAAAAACAACTGTAATGTTCAGTCACTCCCAGACATGTGATGTGACAGTGCTTAAGGTATCCTGCTACTGATGCAGAGCCATGTTTGAGCCTCACTGTGCATCCTTTTCTCCTTCCTGCTTTGGTGGAGAGCACATGGAAGGGGAATGGAGCACTGGGAGGCAAAGGTTGCTGGGTGTGGTACCAGTGACATGGGTTTGTGTGCTGGGAGCCACAGGAGGGTAGAATTCCTGTAGTCTAAAAGCTGCCTTGCATTCAGATAAAGCTTTGAATGTTGCGATTCGGTCACTCTTGAAAAACAGATTTTGAACATGATGAGCTACTACTGTTTGGCTAAATGAAAGGAAGAAGTGTTGCCCCTAAAATTTGAAGTTACTCTCTGTGACTATAAATTGTCATATGTCAGCCAATAATGTCATTGGCTGTTTCTGTATACCTTAATTTGGGCTTTTTCACTATCAAGAATTGATATAAATTGTTAGAAACAGAAATTCTAATTAAAAAACTTCTAATTCGAGTTTATGAATCTTTCACAGCTGTGTTCCCTTGTATTATACAGGTTTATCCATGTAGATAACTTACAGAATTTTTTATCATATCCTGTTCCTTAGATTGACAACCAAAGAATGATATGGTGAAGGTGTAGTGTAAAGAACTCTGGAATCCAGTATTTCTAAATACAGATTTTCATCTGTGTATCTCATTGCAGCAAATCTTGACATGCATTATATGATTTTTGCTGTTGTCTCTTTCGTCCCAAGGAAGCATTTCCTGTCAGCTTGTTCCATAAAAAGGCTTCCTGAAATCCCCAAGGCAAGTGAGATGCAGACAGCTAATCAGGTTTGCAGTCAGTCCATAGTAAAAATCATCTTACACACACTTTGGCTGTGAGACCATCAGTGACTCAGCACATAGACAGACCCTCCTGTTTTATAAAATCTGTTCTTTTGCTCTGGAATATAAGGCCATTGGGTTATTTTACAAAGATTATCAGCTTGTAGGCTCTGTTGAGCTGCTGTTAAAGCAAACAGCCTTTGTGGCAGCTAGATGTCAAAGAATATATATATACACATAGCAGTATAACCCTGTATCACACCTAATGTAAACAGCTTTGTGAATGGAATGTCATGGGCTATGGTTATACGAATTGTACTTGTTTTTTAAGTAAAGGGACAGTTTTCAGATGTACCAGATAAAACAGAAAATACAGTTTCACCTAATTAAACATCTAATGGTAAGGAAACTGCCAGAATGCTGCTGAACTTAATCATTTATCATCTCATGTGTCAGCATTATCAGAATAGTTGTTCCTGCAAAATGAACTCATGAGCTCTTTTCATCAGCACTTGGATACACTAATGTTGTCTGCACAAAGTAAGTGCTGTGCTAAGGTTTCACCATCTCACAAAGCAGACTTCTGAAATTGTGCCTATAGCAAGTGTTTGTTCTAATGGAGCAGTGCCCCAACTTAGGATGATGCCTGCAGAGGATCTGATTTTATTTTCTGTAAGTCAAAGGTGACCTTAATGAATGTGATAGGCTTAGAGCAGATATCAAACCAATATAAGTAAGAAATTATGCATAGTATCAGTTGCACATACCAATTATGTACACTTCTGATTTTTAATGCTTACTGTCTTTTTCTGACATTTTAATAGCATTCAAAATCGTGCAGAATAGTGGAAAAAAATGCTTCCTTGCCTTGAAGATGCCTTACACAATCCAGGCAGACCAGAGTAACTTAGATACTTTATTTAAAGTGTTTGAGCAGTCCAGCTGCTTATGGGGTAAAATGTGCATGCAACTTTCATGTCTTACAGACATGCAGCTGGCCAAAATTGCCTCCATCCAGAGCAGGCTCTGTGTCTCAAAGCACTTTCCTTTAGGAATTGAGGACTCCTAGTGCAGTTGTTTATCAACTTATCAAGGGCCCATCAGGTTTTGTTAGCTCCTGTGCAATATCAGCCTCAAGCATATGTAGGTAGAATTCTTGTGTACAGCAATTGCATGCCAAGTTTGAGGGCACTGAATTCATGGAGTCCTGCCTTGCTCTCACAGAAGATGGTGTGGAAGCATGAGGGTTGCTCCTGTGGGAATGACCCTGTGTGTGACTTGGCCAGCAGTGAGACAGACAGAGGCAGTGTTTGCTTTGGTGTCTCTGACCCTCAGCCCCCAGCGCTCTGAGTTAGGGAAGGGCTTGTTGGGGAGTGCTGGGGAGTGCAGTGCAGGAGGCTTGGGTGTTCTGCAAGCCTGACAGCCTTGGTGTCCACGTGTACTGCATGGCCATGGGCTTGAGGCAGGACCACCTTGGAATCCCTGCAAGGGGAGTGGGTGTCGTTCTTGTTACATGTATCATCTTTTTCTTTTTTTCCCCCAATACTTCAGCCAATGGAGAACTTTCTCTATGAATAAAGCAGTGTTTAACATTAATGTTATTGGCTGGATCCCAGTTTTATAACGAGATGTTGCAGTTGTATATGAGTTGTATATATGTATGTCATTATAGCCCCGAATCCGGTGAGTGCATTAAATTGGCAGAACAGAAGCCCATGTGGGGCAGCAGCATTGCCAGGACCTTGCTGCTTCCTTTGCTTGTGGCTGAGTCCTGGAAAGTGCCAGTGGTCAGCACTGAGGGAGGAAGGAGGGAGGTGCTCACACAGCTTATGGCTGGTATGGGGGAGGTTGTGTCTCCTGAAGGAAGTGCTTTGCTTCCTCTCTTTATACCACTGTAAGAAGTGAAATGTGCCTTCCAGGGCTTTGCTTTTCCCCATCCTCATCCTGACCCATCTCCCTTTTACACCCACACTAAGGCTTCTCCTCTCCTTCTTATCTCATTTTCATCCCTTTGTCCTTTGTATGACAATATTAAATTTTGCTAGAGTTACTGAAAATCCTGAACTGGCCTTTGGTTTATAAGAATCTGTGTTAAAAATAAGCCCACCTGTTAAGAGAGCTGTGTTCTTGCCAGCCCATGGATTTTTGGGTCTGCATATCCATGCTGGCTAGTTTTAAATGCACAGTAGTGAAGTACATAGTGAATTAATTCCTGTGCAGTGAACCTGTAATTGCACAGCTATTTAAGTATGTAGAATGTTATAGGTAGCATCTAATGCACAGAAAAAAGAGTCATGGTCCTCACAGAGGAGAAGCTGTGTGTTTATCTTGTTTTCTTGAGGCTTAGTGTCTCTGACTTCTTAAAAGCTGTTCCGTGTCTTGGGCAGATAATTTACGTGCATGCCTGTAATTGGAACAAAACCTTGATATTTTGAACATGAAAGTAAACTTTCTATATTTCTAAACTTACAGAACGTTTGTGTGAGATTAAATTTGGCACTGTTTAGAAGATAGAGTCAAATAATTATTTCTACATCAGAAATGAAAAATCATCCACTAAGCATTTTCAATGTATTTTAAAGCAAACTTGTAATCATTATAGTATTTCAATGTGGGTAAAATTCAGACCTGGGGAACGGGAGAAAATTCTATTTAAGAGAAGTCATGCAGACCTGAACCTGGCTCTGCTTCTCAGCTTTTAATAAGCAGAAGTTCTGAAGAGTGAGAGTTCCCAATTTTCTGTATCCCCATGTACTGTAATTGGATACAGATAACTACCACCATACCCCGAGAGGAGGGCAGCTTAATTCTGATAAATCATTGACCTTTCAGAACAGTCTTTGCTGCTTGTCCTGACCTGTTTGTCCATGCTGTGTTTGGGTCTCTTGAGGCAGTGGCCTTGGCAGGGGTTGGGTACATAGGAGCTTCTGAAGTCCCATCATAGTCACTCAGGATCTATGGGGAGGATTGGGAAGGACGAGAGACAAAAGAAACCCTAACTTTTTAAAAATATGTATAAAATTACCTACTTGACCCTCATAATTGATTTTGGCAGAAGGATATACTTTATTATAACTTATTTGTTGTTATTTGTAAATACAAGATGTCTATGGGAAATATGTAATTCTGAGCTGTGTCTATGGAACAAGCCACTGCACCAAAATATTTCAAATATTTAGAATAGGCAGATTTTTTTATTAAAAGGGACCTAATATGTATTTATTTACATATACCATTCAAATTTTGTCCAGCTTTTTCATTATACTAACCCAGCTTTTTAGGGAATTTTATAGCACAGGTATTACATATATATTTTTGTATATATGTCATACTGTACATCCATAATACAATTTTCTAAACTTTCTGATTAGCCAGTTCCTTGAGTGAATTAAAGGGGGAGAGTATAGGCAAATTGCTTTCTGACTCGTTCAGGAATATGTATCTGTGGCAATGTACCTGAACCAGAACTGTACAGCATCCTTTTCATATTGTATACATTTTCTCTTGGATGAAAAAATGTTAACTATTTTTGTTTATGACTAATTTATTTTTTATTATTGTGAAAAATAAAGTAACTCAAGATGAATTTATTCGACATGTTTTGTTCTGTTTTGTTTTTGGGCTGATCTGTACTTGAGTTTCTTGAGAATTAAGTAGAAGCATCAACAAGGGCTGATTGGCTTTGGTGGGGATTTCTGATGTATATAAACAGAGTGAATGTAGTATAACACCTATCCACAGGGAAGTGTGAAGCTCCCGACAGAGTAGTTAAGGTTGGAAGGCATCCCAGGAGACCACCTACTTTAACTTCTCTACTTAAGCAGTGTCACCTACAGCAAATCGCCCAGATCTGTGTCCAGTCAGCTTTTCAGTGTCATCCAAAGGATGGAATTTCCTGTTTGTTTTTCAGTTCGTGCCCATTGCCTCTAATCCTGTCACTGAACACTCCTGAGAAGTGCCTGGCTCCATTGGCTTCAGTCCTTCCCATCAGTCATCAGAAAGCTGAAGGGATGTACTCCCTGGTTTCTGTCTCTGAACGCTGAAGGCTGTTACTGCTGGAACAGTGTGTTGTCGTGTTGGCTTCAGCCGGGTGACTTCTACAGTTGAAATGCCCAAGAAGATTTTAAGTGCAATCTTGAGATCCAAAGCAGAGATTTTAGTATCCAGTTGAAGCAATTACTGAGTGGAAGAGAGGAAATGAATGCATATAAACGTCTGGCACAGCTTTGGGCACTGTAGATAATTTTTGTTGAATGTCCTTTGTTACTGTGGGCTGTTTTATTTTGTTTGCTCTCATTTTTGCTTTGGGATATATTGAAAGAAAAGTGAATATTTGAAGAAGAAAGACTCCAACTTTCAACAGAAGAAAAATTCAATAGGGTAGATCAGGTAGATCAAAAGTAAATTTGCTTTAACATTAAAATAACTTTCATGCTTCATTCGTACTTATTCACTGTATAATTTTGAGTAAGGCATAGGAAAGTAAGTATTTAAAGTGCACATAATATGAAATTAATGTAATGCACCTGTACTGAAATTGGAATTATTAGGACATATGCGTGCAAATAAACCAGAGAAGCATACCATTAATTGTGAAGAAAATCACATTGTGTGCTTTTAGTGTAATTGGTGTCCAGCAACTGTAAAATCATTAGTTCAGTGTGTGCCAGACCAACTGTGTCGTGGTTTAACCCCAGCCAGCAACTGAGCCCCTCACAGCCACTCACTCAGTCCTGCCAGTGGGAGGGGGAAGGAGTTGGGAAAATGGGAGCACTCGTGGGCTGAGATAAAGACAGTTCAGTAGGTGAAGCAAAAGCCACGTGTACAAGCAAAGCAAAGCAAGGAATTCATTCAGCACTTCCCTTGGCAGGCGGGTGCTCAGCCATGCCCGGGATGTGTCCTGTGCCAGCCTCTCGTGCCCCCAGTCCCTCCCTGCCAGGGCAGTGTGAGGAGCAGAAAAGGCCTTGGCTCTGCTTAAGCACTGCTTAGCAGTGATGGGAACATCTCTGTCACCAATACTGTTACCTGCACAAATCCCAAACATATTCCCATACTAGCTACTATGGAGGGAATTGCCACTATCCCAGCTAAAACCAGCACAAATTGCTATCTGGAACACAGGCAGTCTTTCTCCAGAGTGACAGATAAGCTGCAATCTGAAAATTTTATCAAGGAACTGTAGCTTTGCAAATTCTTTTGGTAAATCAATGCAAGTAATATATTTCCCAGCATTCCAATTTGGTTTTCTTGCTATTGATATTAAAAAAGAAAAATCACCCCAGTCCTTAGTGAATGATCCTGTGCTATTGTGGGGACTGCAACTACTTGAACCTTAGCATCTCTAGTTCCAGTTCCTGAACCTTAAGTCAGATGACTGAAATAGCAGTGTTGTGTTAACCCGGTGGAAACTGAATCCTTTTGGGATAGTGTACTGTCTGCACCAGGTAATTATTTTTGCTTTGTATTAAGACTCATGACCAAGAGTCAGCCCTTGTGAGGAAGAGGTAGCAGCTGTTGTCTGAACTGCCCAGACTGTGCAAGGGTGAACACTTGCAGACTGTTCCTACCTCCCAATTCAAGTTGCCAGCTGACTTTTGTATTGCCACATGTCCCTGTGGTGTGAGGTTGAAAGAAAGCACAAGGTTTGCCAAGGAGAAACAACCAATTTGGAATTGTGTTGTTGTGGAACTTTGGGAAGGTACCCTTCCTTATTCTGGAAAACAGAACCATGAATCTGAGGGTTGGAGAGTAAATCCACTGAAACTAAGGGAACTAAACCAGACTTCTATACCACGCGGTCTGTGCTAAATTAAAAAAAAAAAAA
>VZRZ01005816.1:98716-189822 GCA_013398175.1 Climacteris rufus
AAAAAAAAAAAAAAAGGCATTTCTATTATTTGATTGGATCTATTTTTCCATGCAAGAGACGATCAAAACTGAATTAAGAGTGTGTTGCCCTGGGAATTACAGTAAACTTGTTTTCTCTCCCTTAGAACAAGGCTAGCTGTTGCTTCAAATTTGCATAGACCTTGGAATGGATGGACCTTCTGACTTAGAGCAAAATAGGAAGAAACATGCCAGTGGAAGAAAATGTTCCTGGAGCTGAAGGTACTGCTTTGGAGCAAGTCTAAGGTATCCTCTCTTGTTTGTTCTTAAAGCACTGTTCACTTTATTACATCTCCAGAACTTTAACGTTTTATAAGTTCCAGCCTTCTCCACCACTGTTGCAGCTCTTTACTTACAATTTGTGACAGAACTACTGCTGCTGGTCTTGGCAACCCTTTGAAAAAGCTGCTGCTGGTCCTTGTTCACAGCCAGGTGGTGTCAGGCTGCAGAAAGTGTTTTCCATAGGCAGGTCAGAAGATCTACTTAGTTGAAATAAAATAACAGGTAACACAAAAGGAGTAGCATGTTACTTTTTCACCAAGAAGCATTTAGAATGCTCCTTCTAATATCTGCTAATTTGGTTTTGCAAGGTCATCATAGACTCTCTTTCCAACAGCAGTATGTTCTCTTTGAACCAGATTTCCTGCTGTCTGGAAAAGTCTCTTGGCTTTTTTATTTGTTTTGTAGAAAGAATGCTTCCTGTTTTTTTACAGTTAAGGGCTATCTTTTCCTGGAAATGTTGCTGTTGCCTTAGAATGAGAGAGTATCCTATGGATGCAGAATTAAGAAGTAGCCAACATGTGGCCTGCTCAAAAAGACTGTCATAAATTCACCAGTTCAGAGGGGCTTTTGAAGATGAGTGAATGCTCTCTGGCTGCCCCAGAATAAGTGGGAAAGAGAATTTGTAAAATCCAGTCCAGATTAATTACAAAGCAGCCCCTGTCTGAAAAATTATTTTTACTTTAGCCGAACCAACTTGCTCAGCACTGAATCTTGGCTGAGTGTGGAGAATAAAATGTAGTCATACTGTGTAGTTTCATCCTAGAGAGTGGCAGGTGATGTGCTCAGCTATATAAATGCATGAGGCACTCAGACTTTTTTTGATATATTTTGACTCAAAAATGTGAAGCATTGGGAGCCTATAGCAGCAGTAAACCTTTATGCTATTTTAACCACAAAGTAGTGAAGGAGAGAACAAGGAAAAACGTGGAAATATTCTACCAACTTTTTTATAGTTGTTAGCAGATAACCTTGGAAAAGGTGTTTATTTGAAAGATTGCTGCTAAAAGAAGGAAAAATTCTGTGCATGCTTCACATTCTAGCACTTAGAGCACAGTGTCCATTTTTACCCATATTCTTGCTGTAGCCATTTGACACATAGTTCTTTCAATTTAAAATGCCTCCAGTGTGGGAGCTACTGTTTTTCTCTAAAACATCACAGTTTTCACAAAACTGTAATAAGTGGCTTCCCTTCCACCTCCAATTTTTTTTTTTTATGGGACATTATCTTCCTTAGGATACAAAAAAATTCCTAAAATAACCAACTTACCCTGTCTTTTTCTGCAGTAAATTGATGTTGTGCTGTTGTACCAGGTAGGTAAGTACAACCTGTGGGTCTTTGATGCAGAGCACAACATACTTCTTATGTTATCAATATAAATAAAGAGCGAGTGCAACAGATAATATGTGTGTGGAAGACGTGCAGAAAATGGATCAGCTTCTTAACTTCTTCATTCTTGCTGATGTGTACTTATATGAATACATATTCTATCTCCATGTTTTATGCAAGCACATTTAAGGGCAAGATGAGGAAGCCAAACTGTGAGCTGCAACTGATATCTGAAATCAATAAAATGAAATTAAACAGAGAAGGGTTACAACATAAAATACTGCATTTGGGATGCAAAATGTAATGATCAAATGCAAACTGAAGAATTACAAAAAATCAAACTGAATGATGAGTTACAGGTAACATTTCCAGCAGTGATTTTTTTTTAACAACGTGAGTTCATGCAAGAATAGGGATTTCTCTCTTACTAGCATTAACAAGATTTATACTTAAATCATGTGTCACATGGAAAGTATTGTTGGAGATTTGAAAGGAGTCTGGAAAGGGGAAATGAAAATAAGTGTCTATGTCTCTATCCACTATGAGCAATTTTTAAATTAATTTGGTTTGTTTATTCTAGAAGGTGAAGCCTGGACATGGATTTAACAGTCCACGGTGTGTTAGGTTCTTGGATTTAATTATTTTGATCATTAGGAGGCTAGTGATCAATAAGAGAGCCTTACAAGGATCAGGAGGGGAAAAGCAATTTAATTTTCAAGAAAAAAGATGCTTTTACCATGTGTAAAGAACAGAATTATTTTCTGACCAGGGGGATATGGTGGAATTGATGCAGGATAAGGATACTTTAGCCAGACATCTATTTTTGAATCTTGCTTCAGGACAGGAAGATGGATAAGCAGTCTTTTAAACATCTTCTGTTCTTCACTGTACAGTACAGCAATAATGATAAGAATAATCAAGTGATTCTGTTTGTCTTGGGTGTTCTGTATCCTGTGAAAGAGGGAATAAGCTGTGCTTAATTTTGGGAAATTGGCATATTCGAAGGGGGGAGGATGCTGTCAGAAAAGACTTGTTTTGATTGGGGATCTGGCAGGAGTGGGTAAATAGATAAGCTTTATATACAATCTCCCCTTGCTGAGAGCATCCAATTTCTTTTGATTTTAATGAGCTCTGAATTGAGAACTTGTTTCTTGCTAAAGAACAATAGTTTAATTGTCATTCAGCTAGATTCATATCCTATATCAGGGATATGTTTTTTGCTGGTGGGGTTTTTTGTTTGGGGATTTTTTTAAATGAATATGTATTTTAAAATATGTATTC
Source organism: Climacteris rufus (assembly GCA_013398175.1). Taxonomy (NCBI): domain Eukaryota; kingdom Metazoa; phylum Chordata; class Aves; order Passeriformes; family Climacteridae; genus Climacteris; species Climacteris rufus. The sequence goes on from VZRZ01005816.1 coordinate 101,625, forward strand.
ATAGGAAGTGCATTGTAGTTATGAAAAGTCAATCGTCCAGCTCTCTATTTTGAGAGAACTTTGTTCCTTGTTAGGTACAAGCCCTTGTCCTTGTCATGCTGGAGTTGAACTTGGATGTCTGGCCTGGGAAACCACAGGCTGAAATTTCCTTTGGATGTATTCAGTTTTTCAGCCAAAAGTCTGTATTGCTTAAAGCTACTGTTCTTCACTCATTTGTTCTAGAATCTTGTTTGCATACTTGATTCCTAATTCCTCCATGCATTTTCTGTCTTTTTCAGGCTGAGTTTTCAGTCCATAGATACTTCTTAAACAACAAGAAAAATATAATTCAGAGGTGTTTCACTTAAATAAAAATCCTGCACAAACTGCTCTACTATGCCATTCTTTTGGTATGAATTTCTACAGTCTTTATGTGAAGGGACAGATTTTTTTTTGTATTGTAAGATTTCTGCAATATCAGAGCCTTGAACATTTTAGCATAGTCCTGTGGTTCCCAATTTGTCACTTTTCCACTGGAATGATGAGTGTTTTTAGCAAAAAGCCTGAAGCACCTGGCTGTTCACATGAGCGATGACTGATCACACCAAGAGTGCTATGAAGCTCAGTTGCCACTTCTGCCATTCCTTTTCTGCTACTGAAAACTGGTAGTTTTTCTTTTAGAACTGCAGAGGGAATGACTGCTTTCCCATCCCCCTGCTTCCAGCTGTAAAGTTCTTGTTTCTCCACACTAACACAATGTCAGCACATTGGCATCTTTTCAGTCCTGTGTTGGAAATACATTGTATAATTCAGTGTGAGTCTTTCTGGATTCATTGATAATAATGCCAGCATAGCTGCATGTGTTACAGCTTTTGCATCTTTCTTTTTATCACTCAGAGTAAGATGGCAATAAAATACTTGAAAGTAGCTATCAGCTAGTTTGCTTCTTTCAGTCTGGCTCTACAGCCTGGTAGTATTCTACAGGAGATGCAAAGTCACTTTCTACCAAGGGAGAACAGTTTTATTTTTCAGTTTAAGCTTATTAATATTTATTGGAAACAAAAATCTGTCAATCTTTGAAAATGACTTGAAGAATCTTGGTAAGTATTGTCAGTATTTTCATCTAGATAAATTTAGTATCATGGGACCTTGTATTTCATGTATTTCAGTTACATACCCACCTTTTTTGGCTCGGTGTGCTCTAATAATCTGCACAGTAATACTTGAATGTGCTTTGAACTGAATACATTCCAAGCTCTGCCTACTTTCTGGGTGCAACCTTTATTTTTTCCTGCAGTTATCACCAACAGCTGAAAAGTTGGATGGCAATTTAATTCTAAAGCTTAGAACCTTTCAGTTTCAGAGTCTTGCTCATGCAGAGCACCTGTATGAGAAGGTCACTTCCCTTGTACTTGGTGTTTATAGTCTGAGGCAGCAAATAGCCTTGAGGCACTTGAAGCAAAGCTAAGAGAATTTTGAAATGAAACATTTCCATTTAAGTTAATGCCATTGAGAAAAACAATCATTTCCACAACTGGAATGAAGGTTATTACACAGCATAAGGAATGGAAATTGTGTTTCTAGGTAGGAATTATGTTTCCTCTGCCACTTTCTGGTTTGGATTTCTATTAGCATATATTTTGTTGCTTTTCAGTTAGAAAATATTAGCTGCAAATAGGCTTGAATGTGCCTCACTACAGAGACAGTCAAATGAAAATTTCAGCTAATATCAGTGTGAACACTACATTTTGGATTGTTTCAGTGTGTTTTTTTTGTAACTATCTTCTTTTTGTTTTATGTTTCAACTTAAGTCAACATTCAGCTATGCTTGAGAAGTAGCGTGAGTTTTCCTTGTACAGTGCCTTTTCTTTTTAGAACATTGCACTCTGCAGAAAAAGCAGAAAATCTGTCACAGTACCTTGCCCATTTGATACTGAGGAAATTTGACAATTAGTTCCATTGAACTAGTGGAAGAGCCTTGTAAAAGTAGTGTCAAAGGGCTGTGGGAGTGCTGAATCTCCCAAGAATACCCTCTCTGTCCCGAATCCAGATCATTTTTGCTGTGGGAAGGTTCTAATCAGGGTTATGGATCAGGCAGTTGATTTCTGTTTTCTCCATAAGTGTGTTTATCTGAATCAGATTTTTAACACTGCAATATCACCATCCCCCAAAACAACAACAATAAAAAAAACCCTTAAGTTGCTCTCCTTTTCATGAGGTTTCCATAGGAATGTTAACCTGTTCTGTCTCTCACAGAACCTGCCTCCAGCCATTGTGGTACAAGTGGTAAGAATGTTGTTTGGAAACTAAATGAAAAAATAATCTTTTTTGGAGCAGTTCAGGGACAAGAAATTGCTGTGTTATACATTGCTTTGTGAGAGCTTAACTTGGTTTCCACACTGTACAGAGAAAAGCTCCTGCCATAAGTCCTGCCTGCACAGACCCCAGGGAAAGCTGCTGAAGAAGACTTGAGGGCTGGGCCTTTGCATGCAAATATCTTTCCATGCAGCAAATGATCCAAAGAGCAACTTCTATAAATACTCTAATTTCCAACTGCAGAGCTTGCTGTCCTTTCTGTGGATTCCTTGCCAACTGTTTTCTCAGTTCTGAAGCAGAGATGGTTCTGTAGCCAGCGTGCACTTAAATAGCCCTTTGAGAGCTGTATTGGGTTTTTGTTGGCTTTCATTTGAACTTTTAAACTGTCAGATTATTTTAGCACCATCTGTAGAAAAGTGTTGCTGGTGTTGCTTGCTCTTTTCCATTGTTATAACAACACAGTAAAACAAGGCTGTGGCTGATACCTCTGTAACATTTATACCAAGGGTATTGCTTTGCCATGTAGCACTTCTTAAAACACTGTCTTCTTTACCTTACAGCCCAAAAGACAATGGCTCAACAAAACTTTTTGAACAAAGGGGAAATACATTTATTTGCAGATTGCCCAATGCAAGTTTTGGCACTTTTGTTCTGAAGAAACTGTATTGAGAAAATGTTAATTTGTCTATCAGATGATTTTGAAAGTGAACTATAGTTAATGGTCATAAATCAGAAGTGAGCGAAGTTCCATTTAAAGGATCCTGTTTAACAGAATAACTGTGCTGTGACAACTTTCAAGTGCTAAATAGCTGAAATATTTATTGAAAAATAAGGGATGCAAAGATACAGGTGGTTTATCAAAAATCAAGTTTCATGCAGTACTTGATTCTGGCAAATATGTCAGAGTGTTGCCACAGCATCTTTATGCTTTTGGAGAATATTAATGCGAGTTTCAGTGTTCCCTTTTTCCTCATAGGTGGTTTCTGGTTATTTCTTAACTGTGTTACTGCAATATTGCAAAATCATTTAATATTGTGATCATACTTCTAAATTCAGCAATCTCCTACAAAGACATCTTAAAATTAGAGTTATAAGTTCATGCTTTGGGATGCATAGCATTTTTTTAATTTCATGGAGAACTTTGCCTAGAGACTACTCTTGAGGGAGCTTGGAGCTTGTTAGTGCAAGATCTGTTTCCATTGCAGGTGGCTGTGGTACAATGGCAAGAGAAAGTACTGGGCCCTGAAGGTTGTCCAGCAAAAAAGCTGTCTTCTTTTTGTTTACAATGGATATTCTGACCTTCTACACAGTTTGGCAATGTAATTCATGAAGTGTCAGGTACAGTAAGGTGCAGCAGATGGATGCATGCCAGGGTTTCAAGGAAGTAAAACTGTTTTTTCTCTAGGTTGTTCTGGAGAATTCCTAGTCCAGAGATTTAATTTTTTTTTAACCAAAATTTTTTTTCAGACGTTTTTATTAAATTCTAAGAAGCAGCTGCAATTGCTGGCAAGTATCTGAATAAGCTCACAATTATATTCCTACAGTACTATCTCCAGCTAATTACTTATTCATTTCAACATGCAACCTACTGGTGATGAGTTTACTACCAAACATAATGTCTGCATTTTCAAACTGGTATGAGTTGCAGCTGTGTTACTGTCTTGAGAGTCCAAAGTGTATAGTTCTGATCTTTTCTTGTAAATGATGAACAATCATGATAATAAACCTTGTCATCTTAATTTGAAGAAAAAAAAAAAAAGAGGAATGCCGAAGTAATACCTTTAGGATTTTAAACTAGTAAAATACATATTGTTTGCAGTGTACCTTGCCAATAAAGACTTGCATGTTTGATGCAAAGGGTTTAGCATTTGTAAATCATTCATGATAAAATCTAATTCCTTATGTGCCATGGAAAGCAGAAAGAAATTATAGTTTCAGTTAAACAACTGATAGATTGATAGTTGCAATTATGCTTCATTGACTAAGCATTTAATGCCAGCTGCTGGATAGGACTCGGGATCCGTTTTGGAACCCTCCAGTTCCATTGCAACCTAACCCAGCTGAACCCAGCTGAAGTTGGTACTCATCATTTCTTCTGGTAATCACTTCAGTGGGCGTTTTCTTGCATCAGTCTACAGCCATTAAAGCATAAACATTCCACTGGAGTTTGAACTGGATAGAACTAGGGCAGGAAGTTGCCAGCAAAGTGTTCAGGTCCCTTACTTTAGGAGGATAAAGTATAACTGAGCTTGGCCAAAAGCAAAACTTTTCTACAGCAGTGAAAAGCATCTGACCTGGACATGGTTCAGTAGCTAAATGTCACGGTAATGACCATGGGAAGCATATAGTACTGTGAGAAAAGAACAAGGAAAAAGAAAAGTAGATTGTGAAAGGAGGACAAGAAAATGGAAGTGTGCTCTTGTCTGTGTGGGAGGAGGAAGAGTGAGAAGGTTCTTTGCTCCCTTTATGCCTTCTCCTTTAGCTTTCGTGTGAATGTTAACCCTTCAGACTTCTGATTACTTCATCTAAACAACATGAATTTTTTGTCAAAAACGCTACAGCTTTATGGGATATTTTAAAAACGAGAAATCCTTCAGCATTTTATGCTGAATCCTATGTTGGTCTAAATTCTGTTCTAGAAGCTCTCTGGATACATCAGTTGGAGGTTAAGGCTATAAATGGCATTCTGGAGTTCTGTACTTTCATAAAGGCTTTGCTTTGATCTCAGTACACTGTATGATGTTAGAAAATTATTAGAAATTAAATGAACTCTTTGAAAATACTATGCTTGATTTTTGGCAAAATGGTATTAAAAAGGTGGTGTAAAAAAACATGAAACATCACAAACTTAAGTGCAATTGCCTACTGTTTATACAGAGTACTGTTTTTCATGCCACAAATATTTTAGACTATCCAAACTGTGCAGTATAATCGTCTAAACCCATGATTGTGTCAAACAGTAGAACTCAGTGTACCAAACAGAAACCACCTTACAGAGACAGTAGGTATTAAAAATGAATCCATGAAACAATTCAGTCCTCAATTTTGATTTCTAGACATATTTTTTGAGGTTGCTCAAGGATGACAGACTATAGCATTTGAGCAATGACTGCTCTAATTAGTTTGAAAAATAAAAAAAAATAATATTACTGCTTATATGTTCATATTTCTTTTAAATAAGGGAATCTGCTAATTGTAATTTTTTTTTCATGTATTGAACAACATTTGTCAGTCAGATATATTGTAGCAAGTGGGTGTCCTTTCCCCCCCCCATCCCCCATGTGCCATTAATAGAAAGTTTCAGTGGCTGCCCAGATAGAAGTGTTCCCCTGGGACTCAGCTGTTCAAGAGAGTCAAATCTGGGAGCTGCTGTGAGAACTAAATTCACACTGGTGTTAGCTCTGGAGTTCTGTGCTTTTCTAGCACCTCTCAGCACAAATGTTTGCTTAGGAACTTTGGCTTCTTCATGTATTGGAGGTTTGAACTTTATTCCCTTTGCTTTGGTGGTTTGTGGTACAGATGCTTTCTGCTTGTCTTAACGAATCTGTTCTGGTGTAGAGGAAACCTTGAAGATAAATCCACATGCCATCAGTGTTTCCTGATGACCATCTTATGAAGCTCCAGCATCAATGGACAGAGGATTTATTTTCTGTGCTATTTTAGATTTCTCTCAGTGTTTTAGTTAGATTCAGTTAGATACCTATAGCCCAAACCCACATGTTCTGCTTTGGAGATCTGAAAGAATTGCCTGGTGCTGAGAGGACAAATTTCTCTTTGGTTCTGCACTGTGGGGTCTTTTGAGACCCTGTTAAAGGCAAGAAATTAATGTAGTCTTGAGGTATGTGTAGAAAACTCTGCTATAATAATTGCAAAGTCATTCTGTTTTTGTGATAGTTTCCTTATGTCTTACATGGAGATTATTTTCATGGGCCAATTTAAAACACCATTTTATTCCAATTGTGCAGTCTAAATGGTTAGACAGCTGATTCTGACTGAGAGTGTTACAAGAGACCCATTAGGGTTTTTTTGCTTTTCTGTTCTTTGCTTAATTTTAAAGTTTATAAAAACTGTGAAACTAATTCTGTAGGTTTTCTTGTTCTGGTACGTAAGTTACCTAAATTGACAGATTATGTGTGGTAGCTAATCAAACTTGAGTTTGTCAGCTGTGATTGTGTTCCTTAGATGCTAGAACTAGTTACAAACTGATTTTACAACAGTCCTCTATGAACAGTATTCCTGTGCAAAGATTTTATTAAGGTTCAATGCAAAAAAATGGCAGACCATTATACTTCATCATTCATAACTGAGTATTTTTATCTCTGATTTCTTTTTTCTTTGTGAGGTTGTGTGAAAAATGATCCCAGCAGACTGTACCAAATGTGAAATTATCCACTATCCACCAGCATTCTTAATTTCTGTGGGGCTCATAGGGCTTAAACCCACATATCTCATCCTTTAATTGCTTTATTTTGTCTTTAGTGAGTTTGCTTTAATCCTTGAATCAGCTACAGCATTGAGCTCAGATGAGCCCTTGGGACTGAGCAGTTCTGTGAATATTGACATAGGCTCATAAGGAAGAACAGTTTGTCTTGTAGAATTTGGAAAATACATTAGTGACTCAAAGCCTGTAGTTTGGGAATACAGTATTTGTGTAAGAGGCTAAGGAGTGAAAGTTTGATCAGAATTGCTGTTTATACTTTATACTAAATAATTTACCCTTGTAAAGGCTGAAGAGTTCCAGAAACTGGATGCTAAAATGTGAGATTATGTTGAGCTACGCTGAATTTTAAGTCATCCACATGAATGGGGAAATCCTAATGTTGCATATGAAGCAATGATCCATGACCTGACCATTAACTCCTCAGGAGTTAATGTTTTCTTTTTCTAGTAAAAGCAGAATTTAAGAAGAAGAAAAGCTTCCACTGCTATCTTGTTTTCTTTGAGAGGCTCTGAAATGCAGTTGCTTGTCTATGTCCAGATTCTGCTCAGGCTTGCCAGCAGCACAAGGGGAATTGATGAGAGGAGTCAGGGAAAAGCATCAATCAGCTTTGTAATGTATGTGCTAGGAAATCTAATTATCTGATTATTGCTGGAGCTCCTCGAAAGCAGGGAACAGTCAGGGGATGGCTGTGTGCTTACCGAGCTTTGTGGCAGTTTCCCTGGAAGAGAAAGTTGAAAAGTATTAAGTTCAAGCTGACTAGTGTGTATACCATCTTTTTCATCTGCTTTCTTTTCTTGCAGTGTGGAATTGTGGATTAGTATAAAACCAATTAATTTCTTAGGTCTGTAGGAATATCTTCCATGTTCAGCTGGGCAGAAGCACCAGTGCAAAGCACATATAACAAAATCCAAATGGCTGCATGAAGGAAATGCCTCTTTTATATGCCCTGGAAAGTCGTTAGGAGTGGTACAATTTTACCCTTTACCTGGCTGAGTGTGGGGTGAGTAGAGGTGACTTGCAGTCAAGTGGGTGGGTTGTGAGTGGGTCAGGAAATGAGCTGCAGTTTCTGAAGGGTTCTGGGATGCTGGATGGAGTACAGATGCTGTGGGAGGAGCTGCTCTTTGTAGCGTTTCTGCCCAGCACTCAAGAGCAGCCACAGGAATCCTTTTTACCTTTATTACAATAGCTATTGAAAAGGCTCTGTGTGCCCTGCAGGCAGCTGGTAAAGTGGCCCAGAAAATGGTGGGGAAGAGTGAATCAGTATGAAATGTGTGTAGTGACTGGTCAGTGAATCCAGGAACTTATTACAAAAGGAAGATTTTGTGAGTTTTTATGTTAGTTTTGAAGACTAGTTTCTCACTTTTTCGAGTATAAACATATTCTGATTACTATCAGTTTATCTGTGTGATCACAGCAGTAACTGCCGTTGCTGAAGGAACAACATCCTTAGTATCTGCCAAAGAGATCAAACCATAACTTTTTCTAGGGTAAACAAAACATTTTGCAGAAAGAATTATCACCTACGTTATGTTGTACCGTTTTTATTTTGTCAGCAGGGTGATGATATTTTTACAGAAGCCTGATATTTCAAATACGACTTGTTTGTCCTTCTGCACTTGGACAAGATTTAGAAATCTGTTATGACTTTTGGTTCAAAAGGCTGGGTATTATCTGATTATGGAGAAGCCACAGCTTTGGTTTGTTGGTGACAGAGCAGTGCTGTGTGGCAGATCTGCTGATGCTTTGAGGTCACTGTTTGGAGAGTTCTTAACTGACCTTTTTTTCACTGGAAGTTTGTTTTCTTTCATTAGCTTAAAATGAATGGCTATGGATTTTTGTAAAAATGCATCCATTTCTTTGGAAAGTTTATTTTTTATAGGTTCCTATAAATTCTATTCTTTTTCAGATGAATCATTTTCAGGGTTTTTTTTTAGATGAGTCAGTGGCTTTGCCTGACAGACAAATCCCTGCTGAGAAGAGATTCCTTTCCAAGTGCCATTCCTGGGTAGATGACAAACGAACAGAGGAGTCTTAAAAATTTGTGACTCTCATTTCCTCCCATGCCTTTTTTTTTTTTTATGTGAGCCTATTAGAGATCCTGTGCAGTTTTTCAGATAACATTAAGTTATATGTAAGTTTCTCTCTAGAAAGGATTTAAATTAGTTCATTTTTTTCACCTTTTTTAGCAAAATTTTAGCTCACTTCTGGCACCATTAAATATGTCACTCCCAGGTGTGTATGTAAGAATGTGGCCTTTATTTCTTGATCCTTAACCTAGATTATAATGAAATAAGTCTCCCCTCAAAACCAAGTGCCAGTATCTGTTCAGCTCTCAGACTCGACTCTGAGTTAGTCTGACTTTGATTAACATTGTCGTGGGTTCCACAGCAAGAGGCCTTCAGATTTCATGTTGCAAAGCTTTGGAGGGCAAAGCAATCTTTTTTTTCAGATATGGAATTGCAATTAATAATGTGGTTTTGGTTTTGTCTATTACTTTTAACTACTTTTCATTGTAGAATATGAAACAGCCTGTTTAGGTGCATTGAGCAGAATAATTTAAAAAATTATTCAAACTTTTATGAGGCTTCCTACTGACACTACTTCAGGAGATACTTGTATGTAGTCATAGGTTAATTTTATTTCTGTTGTAGTAGTATTGAAAGTAGTGAATGATTGATAGATCCTGTACCATAGAAGAATCCAAAAATCTCTCTCAGCTGATTATTTTATTATAATGTGATTCAAATTGAATCTTACTCATCTTCAGGGACTTGGGAATTCAACTGTTTTCCCCTTATAGGATAAAGGAGTAACTGTCTGTGTTCTTATCTTTAGAAAGGCAATTGAAAGAACTCCATTCGTTTTTAGGGGCAATGATGCTGAATTGGATAGTTTGGTACACCTCTTCTGGTTGATACAATTACTTGGTACAGGTACCTGATAGTATATGAGATGTATGGGCTAATAGAGTTCTTGGTGTTTGCAGTTCTTGGTGTTTGCAGTTCTTGTGTGTCTCCTCTTAGGAACTTGAGGGCTAAATTGTTATTGCAGCCTGGGGAGGTGATTTCCACTCTGCTTTAGTTCTGCTGATGCTCAGCCCAGGGTACACAGAAGCTGTGACTCCTCTGTGGTTTGCCCTCCTACTGCACTTCTCTGTGTTGTCTGCAATAATTAAATGTGAGGGTGTGATGATGGGAGAGCCTTGCCTTGTCCCCAGCCTTGGCACTGCTGACTGCACATACAGGAGGGAGATTTTTAAGGAGAGAAACCTACTGTTTCCTTCTGTGTCTGCAAAATACTCTGGTGTGAAAGATGTTACTTTTATTTTGATTGGGTTAGAAGACAGCTATGTTAGAAATATCAAAAGAGATCAAAATTTGATACAGACTGGTTTGACAGCAGATTCCAATAGTACATACACACTCAACTTCAATTCAGAGTAAATTGCAAGCACTGCTTCGGAAATTTTACAGTTTGAAATCATTTAAGCTTAGCTGTCTAATGAAGCTATCAACAGCTGATGAAAGCTGCTATACTCATATTCAGGCATTTAAGAATGTAATCTGAGATGCACAACACATTTGTGTTTAGAACTGCTGAGCATAGGGAGTTTTTGAAACTGCCTCATGGCTGTAAGCTGTGTGTGGCAGGGGAAAGGAGAGAAGGATGTGCCAATGATAATCTTAAATTGCTTTTAAAAGTAGTTTGATGATGGTATCAGATGCTACCTAGTGTTACCATACTTTCCAGGTGGGTTTAACTTCCCTGGAGGTTGGTGGGTTCACCCAATAATCTGAACTTCCATGAGTAAAATAAAGAGTTAGCTGCCATATAGATCTTAGGGAAGGTGTTAGACCATATTGCAAGAATCTAAACAAGCTGGGATTCTCTGTGTTCCTTTGATAATTTTTCCTTCTTTTCTGTTCAGTCAGGTTGTCTGCAATGTGCAGAGATTAAATATATTTATCTTGACATGCATTGTATTTTTAATGCATGATAGATGACAGAAATTGTGTTTGTACAGTTCTATCTTATTTGCTATACTTTATTTCCTCACATTTTGCCATGAAATCCTGTTTGACAAAAATCTGTTATGATTTAAGAAAATAAACTAAGGCTTGAGAGGTCGAAAAATGCATTTATAGTGACAAAGTCATTTACCTAAAAGTCCTTGTGACATGCAAAACAAACAGTATCAAAATAAATGTTGTTATAGTCTCTTCATCAGAAATTAAGGGAAAGCAGCAGATGTCCAATATGAATGTAAAATTTCCAAAAATTACTATGCTGAAGGGAAAACCAAATAATCTAAATGCTAAAGCACTGTAAGCTTTTAATCACTTATTTAATGTATATGTAATTAGCTATTTAAGTTTATATACACTTCTGTACTGATGAAAATTCTTAATTTGGAAAAATCTTGGCCTAAACTTCCCTAGTATTTGTACCAAATGAGTGGCTGCTCTGTGCAGGCTTCAGTGGCAAGGCCATAGTGAATGTTGGGAGGATGACACAGCAGGGTGTTGTTTTTAATGAGTTGCACAGGGGCTCTGTACCTCATTGCAGACAAGTGTTAGAGCAGAGCCCTTCTGCTTGGATGGGTTCCACATCTCCATCTGCAGTCTGATAACACAGCCTGACTGGAGCTGAACATCTTGTTTCATGTCTATCACAAATCTTTGTCAGCAAATTGAGTGGGGTTTTTCCTTCTCCTTTTTGCCTACAAGTCTGTTGCAGGAGTCCTCGTAATTCAAACCTAAATAATGAAAATGGAGTCCTAAGAATGAAGAGCTTGAGTGTAAAACGATGAGCTTTTATCACATCGAAATGAGTAAGTCTTCCAAGAACAATCATGTGTTAACCTGCATTCCACAGGGGCTTAACCTACCTGAAAGGAACAGAGCTGAGAGTCACTTCACATAGCAGTCTTCTTTCTTTTAAAAGATGAAACACAAGCAGGGCTTAGAGTTTGAAATGGCATCCCTGAAGGTATATAAGGAGGCAGTTGCTTTTCAATCAAACTGAAATTGGAGAATAAACTTTGTTGCTTTAGCAATTACAGAAACAAACATTTGAATTTTTTTTTTTTTTTTGTCTCAAGTGTGTAAATAGGAAACATAGTCCCTTCATTTTTGTTAATTTGGGCCGTTTTGCCTCCTGACTCCCAAGATTTGTATACCAAAGTGAGTAGCAGTCTTGCATTGGGGAAGTATAAGACTACAATACTAAGCACTGAATCTCCAGGGCTGGAAGAGTAAATATAGGTGACTCTCCACCATCTTCTGAAGTAGGTGGTGATTGAAAAACATTACATTGAATATTCAGTCCTAAATTAAATGAACATTTACATAAATCTTGGATCACATGTTGCCTTTAAGCCTTGTTTGTGCAGATAGAGCACGAAAGATCCTCAAAGCTCCAGAGGAGAGCATTTCTGGAGGTGCTGTAGGTGATTTCCTTTGTATGGAGTCTGCTCCAATGGCTGAAAAATTCTGTCCTTTCATTTGCAGAGATTAATGGTGCAAACTGAGCTGAGTCCTTTATATTAGTCCAAAAGAAAAATATGCTATTGATTTTTTAATTCTTTTCAGACCTGGAAGCAGGTCTATACTAGTAATTAGCTTCAAGCTTAATCCTTGAACAGAAAATACCATCAGAATTTTGTCAGCAAGAGCAGATTTCTCAACTAGAATAAACCAACCCAATTCTAATTAAAGCAGCTGATTCAATGTAGCTGTTATTTAATGTAGCAGCTGTTTGCTTAATGTAGGAAGCATGTGTGGAGAATCAGATTCACCTGTGATGGGTAATGAGTTCGTAACACAGAAGAAAGCAAATGGCAGAACAGTCCTTTATCTGAAACAGCCCTGAAGTTTCCAGAAGACGATGGCTTAGGGCTTGTTTGGGCCAGCATTGCTATGTGGACTAGAAGATGATGAAAGGATTTTGTCTGAATAAGGTACTACAGTAAAACTAGGGGGGTTTCTCTTCTTTTATCTTTCATTACCTAATTTCTTGGTACTATTTCTCTTCTTCTGTGATTGTTTAAATTGATTAAACAGTCAGAAGTGAAGCCACTGGAAAAGTATATGTGAACTATCTGGGATCTGGGAAAGAGTATAGTAAAAGTGAATCTTCAATAAGGAGAAGAACAAAAACCTACTTTAAAAACAATCAAAACAAAACCCTGTCTAAATAGCTAATTAGATATGCTCACAGAAATGTGAATACTACAGAGCCATATTTCACCCTTTTATAGAAATGAGTCAAAGCCTGACATTGCAGCGTTCTGTTTTAAGTTCTTTTCAGAAAGAATGCATGGGTTAATCTCTGTGTTTTCAACCTTCATGTGGAGTTTCAAGTTGTTTGCAAACCAGTTAAATTAAAGCAATGATGTAGTGGTAAATTTTAAAGCAGCCTGATATTAAATTAGATTTCTTGTGCCAAGATGCCTGCTTCTGAACTTTGGTAACCCCATCCTTATTAAATAAACCTTGATATCATTAGCAGTTCTGTAGATGTTTTTTGCTGTTACAGGATATATTTCTGATATTTATTGTGTGTTGTTACCCTACATCCACGTTACTCAATTGTACTTTCACAACTTGGGCATTGCTGAGAAAATTGTACACCAGGGCTTTTTCAGTGTTGGACAGTGATACTCAGTTGCAGGGGCTTAGTTTGTCCCTCCCTGTTCTAGGTTTTTGTATCCCCAATATCAATGTTGTCATTAATTTCTTAAATTTTTTTGAAACACCATGTCTATGGAAGGAATTAGTGACCACCAGCCAACTTGGTTTCTGTACCACATAATTGTGCTAAAGTATTGCTTTTTTGGGATAGTTCAAACACTGGGGGGCGTGGGGGGCTTACACTAAATGGAAAGTAAAGGGAATAGATCTCATGCATCTCAAAAGCTACATTCTTGCTTTAGTTCATTTGAACTGCTGTATTCCATTAAAAAATATTCACTAGAACCTAAATTTTAATAAATGAAAATGTTTTCTGGTAGTAGTTAAAATATATGGTCTTACTTTTCAGTGATGTGTAAAAATTAGATCAAAGTGACTCTTCGCTAATCTGCACCACTGTATTTACATGGAGTGTGTAAAATGATCCTTTTTTTTGTTAATTAAGCCTTAGGCATCTTTGGGGGTTTTAAATTATGAGCTCTACTGTCCTCAACAGTGTTATTTTGCTTTATGAGCCCTTTAGAATGATGCTTTTCTGGTTTGCCTCAGTCTTTTGCTACTTGCTTTTTCTATAGTTCATCAAATCAGTACAGAGATCTTTTCTCCATGTTTTTTCTGATTCCTTGCACATCAGGATCCTGACTTATGTCTCAAGTTCCTTGCAAGGCGCATGTTATACTAATAGTAAATGCAAAACAAAATAATTTATAAAGTGTTAAAACATTTTAAAATAACGAATTTTGATATCTTTATATTGTCATCTTCATAATTATTGGAACATGTGCATTGACATGAAAACTGTGCACAAGATGATGTGCAGCACGTGTGTGTGTCTCAGGAGAAGAAAAGATGTGAATTTGGAGAAGCTCATCTATTCCTGTGAACGGTACTAGGTCAAGCACAAAGATTTCTTTAGTTTTATTCTAAAGGTGCATGACTGTTAATGTAACAGAAGTTTAAGAGCTGGTAAAAGTTCTGTGCAAGTTATGACATGATTTGGAATTGTGTTGTTCTCAGACAGCAAGATAAATGTTACAACTCTGGTAAAAGCATGAGCAGAGGTTAAAGAGAGACTTTAACGTATTTCTGCTCTCCACTGTGACTTAAAAATTGCTATCTTGAAGCCAGTTCTCTAAATCAATAATGTGCAAGACTGCTTTAGCCAGGGTGGCTTCTTTTATTTTTTGATTTTTTTTTTTACAAGCAAAAGGTCTATTGGAAGTTAAAAGACTGAGAAGCCATTAAAGGTCTTTCCAAGTTTGGTTTAAATCATTTTAAATGTTCCTCTCTCCTGTGTATAATTCCTCTGTGAGCAAGTAATGATGGATGTCACTTAATGGCTCTGCAGAATGTGACTAAAATAGTAAGATCTTTCACATTCAGAAAACAGAAATTATACAAGATGGATATTTCATGTGTTTCAGAAATAATGCATGCCCTTTTTGCTAGCAAGCATAAATTGTAATGGAAAAATATGCATGGGCTTCCTTCACTGAACACTATTTTTCTGTCGGTGATGCATCTTTTTAAACTGTTTTGTACCTTATTCAGCATCTTCAGTGCCACAGAGGAAAGAAGTATTTTTTAATTCTGAAGGCAGACACTCTACATCAGAGTTTATCAACTCAGTATCAGGGTGAATCATCAGCTCTCTCTGGCAGTCTGTTTTCTATTTGAGTATTTATCTAGATGTACTGGAAACTTCAAAAAAGAAATAGCTTCAGCATAATAATCTTTTGCCCGTGTTGAATCAACCGTGAGCATAAAAAGGAAAATATTTCATATTGGCTGCAATGTAGGATTATTTTCTCATTAAGAACCTGAGTAGCAGTTATATGGCTTGAAATTGAAATTAATTGCTTTCTGTTGAACCCACTTATTAATTCTTACTATTATTATAAATACTTTGGAACGTGATCCAATGAAACAGAAAATCAGATGATCAATGAAATGATAAAATAATGACTTCATGTTATTATTAGGAAGTCAAGTAGCGCACTTCACAGTTCTTTAGAACAGCGATTAATTAGATAACTTTGACTTCCTTCAAAGCATTTACAAATATTAGCAGGCATGTGGTTCTCATTTTTCATATCTTGAAAGCATTTTATCTATGACTTTCCTCATTTTACACAGTGCTTTAGGGCTTGGGACTTTTTTCTGTGTCTTTGCCCGAGTTGCTTCTCACAGTCTGGTAAGATAGCCCTGGATTTTGGGTGGGATGCTGTACTGAGTCAGCTTTGATGCTGGCAGACAATACAGAGTCTTGAGAATTATCTTCACCTGGCTTCATTTTAGTTTCTTTATAAAGCGAAACAGAGATATGCCCTATTACAAGATTGTGGAAGACACTTGAGTAGCATTTGCAGTTTTCCTTTAAAAGGAGAAAATACAACTGAATGATGGAGTTGTTCCACAGTGATGAGGCCGAGCCAAGGTCCAGATAGGAAACAGGTCCCAAGGTGAGGATCCCTGGGGTTCCCAGCCAGGCACAGCTGGAGATGGGGATAACAGGGAGAGCTCAGGCTGGAGCTGAAATGCAGCCCCCAGCACCGTCTGCGGGGCCGCGTCTGCGGCAGAAAGTCAAATTACTGTGGCCCTGGTGGCCACAAGTTTTTCAAAAGACGACAGGAGAGCCTCAGTAGATAACAGACATTATTGGAGAAGACTTTTGTTATCCCCTGACTGCTGGCCTTAAATATGATCAGTGTCAAAATTCAAGTCTCTGTTTCATCATGAAGTGGAAAAAGGATCCTAGCTGCAGGACCTGCTTACTTTTTCTGCTGGGCTCTAATGGGGAAGGAAAGTTGCAAACAAATCAGCCTTTGATGTTCTGTTGTTGCTGTCTTGGTAAACCTCGTATAAAGACTGTGCCCTCTTGTTCTATTTGATGGTCTTTACACAAATCTCAGTTGAAACACGACAGGGAGGGCAGAGGGCTGACTGAAGGTTTTGGTGGTAATGGAATAGGGAAAAGCATTCTATACATTCTGTTTTTTCTGATTGAAAGCCTTTGTCAGTATGAGGTTCAGACCTATTACAGAAACAAGAAAGGCCCATTTTCTCATAGAATCATTAGAATTGTTTCTGTTTTTTGATAAATTAGTGATCTATCAAAGACTGATTCACTTGAGTTTTCAGTGAAAACCAAGGTGATTAAAATACACAAAACAAAAAAGTGCAGGCAAAACAAAAGTGCAGGCAAACAGGGCAATTTTTGATGCAAAACTGCATGTTTTCCAGTGGCAGATCCAGCCCTCCTCCTTGTCCCTTTTCAGTGATGTTTGGTTCCATCATGTTGGTCAGTACAGGCAACCTTAGCAGAATATACTTTTCTTTCTCAGTAGTGATTATGACATTAATTTGAATATGCTGTTCCCTTTCCCAGCTTAAGGTATTTTGTAATTAATTAGTTCCACAGAATAGTTGAAGAGAGTAATATAAAAAGATGAGGGCATAATTTCCCAGCTATTAAATATTTTCCACTGATAGATATGATATATGATGGGCCTCTGGTGATAACTTTTTATTTCCAGAGAGCTTACTTCTTGAAGCCTTCCTGAATTAACATGATAATGAAGCTGTAAAGATATCTTGTAGGCACTGGTGAATCACGGTTATGCTACATAATTTGGAATAGTCACTGTTTACCTACTGAGTTGCTTAACTGAACTTGTTACCCTGCAGGTTTTTGCATTAATTTTCCTGCATTTCCCCTCTTACCGTTAACTTGGATTAGATCTATTAACTCCTTTTTTTTTTCCCAATAAAAGCATGTCACTCTAGCAAAGTGAGATTAAGTTACATCAGAAGAGAATAGAGCTTTATTTTGTTTACCTACCCAATGTTTGGTTTGTATGTTTGCTCCCTTCTGGGAGAAAAACAGCTTGCAGTTGTTTGCTTCAATCAATAAACTTCTGCTAATTTAATGAGGAACATGGTGTGTTAGCAATATTTTTGAGTTTATCAGAAGCATACAGCACTTCAGTAAGTGAATGTACTAGAATTTATAATGCTTTTACCATTTTGAGATTGTATGTCTTCAGTTTCCATCTGTGTTAATAGTCACCAATAGGAGCTTTTAATGTTTCAGGATAAAGCCTGATAGGCATTTATGATACAGTAGCATTAGAGAAGGCAGGTCCTTTCTTATATGAACTTGCACATCCTTATATGGGGGCTCATTTTTCATTTCCATTTTAGAAGAAAATCTCATTTTAATGAAATTTACAAGTACTATAAAAGAGTTAAAATGCTGTGTAAGTTTTGGTATTACAGAGCTGCTTTCTTTACTACAGACAGAATTATTTTGCTACCATAAAAATGTTGTGATACTTGCAAAATTATTTGTTTCAATGAGAGCAATAGTAAGAACTGATGCCTTTGAGGTCTGAACATCGACTTTGAAATATAAAGTCATTCTGGAGCTTTAGATTGAAGTCCCAGAAGGGATGATTCAAACCTCTATCTCTTGGCTTCTAAATTAAAGGGGTTTTGCAGTTTATTGTGACAGATGTTTTGGCTGAGACCCTGTGAAGTCAAGTGCCATCTGGTCTGTTTTGGACATCAGGAGTATTTGTCAATGTGGAAGTATTAATTTTCCTTGCTCTTTCCACTTACCTAAATGGCTTTATCTTCATGTAATACCTTTGCAATTTGTCTGTCTATATTCCAATAACGTGGGCTTTATATGGATCAAGTGAATTTCTTTTTCCAGTGAAAGGAACATACAGTATGAGAAGGAGCTCTCCAAATGTTACAGGATTGAGTAGTTGCTGTACTGCCTGGGAATCGCAATTCTCAAAAAGCTTTGTGCTGGACACCTGCAAGATGAGCTACACCAGTGCTTGGTAATGGATCAGTTTAGACAACATGGTGTTTTCTTCCCCTCAATACTTTTTGGACCATAAACCTGAGGCCCTGTAATTCTAGTGGTGAATGCTTGATAAAATCTCTTTTTATTGTTGCAAGAGAAAAAGCAGGTGGCACCCTGTCTTCCCCTGTGTGACTTGTCACATGAACTTTCTCATTGTTAATTTTTATGTAAACCTTAGAAGGTCTGAGCTTTTCTTTATTAAGATGCTAATACCTTGACAGTACAGAATTTTATCACTAAACTAGATTTTAATGGCTAGAATCACAATGAAAAATAAAGTTTTAGTAAGAAACTGTAGTGATCTTTCAAGGAAACAATATGCTAGTGTGCTGAAGATCTAGAAGTATTTACAGTATTATCTTCAGAACATTTTATCGTTTTCAGGGCTCTTTAGTTTTCTGGTGTCATCAGGGCTGAATGTTGAGACATTCATAGTAAAATACAGTAGGTGATGTTTTGGTATCACAGAAAAGATTTCTGGAGATCTCAGGTTCATTAACTATGTATGCTTATTTACAAGCTTGTCTTGCACTATTTCAGGATACTTTTGGCAGAGCTGAAATTGTAAAGTTATTGCAAATTATTAATAAAAGAGGGGGGATTAAAAGAGGCTATACTATGGATTGTGCAAAGTTAGACAATTTTGTAATGTAAACAAAGAGAATAAACCCACTTTAATACCCAGTACAAATCTACCTACAGTAGATTTAATAGTTTAGTAGTAATTTAATACTCAGTACAGATTTATAAAGGTTGATATTATGCTCTGAAAGATATGTGTAAGGTTCGTCTTTGAGTTATACAGGAAGTGGTTTGGTTTCCAAAAGACGATAATTAGTCCAAGGAAAGTGTAAAATAGATGAAGATGCAGGAGATGTTGAAAACAAGAAAAACCCTCAGGCATAAACCAAGTCCCACTTACTAAACACATCGGTGAGGGGGGTGTTTGCTTTTCTTTAGCAATTACAAACAGCTGTTAGTAATCTTCTAAAAATCAGTATAGCTAAGAGTAGGCACTGCAGTTATAATGGATTTCCTTCTTTTGTAAAAAGGAATGGTCCTAGGAAATGAAATTATTTAAAAATGCTTAATATACCTATAACTTAAAGTAATCCATATTTCCTGCACATACAGAATAAATCCAAGAGCCTGTTAGTCTTATAGTCACCATTTATAATGTGGGGATTCTGACTTGTGATGGTAGCAGTACACAATATTTTCTGGCTATTTCTGTACTTGTCACTGATACACTTCCCTTTGCTGGATTTCCACAGCTCTGGTCTAGTCCTTCAAAAGTTGACAGACTTGTTAGTGTGTTTGCAGAAGCTTTAGATTGCCAATACTTTGGATTTTTGGTGCAGGTTCTACACTATTTATGATGTTGCTCTCTCTTTTTCTCTGGAACAGCAACTAAAATTGTTGAATGGAATTAGAATAAAAAGCAAATGCTGCTAAATGACGAAGTTTTTTTTTAATAGTCTTTCATTGTGTTTTGCCCCTCTACCTCAAGCATACTATTAGAAAAGGTCACATACCATCAGCCAGATAAGAAATCATTGTGCAAATGTGCCTGTAAATGTCAAAGACTGTAAAAATAACTGCAAGGGACTCTAATTTAGTCTTATGTCCATGCACTGTGTCCTGATGTGTCAGACCTACTGCACACTGACAGCTGGCTAAAGAGGACCCTTCAAACTATGGCCTGAGGCTTCAGCTCTGTGGACCTGGCCTGTGTTCAAAAATAACACTGGTTACTGGTTTTATCAAAATTGACTGGGTTGCTCTTCACTGGAGCCTCTAATCACAGGTCAGCTAATTGGCACTCAATAAACTCCTATGGGAACAAAGCTTTAATGTGACAAGTTGCAAGCTTCACCTGGGGTCTGCCAAATGTGCAGTGGGTTCACCAATTACCAAATTGCTTTCTCTAGTGGTCAGAGGTTTTGGAAGGCTGTTCTGTTTTGGGGATTTTTTTAATTACAAAGTTACAAATTGAGAAAGCAAGTACTGTTTTGTCCTTTTCTTCCCCTTTAGTTTTTCTTACTTCCCATTTTGTATTAGTTCTACAGTGAACTTTAAAACTTTCAAATTTTAAAACCTTCAGATACACTATGCCCTTTTCCAATAAACCTGAAAGTGATAGTAGTTCAAAGATGAGGGATGAACTAACCAAACTGTTCTCCTTGCTGCTTCTTTTCTTATCTTCATGCGGATTACCACACAAATTTTGTAAACTGTCACAAAACATGTTAAGTTTGCTGGTTAGCCTGAGCTGTGAGTGGATTATGGCCAAAGGGGTTTCAGCACTTTCTGTCTGCAGCTCCTTTCTCAGAGTCAGGATGAGGGCTCGTGTGGCTGCATGGTGAACAGGAGCCCAGAGCTGAAAATGAAACACAATGACCTTTTTAGTGAAACCCTTCCTTGGCTTTAGGGTACATCAGTGCTCAGATTTCGTGAGACCTGTTGGGAAGTTCACTAAAGGTTGTGTGCTAAGTGCTAAGGATTTCTTTCCCAAAGCTGTTTTTCTAAACACCTTGTCATTCCATGGAGGAGATGGGGTTTGATTGTCTGACTCTGCACCCTCTTTTCATTTCTTCATGCAAGTTGTTCACTTGCTTCCTATTGCAGGTGTATATTTTGCCTGATATTGCTAAGCTTGAAAATCTTAAGAAGCAGATTATACTAGTTTTCTGCATTGAAACAATGCCTTTGCTGTGGAATATTGTGTTGGCATAAATGAAGGGAAGAAGTACAGTAATTTCACTAGAAACCACTCAAGCATGTTGTCAGGTTCTCTTTATTGTGCCATTTACATTTCAGAAATAACTAACTTCAACATTATTAGCACAGCTATGTAATATTTCAATAACAAGTGTCAGATATAGTTGTGATTGCTTAGTTGTGGGTTTAAATTTCTTCTGGCACTTTGATTTGCTGATCCATTATCTTGTGGGGTTTATATTACAGCAGAGTAATGAAAACTTGAGCAAACCCCAACCCTTCAACAGTCTGTGCAGGATAGCAAGACGAGCCTTGAGAAAGAAACCCAAGTTCCTCAGACTGCTTCATAATAATGTCACAAAGATAAAGCTTTTAAAAATAGCTGTATACAATTTATGGCTAATTGTCACTTCAGGAACTGGTGCCCCTAGATGGTGCTATAACTCAGAGCCTGGTTTCCTAGAGAGGCATTTTCCTGATCAATTTTCCTGTGCTCAGATTATGCATGAGGTGCACAACAAAGTCAGTATAAGCTGTGTTTATTTAGAAGAGAAGAATTAAGCATAGAAAATTTTACGTAACATCACTGATGGTGAGGACTCTTTAATACTATGACAAGATTGAGCTGTATATTTATGAGGGTTTCAGGGTGGGTTTTTTTGTAAATATGCAATTGGTGCCCTACCAGGATCTGTCAGCCACATCTGTGTATATACAGAATGAAGACAGTGCACCAGTGTTATACCTTGGATGAAGAACTAAGGATTGTTTGCTTTCACTTAGTATAAAAGTAGACCTGATTTTCAAATAACACACATTATTTTAATAATGCCATCATTTTAATGTTAGGAGCATATGAATGTTGCAATATCAGTT
Organism: Climacteris rufus; assembly: GCA_013398175.1. Classification (NCBI taxonomy): domain Eukaryota; kingdom Metazoa; phylum Chordata; class Aves; order Passeriformes; family Climacteridae; genus Climacteris; species Climacteris rufus. The sequence goes on from VZRZ01005816.1 coordinate 123,526, forward strand.
TATCCTAAGGGAAGCAATGAATATAAGTCTTATATTCTCTGAAGCTGGAAGTTTGTTGAGATGTGGTCCTGTTATACTTCCTTCATATAAACTGATACTTTACTAGATAATACCCTTCGTGCTTATTTTGCATCAATTCTATAGGAATAATTGTAGTAAAATTCTTTTTTCCAAGCAGTGCTCTGGACACATATAATAATACCTTTCTGATGCAATAGATTTGATTTCATTTTTCACTGTTTGAATAAGCAAAAGCAAAACATGGTAACTATAGAAGTACAGTGACATAAATAGAATCAGAGAGACATTCTGACCAGATATTGCCAAAATAATCTCTCTGAGCTGTTTTCAGACATTTTTTAAATTTTAGTTTTTCTATGTGAAGAAAAACTTGTCCCTCTTGGGATCTTTGTAAATGATCTTTTCTACACAAGTCTATTGCTGTTATTTAACATTGCTAAGCAGATGAACAGATTGAACAGCATCTGTAAAGAAAACCAGTTAAATGCTATGTAGAGCTGGGATCAGAGTTGGCTTCAGCAGTTGCATCCTAATCAGTCCCAGTCCCTAACATCTATAGAATTTTTTATTATAAATAACATTCAATTTTCAAACATAGATGCTGTGTGCTTAATTGTGTGTAAATAAAACATAATTAAGAATAAAGAGTTGAACAGCCTTTAAATTAAGGTAACTATTGCAGGTGGGCCTCAGAGACTCCCAAATCAGCTCTACCAATTTGCAAGTATAGGAATGGTGAACATCATTTAGAACATCTTTAGAATGATGTTCTAAAGTTGATCTAGAATTGTATTAAGATGCTCTTTCTGGAAATACTTGGAAATGTAAAGATGGACACCTTTCACACACAAAGATGACTTAATACCTCCTCCTAATGCATCCAAAGGTGTGGGTGAACACCATGCAAAGAGTCAACGTAAAATCTGCATCCTAAGCTGAAGTTCTGGGGCATTTATGGCTGGAGGGGGTGACACCACTGTGCAGAAGTACCTCTGAAGTACCTCCTGTTGTGACTTTCCCCATCCTCCTGTTTCCCCATCCTCCTCGTGCTGCCCTTTGCCTGTGACTCCTTTGTGTCCAGTTCTGTGTAATCCCTCCATGACCCTCTTTTATCATGTTGAATGCAAGGAATATTCCCTGGGCACTTCGAAGATTCTGTTTCATTTTTTTCTGATATATTTTCATATCCTTTTTGGTCAAAAAACCAGTACAGCTGAGTCTAAGTGAAATATAGATCTTCTCCTGTGGCTTTATCAGCGAGATAGTTTTTATACTCCTGCTCTGTTACACTGGTACAAGATTGTCATCAATAATAAACTGCTGAGATGTTACTGAGGTTACAATTTGATCTGTAAGTCTTTATTGCTTTTGATAGTGCACGAGAAGGGTGCAATATGCCTTGGCTTTGGGAGTTTTCATGACAGCTAAAAAAATAAGAATTACTGTAGATTGAACAAGTGGAATTACAAGTATTGAGAAGTGGTTATTATGGAACCTCAGAACTGCATGTTCAGAGAAATTATCTGAGTGATAAATGTGGTTCTTAAAGCTATTCCCTTCTTTTTAAAGGATCATTAATTCCTACATCTCTGAAACTGAAGACTAATATGCAAAAAGGGGAAAAAGTAATTTAAAAATCAACCAGTCCAGAAGGGTCACTGAACCCATGAAGTGCATAAATATCTACTTGTACTAACTCCTCTTCAGCAAAATGCTGGAGCCTTTTGGCTGTATGTCAGATTATGCCAGAGACTCTGATCAATAAAGAAGCTGTTAGCCTCAAAGCTGCTTCCAGCAGGGTGTCTATCCAGGAATATCTATGAATTTGGTGTGGGTGGGGTTTTATGTATGTGTGTGTGCACATGCACATAAATTCTTTGTTAGACTTGTACCGATTCCTTAAACATAGATGATTAGGATTGTAAAGCAGTTAGCTGAAATATTGTGGGGATTTTTCTTAAGCAGATAAAAGCTGGCACTTCCAGGCTGCTATTTTGAAGTAGTGCTGCCCAAGCTTTGGCAGCTGAGCGTGCCAGGCACGCTGCACTGAGCTGTGCTGAGGGTGTGCAGCACAGGCCGTGCCTGTAGAGAGTGCCCTGGGAATGCTTCTTCCTTTCACACAGAGCCCTGGGACCTCACTGCTGCTTGTCCTGGTTTAACAAGTGTGCCTGATAGAAGGGTTGCTGTGAAAGTGATTTTTCTCTTTCTTTGTGAATGAAATTCTGAGGGTCATTAGGTTTCAGTGTTTATTGTGACAGTGGGAGTAGGGAGGCAAATAAGGATAAATATATTGTGCTAAAGAAGATGCTGATCTTTTCTGTTTCTCCAAAATGTAATGAGTGTGACAAACCATAGAAAACCTGCAACAAGAGTGAGGTTAAACCTACTACTGCCATTAGTTTCAGGATAATAGAATTAAACTGAAAATAGAGTGTATTTGAGTGCCTTAAAACCAGTCATTATCATTTTGTATACTGATGAAACTGGGCTGGGGCAAACTGGTATTAGTTGATGTAAATCCAAATTAATGTAATAACCTTCCCCTTCTGGATGAGTCAACAGAATTAACAAATGGTGTAATCTCATTTATTCCTCCATGGTTCATATAAGTAGTTCATAAATAGCAAAAGCAAATGATATGTCAGGACTGCCTGTGATACAAGAAGAAAGGGATAAGTGTGCCTTATTCTCATCTACAAATCTGCCAGTTCCAAGTGTGTCCTATAATTTCAGAGAAGACGTCATAGTCTTGTAAGACTGTTTAAGGCCCTATTATGGATCACTTCCCCCTTGAAGAGAAGAGTTTAGGAGGGTATTGGCCTTGCTCTAGCACACAAATGGCAGAATAAATATAAGGAAGAGACATTTGAACTCCAAGGGGTCTCTTGACTCTTAATTTCCATTAGGAGTAAGTGAAAAGCTGGAGCCTGCCCCATAGAGAGCTGTGTACTCAAGTGCTACTTAGCCACCTAACTCAGGGATTTTGTGTCTGCTTTATGTTCTGGACTTTATCAGAGTGAATTATGTGTTGAGATTATATTTCTGTCTTTTAACATTTGCTTCCCTGAAGTATTTCAAGTACTGTCACAAGAAGCTAGTTATTTCTAAATATTCGTAATAGGGAGCCTTGTACTTGCTTTATTTGCTGTGACTTGCATTCTCTGCTCAGGTTTTTTTTATTCCAGAATGCCTTTGTTCTGGACCAAGGCAATATACAGGAGATGCTTGTTTTGAGATGGTTTATCTTTCTGTTGCATTCCAGTGAGAGAGGATTTCAGCTCCTTTAAACTGTGATCCTAACTCAGGTGGTTCAGAGAAATGCTGTAATTGGAATATGAAGGAGAAATGTATTTTCCTGGCTGAAATTCTGGTGGAAACTGAAGAGATTCTGGGCTGAGCTTCCTGGTGTGCTGAAGAGCTTTGTTTCAGAAACAGCTTTGGAAGGTGGCAGTGCAGTTCTTTACTGGCTTTTACCTGTTTAGAAGTAGGAGCACAAAAAAAGTGGCAGGTACCAGAGTTGTCCTTTTCTACAAATTACTCCATGAGTTGCCTCTGCCTACATTTTTGTTACAAAGTAGCTGCAGAATTCAGTTTGCAAATGTCAGCAAGAATTATGAGTAACTACAGAAAGCAGCCAAAAACTCAGCTTTTTTTCTTCAGACTATTTCCAAGTTTATCTCCTCCTTAAAAATAAGAGGCTTTGTGTTTCAATTTTGCAGTTTAATTAGATGCAGCTTTCCCCTATGGATTATTCACAAGATGAAGGCTTCGGGTTATTTTGTCTAGCTCCTTCTGACCTTTTCTTTTTGTCCTTTTTTTGTTTAATATTCTTATAGAAATTGTGCAAGATTTAAATCTTCAGACAGCATTGTAATGGAATGGTTTCCCTCATGTCTAATAATTTTAAAAACCATTTCACATGCTGATGAATGTGTTTATCCAGAGAAGAGTTTTAAGAGCCCTGATTATGACATCAAGATCACTTAATTTTGTTAAAACCTCTCAGTAAAGACACTTATGTTCTATATTGTCCCACCCCTCCTTTGTCTGTCGACCACTGCAGTCAGTAATAGGAAAGGAAGATTGCAGGATGTGCAAGAGGTGCCAAACTCACTCCTAGTGGAGGCTTTTGGCAGCAATGGCAATTGTTTAGCAGAGCCTGGCATCTCCCTGCCCTGTGTCCTTGATGAGTTTTGGTGGAATGTGCATGGGCAGGTTATTCTGGTATATTTATGTAGGGGTACTGTTAGACTAAAGTAATGTACCGTTTTTTATTTACTCTTTTTTTCATCATCTGTTCAGGTGGTGAATTACATTTTAGTTCACCCTTTTATCATTCTAGTTGCCCTCTGTAACTTGTTCTGTTCTTCAGTAATCAATTGGAGCTAATTGATCTGAATTCAAGTACTGGAACAAATTCAGAAGAGAAAAGTGTTCTCATGGTCTTTACTGCAATTCTGTTTTCTTTTGATAGTCATTCTGTCAATGCAGCGTTACAGCTGGGTTCTTGGCCACTGCTCTCTCTTTTTAACAAAGCCTTTAAAATGTATGAATTTGTTCTCTATAGTGTAGTTGACTTGGCTGGGTAATTCATATCCATTCTCAAGGAGATGAAATATTAGCATCCAATCCTAAGTAATTACATGAAAGCGAAAGGAAAACTAAGTTGCTCAAATTGTCTATTCATTTTTTAACTTTGAATTATTTGCCTGTTATAGGCAATGTATTTTGTTATTGTTTTATTCATTGAAAATGAGTCCTGAAGTAATCATGTAAAAGCTTGTTATACAGAGTAATAAAGTGGAAGAAAAAGAAATACTGATAAATGATGAGTATATATAACTTGCCCAAATGAGAGTTAAACTTTCTAGGTTCTACACTTCATTTATAGTAAGGATTGTTTCATTATTATTATTTGACTGAAAAAGAAACTCTGTTCTAGGAAATCAAGATTACTTTTCTGTTTTGACTGTGACAAGTTAATGTGACAATTTAAATTGACTAGTGTTATATATACTGCTGTTGTCATCTAATTTCTGGCTCAGACACCTGCATTTGAACATGAGACGAGAAATTACTTTTCATTAATCTGTTGTTTCTTTATAATGGGAAAGTAACTTGGATCTGCAAAATGCAGCCCAGTCTTCAGGTATTGTCTCCCCTAGCCTAACATGGAGAAAACGAGAAATTTTGAAAAGCAACACTGAATTCTTTCTCTTCTTCAAGGAGAGAAAGGAAGAAGGAATTTTACAGAATTCTTAATCCTTAATGTATTATGGTAAATGCTATCTCATTATTACCGAGTAACTCTGCTCTTCAAGGAGGCATACTGGAAGAAATCTAAAGGGTTATCTGCAGAAGGGGACAGTCTTGATTACTTCTTGCAATGCCCTGTCTTCATGTGGAGACTTTTTTCTTGGCTGTAACTGGAAAAAACACTGGGAATTTAAAATAAGCCCTGGGGGAATGTACCTGCCAATACCTAGAGGGAATTGTTCTGAGCTTAGATTCTGTGCTTGCATTTGGCAAGGATTCCTCCTTCACTCTTCTGCATGTCTTTCTAGACTAACATCTGAGTTTTTGTCTGTTCTAGCCCAAAAATAGACCTACAGACGAGTTAGCTGGTAGCTGTCAGTGGCCTAAATGCTTTTTCAAGAAGGAAGACAGAGGCCAGTGCTGTAGGTCTGAAACCTTTTTTTCATCTGGCATCCCATCTGTATGTGCTTAATTTGTACCAGGGGTCAGATTTTTGTTTGCATTACTGTCATTAGCCACATCTTTTGACAGGCATTGAGCAGAAATCAGAAAAGAAATCTCTTCACTGGAAAATATTTCTTTGAAGAGACACATTGTATTGTTTTTCATGTTAAAATAAAAACAAGTTCCCAGTGAGTGATGACTAACCTTTCCCTCAATAAGCCATCTCTAGATTCACATGGATGTGTTTTACTTCAAGTATCAGCTGGTGGAGGATTTGGTTATGGACTGTGGGCTGTACTGCACTTGCCACACAGTTTGTGTAACATTCAGTGTTGGTTGCCACACAGTTTGTGTAACATTCAGTGCTGTATAGTGCATTTGCAAAAAAAGAAGACAAATCTCAAGTATGTATATATGCCATATGGCTGGCTGTACCAAATTCACTATCCCTGTTTTTCTGCAGTAAAAGAGAATATAAAAATTGAAACACTCCCTGAGTTACTGACATTTTTTTGGTATTTTTTTAACCAATTGTCACTTAGGGAGACTATAATGTAATGGAATTGTAGAGTGTTTTTAAAGATTCAGGTGTTACTGTGTAAGAAAAAGAATAATCTTTAGATCATAGCTTCTGATTTAAATATTTTCCACAATTTCTAAGCTCATTTGTGATGACATTGAAGTAAAGTGTTTGAGCTGACAATATTCCAATATAAATCTAAATAAAATACAGTTTACCTATGAGAACTACAGGATATTGCTCAACAGCTGCTTTTAAAGCTTCAAATACAATAGGAAGCAGTTTAACACAACTTGAATAGCTCTTAGTGTGTCTGTCTGAAACCTTCACCTTCCCTGTCGTGTATTTGCCGTGGTAGAGCAGAACCTCGAGAAGCAATGAGTTTGTCTGCAGACACCTGTTGCTGCTTCTTTATAAAGTATTATAAAATAACATTAGTCTCTGTTCTTCAAAAACATACTTGTGTTGAGAGAGGGCAGATGCTAAAACCCAAGAGCTCAAAGCACCAGCCATTTGGGTGGAATCAGGTGTGTGTATCTACTTCAGTCCTGGTTTGTGACCTCTGGCATCACTCTGCCTTCTCACTGTCAAGCAGGGCTGTGCCTTGGCTTGAACAAAGCTCTGCCTTTGCCTTCATGATTAAGGGTGGTTAATGACAGCAATATCCCACTTTGCACTGGAGCCCAGCTTCCTGCTAGGAATGCCTGTAGTCTCTTACATCTTTGTTTATGTTTGCCAGGCTGCTCAGAGGTAGCAGCTGTATCACAGCATTAAGCTGTTCTCATTTTCTCTCTTGGCAGTGTAACAGCCTGGAGTAATGTGATGTTGCAAACACCATGTCTCAGGATGGCTGGATTTTTCATCCAAACATCAGCATATGCCATGTGTTTCTTTGGTCCCACTCTTCTGTGTACCTTAGTTGGCCTCCACTAATATTTCTGCTGTGTTGGGAAAATGCAGCAATGGAGAATCTTGTTAAATGACAATGAAATTGTTCTGTGTGAGGCTGTCTGTCATATCCTTTGCCTAAGAGTCTGGAAAGGCATTTACTGACATGGAAATTCTTAAACTGGCATTCATTTATCACATTGCATTTGAAAAATATCTGAGGCCTTCTAGCCTGTAGCCTTGTTGCTTGTATTTGTCAGCATTTAATTGGTTTTGTCATGCTTTCAGTTTGCTATACTGACAGCAAATAGAGGCATATTAACATCTGAATGTGGAGGAATTTTAGTCAAATACATGTTTTTGTACAAAGTTCCCTTTTTTTCAACATAAAGTTTGTCACATCATCAAGGAAAGATGTCTTTGTTGTCTTTTCTTTTTACTGAGGAACCCATGCTGGATTTGTTTCTTATGTTAGGAAGACACTGTGCCTATCAAGTTTGCCCTTTGACAGTAGAAGTCAATCAAACACACTCTCTCAAGGACAGTTTCCAGTTGCTCTCAATTTCTTACTCAGAGGTGGTTGGTTTATTTATTTATTTTCCCATACTCAACCATTGATTTAAAGAATAATTTTTTATCTTTCAGTTTCTGTGCAGTCTGACAATTGCCAAAGGTTTTGCTCCCATTTCTCTGCATTTCTCTCAAACACAATCAGTTATTGAAATAAGCTGTTGCAGCAATTCAACATATGCTATAAGCTCTCATGTGAGAGGAAAGGTTGGTTCAATCTTCTTCCTACTTGAATTTCCTAGGTGTTTGTGATCAGAAGGGTCATTGTTTTCCTGAGCAAAGAAACCAAAGGCAGCTGCTGCAGGAACCAGTTGGGCAACCACAGCATGTCTGGTTCCAAGGAAACAGTGGATGTAAGAACATTCCCGTTTTCCCTGTCATTCAGTCAGAACATCACTGCTTACACAGGTGGAAAGAGCTTTCTAGTTACTCCAGACTACTTTGAGTCATTCCTCAGTCTTGGCTCACAGTATGGTTAGAAGATTACTTTCCATGTGATGGAGTTTTAAAGCTTTTGATTTCTTTTGTCTGTAACACTCCATGTGGTCTTGCAAGTGAAAGAGGGGGATTTTGCTGATTTCTTTGTCTCATACCTGAAAGACTCAGAAGCAAGATCTAACAAAGTCGGCCCCTTGTGCTGTACTGTTACTGTAAGGATCTGCAGACAGCTGGTAATATATACAGTAAATAGAGGCCAGAATGTTCCTATTTTATTCCCAGTTTTATTGAAATTGTAGAGATGAATGAGATATCAAAAAGAATTGCCACAGAAAGAAACTGTCTGAATTTTAATCAGGGTCAAATCATAGAACGCAGCTGTGACAGATGAATGCAAAATTTAGTGAAGTATCTATTGTGAGACTGTAAATTAGATGTCTCAAATAGTTGACATACTACTTGGCAATGTAATCAATCTGGGTTAAATACTTGCACATAAATTATTTTTGCAAACAGTTCCTTGAGATCCAGATGATGAATTCCAATTATCGAAGAGATGAATGCTTTGTCCTTGTTGTTCATATGATTGGAAGAGGTTAAAAAGCACTTGTTTGTAGCACTAAGTACTAAGGGAGTTTGTTTTGCCTTGAAGGAGTTATTACTGGATTAGAAGCTGCACAGTTATGTAAACTTTTGAAACAATTTTCCTACTTTTGTTGCTGTAGAAATTCAATGGTTCTTGTAGCACGTTCACATGAAAATATAATCTGTGACCTGGGAGAGCAGTTTAAAAAAGGAGGGAGAGAAGTAAAAGATTTGAAGATGTTTGTTTTAATTTTTTGTTACTAGGAGTAATAATATCAACTCAGACCTCATGATGGGGGCAGACTCGCCAAACCCCTGTAATTTGCCACCATGTGTGCCAATAGCAATTTCCTATTGTGTTTATAATGTAAAAGCATGTTGTTCAGAATATGCAACAAATAGCATGGTGCAGTGCTGGCCACAGGAGCGACCCATATTGGGGAGTCTTAAAAAGCACTCAGTGTTAGAGAACACCCAAGGCAGCATTGGAGGGGACCGCAGAATGCAGAATCTGTGGCTCAGCTACACAAGTCCCACGGGTGTCACTGTGTGTCTGTGGGCTGTACATGTGCATTGTCCAACCCCCAGCACAAAGGGGCAGAGAGAGGCACTCACTGACAACATCTATAGCCAGCTACATGACTCATGCAGGCATTTGCAATTAGATGAGAATATTTGACAAAAGCTGGGGATGAAACCTGCTACAGCAGCAGCATAAAGATGCCAAGATGAATATCAGTCATATGTTCAATATAAATGATAAGGAAGCATGAAATTATCTTGTTTTATGCTAGTGTTATGTGCAGAGAAAAATATGGGTAGCTGCTGCTGCTCTTTAACAAAAGCATGGCAGCAAATCTTGGAGCGTCCAGAACAAGAGACTTTGGGAGCCCGTGCCAGTCAGCAGGGAACAGGGTATTGGGGTGTTTCTAAATACAGTATGAGATTAGCATAGGATATTCACAGTAGGATAGACAATCAGTCTTAATACTGTACATCTGAATATTTTGGGAAGTGCAGTGGGTGCCCTCATTTTCAGCAAGAGAGGAAACTGCTGGGCAGAATTTATTCTACACAAATATAAACCGTTATGTTCTTGCTTCAATATTGTACCATACAATAAAAAGATACCTGCGAATCTGTTCTCGTCCTGCCTGTGTCATTTCTCTATAGTCCCAATGTGCAGTGCTGCTCAACCCTCCTGCTGAATTTGCTGTAGTTTTTATAAAAGGAGACATCAGTGTCATTTATGTCTTCTGACATTAAGGCCTTGTAAGAAGAGAAATTCTGGTGTTTGTGTTGGGGAAGGCATTCCTCAAAAAATTAAAATGCAAATGAGCAATATTAGCAGATGGGGTTCTTCGTATCATGAAAGGAAGGCAATTTTCCCAGAGAATAAAAACTGCCCAAGGGTTGCTACAGTACAATTATCTTGAATTAGGTACTCTTCTTTCATAATATAATGACTCTTTGTCTTTTGATGTGTTCTGGTAAGATCCCTCAGTCCTTTAAATTAACACTGAAATTGCAGGCAAACAAAAATTTAATAATGTCAGTTATTAGTGATATAATTTGTAGTCTGCGTCCCTTCCTCTGTCTGTTGGCTGTTTGCTACAGTGAGAAATAGTTGGGTATTTTCAGGTGTTAACCTAGCAGTTGGTGAGTCTTAAATTGTTAGAAATAAAATACCTAAATTCAGGAAATAGTTAAAAAAAGGTTGTTACCTCTCACAGACTAAAGTTGGTTAAACATCTCAAGGAAAATGTATATGGAAAGTTATTGATTAAATGTTTTTACATCTCAGAATAATGCATACTATCAGCCTGCTCCCTGAGTGCATCACAGCTGTAGCATTTGTGTTGTTCTGTAGCTATCAGGGTTACAGCCCTTGGGCTGACAGACAGGCTTGGTGTCCCCTGGAAGTGACGTTGTCTTGGGGCAATGCACTGGGCAGAGGTTGTACCAGCCATGGGTTCTTCCTCTGGCTCTGCAACTGAGTTGCTGTGGGACACTGATGTCTTGATTTTTATAAGTACTACACTGAATCTGCTGAGAATGTGTTTCTGCAGAAAGAAAACGGAGATTGTAGTTTGCTATCTTTGCCTTCATAGCTGTTTATATAACTCTTACAGCTCTGTGGTTTCTGCAGTGACATGGATGTCTGCCTGGCTGTCCGTGCAGAGGCTGGCACAGTGAGGTTTGGTCTCCTTTACACAGATGTTCAGTAAAGCAAGTGGAAACAAAAGCTGCAGCAGTAGAGGCATTGGTGCTTATCCTTGGTAGAACTGATGGCACTTCTCTCGGGCAGCAGATCAAACTGGTGCTCAGTCCATTTGTAGCCTCTGCAGTCAGCTTGTTTCATTACATCTGCCCATTATGGTGTTTCACTCAGAGATTGTTGAAGCACTGCTCGTACAATTTGTCTTCTGTCATTCATCTTTTGGAAGGTTTTTCATTTAGGGAGGTAAAATACATAAGTTAGATCTTGCATATTTTCGTAGTTATGGCTTAAAACTCTATCTGGAGCTTTCATATGGGTAATGTAATAAAACTTGGAAACATTGAAGTTCATCTGTTCCCATTCAGGCGATATTAAAGGCAAATGTTCCTTCAATAGTTTTCTTTAATACCTCATTTTAATTAATGACTCGGATATAGCTGGAAATCTTGGAAGTAAAAGAGAGTCTCTGGAGAGTTATTGACAGATGGCATGTATGGAAGTTTTGTAAAATAATTACTGGCAGTCTGTCTTCAGCAAAGACAGGTTGCAATGTTGCTGTGCCAAGAATAAACAAGCCATTTTTTTAATTGTAGTTTGTTGCATTTCAGAGTAAGAGTCGTTATGAGAGATTTATATAAATGCTTTCTGTATAGTTCTGTAAAACATGCCTCACCAGGCAGAGTACAATCTGACTAATCAGTCATTCCTAATTTAGCAGTGTAATTTTGCTAAAACAGTATGTTCTGGTGTTACTGATGTTGTTTGCCATTTTCACAGTTGAAGTACAGCTGAGAGTCTGATGAATTGTGCCCACTTTACAGGCTCCTGCAGCAGCTAATGACAAAAGCCATAGCCAGGGGCACACTTACCTTTCTGCCCAGCTCATGGTTCTGTAATCTGGTAGTACTGATGCACTCCAGGAACCTGTTTGCCCTTGTCAGAGGTGTCTCCCGCAGAAAGCCTGGCCAAGAGAATTTTAGGTGGTTCTTCTGTAGGGCTTAAATTTGTTTATCAACCAAATCCAAAATGCATTTGACCTGATGCTCACTTGGGGCAAGGGGGTAAGAACTGACAAAAGGAAGGACAAAAACTTCATTGGACATTTACATGGCTACCATTACAACATTTCCAGAATTTGTGTATTCACATGTGCTTCTTTCAAGGATATGTGTATATGAAGAGAAATAAATGAAACTGGTTTTGATACAATTAGTTAAAATCTTATTTCAGTGGTTAGAGCCTACTTTGGGATTCAGCACTTCATCACTGTTAAGTAGATAAGACTCAAATGCAACAAAAGTGTGTCTGAATACATCTGGTATTCAGACTGCAAAAACTGGGGTGTTTGGGGTTGCCCATGTTAGAATGGATTCAAGTTTTCTGCATATCCTAAATATCCAAAGTATCTTAGAGAAAATGTATATAGCAAGACTTACATTATAGCTTTTAGACTGAGGACCAAATCCCCACTGCAGACTTACTGTGCACTGCAGCTTTCCATTTGTTAAAGGGGAGGAATAGAATATAGTGTGAGACTAGATATACTTAAGGTTGTGACATGTTCAGTGGCTCTTTAATAGATGCATGAGTTTTTAATCACCAGAATACTAGAGCTCCTTAGAATATAATATCCTTAGCAAATCTTTAAAAGGATAGTCCAGATTCAGGCCATGTGTCCTTATGTGATCTGTATGTGTGTAAATGCATACCAAGTTCCCATTGATTTCTGCCTTATATGAGAATTTTATGTCTCATTCATCAGAAACACAGGCACCCTGTGCGCCTAATGAGCTCAAGACACTAAATTAGTTGTTATTTTCCCTAAGGAGGCTAACTTGAAGATCACACAATATTGACTTTGGTGTCACTATTTAAGAGAGAACTCCACTATGACATTGTGCTTACCTGTGATGTGAAATTGCATATTCATCCATGCTGCAAGGAGCTGACAGGGAAGAAATCCCTCAGTATTTTAGACATCTCAGTTCAGGGGCTGCTGAGCAGCAGCAGCACATTCTGCTGTTTGAGATGATTTATTTCCATGTCCTTTTCATTATTCAGTTCTGATGTTGCTTGGTGTGTTATCCATCACTACAGTTGCATCTTCTGATTTTAATCTCAAGATGTCAACTTGCCTTTGCAAATCTGTAGTAATAGCAATATATAGAAACATACTTGTCAGCCTAAGAAACCTCTAATGCTTGCTGAAGGATGTAGAATTGGTGATCTTGCTCTGTGTAATTCGCAAAGAATGTGACTGAATAGAATTTCTGCTGGTTGGATTTATCTGGTTTGCAACCTGAATAGTAAGTAGAATAAAACCATGACAGTGATGTCCCTAAACAGGCATTCTTGAGATTTAAGACATAGCAATTTTCATTATTTGTAAGAAATTAATGTCATGGAATGTTGTGGCCTGACACATTTGTTTTACTGATGTGCAGCAGTCATGGACTTGGCTTCATACAGCCAATTCACAAACCTTCAACATACTCATCAGAGGCTGCACCTTTTGATGTGTTCTTTCTCAGTGCACTTCCATCCTGCTCTCATGGGAATGTTCACTTCATTGCTGGCTGAACAGCAGCAATATTCACAAGCCAGGAATGCACCAGTAGATTGATCTACAGCACTCAATACCCTGCCCAGAGATGAGCCCTCAGCAGGGGCATTACAATATATTCACTGCAGCTTCAAGCAAGCAAAGAAAAGAAGCTTCCCTTATTCCATGTTTTTCAGTAAAAAATAATGCAACTCTCCATGGGAAATAATTTTAACTGTGTTGCCATCATGAGGTAAAAATTTCTTGCCTAAACAGTCACACTAAGGCTGGAAGAGGAGGAGGAAGAAGTTGTTTATGGTCTGCAAGTCTGTTACATGGTGATACATCTTATGTTGTTACTTTCTTTTTGTGCAAAAATCTCTTCAAACTCAATACTCTGCAGAAAAAAAATGCTGTGGTACCTCCATCAAGCACAGAGTCATATAACTGCCATTTCTGAAGCATTCGGATACTAAAGGATTTAGAATCCAAATGTGTAATTTCAGTATGTGTTGAAAACATTAATAAATTACTTTGCAGGTTTGTGCCAGAATAGGCTTCTGTCGTGAAGCAGAGGTTTCTAATGTGCAGCTATAAATTGCTGTCTTAGAGTTCTTACATCCTATAACGTTGCGCTATCAAAATTTAATAAGATTTTTGTGCTGTGAAAACACAAGAACCTTCAAATTCAACCTAAGATTTGACTCTTCTTTATAAAAGCTGATAAAAGAAAAAAAGTCTTTCCTCTTATCTGGCTTTACATTCAGTGCTTTGAAATTTAAGTATGAAACAATAATCTGAAATATTTTAAACCATCAGAAATTACAGTAGCATTTTACATTTATCAAACCTTTTGTTGATATAATCTCTTGTTGTATAATATGATCATTATCTGATAAAACAGAAATAGAAGGACTTAGTGTATTCTGTGCTGAAGTGCCCTGTTGATTTCCAGCTGCTCTGTGCACTGCTTTTGACTGTGAGTGAATGACCTTCAGCAGGGTGGTCTGTAACGTTCCAAGACACTGTAAAGGCACAGTGGTAAAAATGGCTCAATTACTTCAGTGATGGGACTCGTGTTCCACATGTCCAGCACAGTGTCCTACCAGTGTTTAGGTTTATATTTCACATGTACTCAAACTGCACGCACTGTTGAACACTAACTGCCTTTAGAATGTTTTAATTCATCATGCAAAATGCAATTTTGCCCTTTCACGCCTTAGAGCAAAAATTTGGCTGAATGAATTGGAACACTTTTGACTAATTAATGACTTTTATGTGTCACCTCACTGAAGAAGGGATATGAATGATGGGTTAAATGTCGCCTGTCTTCCTCCATCATTACCAGATGTGTTTGTGCCAGTGTTTGTCAAGTTAGCTCTCATGCATAAGTGAGGAATGAGTGGGATCCCTGCACTTCGTCCTGATCTGCAGACTTGCCACTGGGAATAAAGAAATACAAGAGCAGCAAAGTTTCTGCTATACTGGATTGTGAAGCTGTGCAAAAGAATCAGGTACCAGTCACTCAAGGACAGAGCTGGAGGTTTTCAAAAGACTAGAAATGCAGTCACAGAGCATTTGCTAAGAGCAGCAGAAGATGCCTACATAGTCTGGAAGGCATGGAGAGGCTTCAGGGTATCTGTGTAACAGAATGAGCAGTGACTCATTCAGAATAAAGTTTGAAGGGTCTGGTGGAGTTCTGAATGAGAAAGAAATTCTTACAAAATTGGTGCCTGTGTTTTGATTGAAGAGTGAGCAATTTTTCCTATACTCAATCTATTTTCTCAATTTTCCCCAAGCAAAATTCAGATTGATTAGGAATCATGAGGAATGATTAATCAGGATGAGTACATTGGAAATATTGAATCTATAAGAAATGCAGGAGCCCACCTTGATGAATGGAAATTGTGCTCTTAACAATGAGTCACTTCAGCTTTTCCACAGGCCTGGGTTTTTTCTTTTTTTTTTTGTTTTTGCTGCCTCTTGAAGTATGCTTGAGCACTGGATTGATACAACTGCCCCTTCAGAGACATCTTTCTAAGTAACACACCTGGTTAACTATAGTGCAAAAACTAGGATTTAGTTTAAAAAGGAAAAAAAATCTGTCAGAGCTATGAGTACCTATGGATTGAGGGTAACAGTACTGTGTTATATGGGAGAGTTGCCACAGGAGATTTCCCTGATTTAGTCCACAGGTCAATCCTGAAATGATTTTGTACACCTTCCCTGAGGTAGCAGTGGAAGCCTTGACCCCAAATGAATCTCTCTTCTGGATCCAGAGCAGACAGTAGAGAATTTGTTCAGTTATCTCGAGTCTTTTATGGCCTATTGGGTTTCTAACTGCACTTCCTCATATAAAGTGCTGAACCCTTTATGTCCAGTGTTGACCTGCATCCCTTATCTCTGGAGCTTAGGGCACTGCACATCGAGAGCATCCTGAAGAGAAGAAAGGCAAACACTGCTGAGTGGCTGTTTGTGGTTGTGACTGAAACCATCAGCTGAAAAAATGGGACAGGAGTTAGTGGCTGTGTGTATTATTAAAATCAAAACAACTGTCTGCAAGTTTTGGCTAGGTATTTCTTATATAATCAACATTTCTGCAGTTAGCAATCCTATTTTCCTTGAGGTACAGAACCCTTGTGTGTCATTCATAACTGTGTGCTACAAATGTGGTATCAGATCACTTTTATGAAGTTGCCTTGTGCTGTGCACAACACAGTTAAAAATATCCTAATCTTTCTCTCTAATACACAGTCAAGTACCCTCTTGTATACTCTTAATAATGTTTTAAATATATTTTCTGAAATGTATTTTGGAAAAGTGTTGGAATCAGTGGTGGTTACTTTTTTAGACAGATGATTTTTCTTGAAAATTAAAATTTCTTAGAACTATGTATTTATAGAAGCACAGTTCTATACTCATCTATACAGTTCTATACAATTCTACACCACTGAATTCTATTGCTGAATCCTTAAGCTTACAGATAATAAATTAATATATGTATATAGTGAAATGTAGGTTATGTTGGAATGTGGCAGCGGTGGAGGGAAGATGGTCATTTTTCTGAAAATCACTGTTGATTAGCACTGATAAATGATAAGAGGAAGTATGTCAAATCAAGTGGGGTTTATGTATTACTTAATTTAAATCACTTGACCCCAACAGGTAGGTATTTGTCTTTTGCTGACAAGAACCCCCAGTCACTCCTTCATTGATTTTGCTTGGACACATCAATATGGCTTTGCTGAAACAAGCAAAACCAGCTCATTATCTTCTCTTGTTCTTTCCAATTCATCACCCAGGACAGTACTGTCCTTATATTGTTTAATAAATCTTAGCACACCATCCTGAAGGCTCTGAGCACACTGGGCTGCACTGTATCTCCTAGCCTTGGATCTATTTATTGGTGCAAGCATAAGTGCACTGGACTCAGGGGTTGCAAACTGTTGCTTTGATATAGCTCCTCATCTGCCTTTGAAAATAGAGAACTACTTCTCTACTTTTGAAAAGCACATTTCTCTTTGTCAGCCTTGTTGGGGCTTTAAAGTGTAATTTGCCAGACATTACTTGTACCTGATAATACAAAGGCTTTAATATGCAATGTAAGATCATTCTGTCCCCTGTCTTTCGAATTCAGAAAGCAAAAGGATGAATTTTGCCACAGCTGCACTTAACAGAAGTTGCTCTGTTGAATGTCTGAACATAGACAGCTCAGAGAGAGTAGATTACTGCTCCTTTTTAAAATTGTGTCTTTAAATTTGTATAAGTACAAAGGAACTTGCATTCAGTTGTGATAAGGCATAATACCATGTCCAGATTTTGCTTGAAGGTTGGGACTGAGGTTTGGATGCTTGTTAGACAGAATGAGGTGTTCCCTTCTAGTGCTGTACAGTGTGAAAGGAATCAGTTCTGTGACCAAGTGGGTTTACAACCTTGTACCACCATATACACACAGGTCATAACTACTTTCTGTATGTCTGACTCAGTTGAAATTTTAGTTTTAGTTATTGTTGTCCGAAAGCTTGTCATTGAAAAAATTCTGTTTCAGCAGCTAATCTGGCAATTGATAGAATGGAACAAATATAATTAAAAATGGGGTAACAGTATTTTGAAAGATAAATACTTTATATTGCAAAAGTATCCTTTCAACAAATCTACAGCAAGGACATATATTTTATCTATTGGGAAAATATAGTCTGAATTAAGGTAGAATGAATGTGAACTGTGAGATCATCAACAGAACGTAGCAGTTATTGAAGTGGCCCTGTAAGACAGTAAAGCAATTCTGATGTGTCAGTTCAGTATAAAGCAAGGATGAGATGGATTCACAAATGAAACAAAAATAATCTGAGCAAGAAAAAAGCCATGATAAGGTAAAGAAAGTATAAACGGCAAACTTATTCATATACCCTGTCAAACCACTCAGAATTCTCTTAATAAATCTCCACAAACTCTGAACGAATCAATCAGTATTTTATGTGCTTATGCTAGGAGACCTAGTAAATATGGTAATTTGTCATATACTTGCATGGTTAGTGAAACAAAGAAGTTATATTTTCTATTAGCATTTACTCTTGTAAGTCTTGTAACCAGCTTACACTTCACATGCAAATTATGTCACGATTCAAAAATTGCTCTAGAAACGGATACAAACTTCTCTCTGCTCTTGAAAATGGCAGAATGTTTTGCATTTTTACAGAGAGAGATTTGAGTGACAAAATTTCTTTTCATCTCTGTGTCACATTTAGTCACTGTTTCACCATTGTTTTTTTATTACTGTACAAATTTATGTTGGCTTTGCTATTGAGATCCTTTAATGTTCTCTGCCTTCTCTCTGTCAGTGAGCTGTTTGGATAATGAATTGCTTTATAAATTCTTTAAATAATGTTTATTAACATCCTCATAATGGTATTTGAAAAAGAACATGTGGCCTTATTCTAGAAAAAAAATTTCTTATTGGATATTAGTCTCTGATAAAAGTTCTGAAAGTGAAATCAGAGTAATTGATATGTCAAGATAACTTAATGTCAGCTCCCTGATCCTTGACATAGTACTTACCAGTTTAAGCTGAGCCTTTTCAGTGTGCTAAGGTCTCGCTTGAGTTATATTGTCTTTCCTACAGAAAAATGTTTACTAGGTTCACAGAGCTCCTAATAATAAGAGTAGCAGTACATGGACTGTGATGCCACTGGAAGAGCATTTACACAACCGTCGAGTTGCTCTTTGAAAAGAAAAAGACACCCCATTGACAATTGACTGTGTCTCAGCTTCAGAATCAATTACAACAAACCTCCAGCTATTCCTGATTTCATACAATTTTATTCTAGATTGTTAGTTCTAATTTTATTCCCTTCACCTCTGGCTCATATTTATTGAATTGCATTCTGTGCAATCAATATGTCTTTCACTATGAATCATGTCAGTATTTGTTCTTTTAGGATTAGCATAATATCATTTATCAGTCTTTCTCCAGGGCTTCCCAGGCACTTGCTGCAGTGTTATGTAAGCTGTTTACGTGATCAAAATTGGCTTCTGATAAGAGATCACCTATCTTCCCTATATTCTTTCCCCCAGTTAAGAGCAGTTGCAAATTACAACTGCTAGGAGCTAAGTAAACGCATAAGCAAAGCTGCTTTGTGCAGCCCATCTCTGCTAACAGGCAGACTGCTTTCACTGCAGTGAAGGCAACCAGAGGTAACCCAGAGCCTCAGCCCCCAATTCCTCTCCTCCTATAAAAGCAGAGTATTTTATACCAATTTGTTTATACCTGGAGTGTTGTTTTGCAGCAGGGGCTGTGTGGGTGCTGTTCTGGTGAGTGGTGATGCTTTCCAAGGTCACTCTCACTGCAGCAGCAGTAAAGTGTGTGGGGACAGCATCTAACAGTGCTGTCTCCTTTGTGGGCTCATTAACAAACATATGGGGCTTACTTAAAACTGCCTCATGTTTGCACAGAGTCTAAGTGCCATTCACCTTGAAATACACATGCAAACTTAAAGTTACTTTGTTCGATTCATGACATTGTTAATATTGTTGAGAGGGTGAAGTAAAACTTTAACAGAATTGGTTAACAGAGTTTGTAAAACAGATTTTGTAAAAGAGATTTGAAATCTTGCCCATGTCTTTACCTGGTTTTTATTTATCTCTCAAAAGATGTGGTCTGTTGTTTAAATATATCAAAGGTCTCCCTTCAACTGGAATTATGTCAATTTTGCTGATGCTTTCATTAATTTTTCAGTATAAAGCAGTTTCATTGTGTCTTATTTGTAGTGGAAAAAATTAATTGTATTTCACCAACTGTGGCTTCCTAGTTCATGCAAGTTGGACAGTCTTGCCAAGCTATGCTAAGAGCATCTGCTTGTTTGTTTACAGATTGTCTGGTTTCCTTTAAACGTTCAGTGGTTTGCACTACTCAGCCCTCAGAACTCTGTTGTGTTTCTTTGTTTAAAAAGAGGAAATAGAGTTCTGAGGGTTTGGTAACATCCTATCAGTAATAAAACATACTGACCTGCTTTTCTTAGAATCTATGATTACAGGTTTTATTGGGTTGGGTTGATTGAAAGTTGAAGTTTTGCTTCTCGTTTTTGCTTTTAGCCTATTTAGTTGTAACAGTTTTTGCACTTCAAAATTTCTTTCAATGCTTTATAAAACAAAATACAGAAAATTAAGGAGAAGGAAAGTTTCTGCATTATTACTGGATGCAAAAAGGTAGACTAAGTGATTAAATATCTTTAGCATTACAGTCTGCACAGTGAATGTTGTGTGGTTGGTAGTGAAAACCCACTGTATCTTGGCTGTCATAAATTTCAGTGTTGATGTAATAATACTTGCATGTGAACGCCCCCTTTCTGATTTCAGTTTTTTGATTTAAAATCCAGCTGCAGAGTTGAGTGCTACTGTTCAATTGAACACTGCAATGTGATTAAAAGTCAGCATTCAAGATTAGTCACCAGCATGCAAAGCAAATACTCTTGAACCCCGGGTGTAATGTCAGTGTTGTCAGGAATTACTTCTTTAAGTCCAACTCACAAAGAGAAACCTTGAGATACCTTCCTGTATCATTTGTTGTCATTTTTTTACTCAGGCTCTTTACTTAGCTCTGAAAGCCCCATGATCTTTGTACTGTGTTTATGTTCTCAATATTGAGTTTTTTACATGTTTATTATGCATAACATGATCATTTTAGTAGTCTGTTATTAGCAATTTGTTTTAAATTTCGTGCTTAAATTCTATATTAGAGCTGAGTGAAGGATTTTTGAAATGTGATACTCTGATTGTAGCTTCAATAAAATAAAAGATAAAATCTTAAGATAAAAATTCAAACATCCATATTTCTCTTAGTTGTGACAGTCAAGAACCAGCTCATTTCTTTGTGTCAAATGCATCTATTTGAAATTCATTATTCATTCCTTTTGGTGCTTTGGATTCCCAGTCTCCAAATATGTTTCCTGGGTACAATTATTGTCCATAGATAACCAAAGTCACACTGTATGTATAATATTTGTTAGCTTATAGCTGTGTACATGATATACAGCTTTACCAGTCATTTGCATTAGAACAGAGAATTTTAATACTGAAAAACATCCAGCCTGTACAATTAAGTTTTCTTTGAAAATGTTAAGGTATTTGTTGGGGATCGTAGATGGGGAAGATTTGTCCAACTTTCAGGAATTTTTGAAAGATTGAGAGGAGGGCTGTATCATGTAATTGAAACTAGAACCATCATGTATCTCAATGTCTCATGATACAGTGAAATCATTGCAATTTCGTGCAATTAGAAATGACAAGTAGAAGTCCTTTTTATATGTTACAGTGCCCATTTCCAAAATAAAATGCTAATCTAATATTCTGCTTGGTAGAAGATGCTTTTTGTACTGCTGGGAAGCAGCTCTGAGGAGAAGGACCTGGGTGTCTCGGTGGACAACAAGCTGTCCCTGAGCCAGCCGTGCCAAGGGTGGCCAAGGGTGCCAAAGGAACCCTGGGTGCACTGGGAAGGGCATTGCCAGCGGCTCCCAGAGGGGATCCTGCCCCTCTCCTCAGCCCTGCTGAGGCCAGGCTGCAGTGCTGTGTCCACGTCTGGGCTCCTCAGCACACAGATGTGGAGCTCCTGGAGATCCTGACCCATCCTGAGCTTCTGTGATTTCACTTACTGGCTGTTTCACTCAAGGCCGTACACTTTGGGAAGTGGGTTTGATATACAGGATGATAATTTTTGTCATAAAAAGATTTCATACTCTATCAGCTCTAGGCTTAGTAGACTGAAAATTCTTCAGACATGAAACCTCTTCTGTTTTAGATACAAATAGTACATCTAAAGTAATGTTGAATGCAGTGATTATTCCTGGCAGATCATACTTACTGTCTCTCCAGCTATGTATTAACTGAATTACTGCAAAAAGAAAAAGCATTTGTGAGCAAAGGGTTGAAATTTGATTTTAGGTTTAAAGCACTTTCTAGCCAGAGCTGCCTTAGCAGAGGAAGCAGAATTCACAAGACACATGGAAGCAGGCAAAGGAAGAACGAGTTTTGTAATAGGTGCCACTCTGAAAGTGTTTCAGGTATTTTAATTCATATTAGGACTAATGGGAAAGAATCAGTGAAATCATGCAGTGTGGATTTGCCAACCATCTTCTCCTTGGAGAACTGCACAACCAGAGAGCCCAATTCTTCCTGGCACCGGGGTTGGGGAGGAAGACAGCTTTGAATAGTTCTGTGCTAAATCTGCTTGGTTGGGCTTGGTTTCAAACTGCAGGGTTTTTTGTTCAAGAAAAGTGCATCAAACCAAAAGCATTACGAAAGGCATTTCAGCTTTTTTGTTTTCACAGTGGAAAAGAATCCTATTTATAGCAAGAGTTCAAAACATTTAATACACTTGTCAGTAGAACTACTTAGTCATCTCGGAGTTATCCAAGGTAATGGGAGATAAGAATGGGAGAGAAATTCAGTGTAGTACAAATTGTATGTAAATGAGGCTTATAAGAATATCTTCAGTAAGTTCATTTTTGAAAAGCCTCTAAGCAGTTTTCTGTAGGGAGTAGGTGTGGGCTGCTTTAAACATCAGAAAGCAGAACAGAGCTGATGCAAGTGACTTCCCTGGTGTGACTGGGAGCAGGGACAGAAGCAGTGCAAAGGAAGGAGCAGCTCTGGCCCTTTGCTAATACTAAATGTGCATTGCTGAGAATGGACTGCAGAGCCAACTGCAGCCTCAGACAAACAAGGGAAGTGACAAATTATCAGTGAAGCACTGAATCAAGCGTAGAAGAGGATTAATGCAAGTGAGAAAGAGAACTTCCTAATCACAAAAAGAGAACTTCCTAATCACACAGCTGTTGCTGTAACTACCACAACAGAATTGGAATCTGTGCCACTTATGTGCCATTGTGTCTACTCCACTCTGTTCCAAATGTAATATCTGCCAAAGACATGCTCCTGTCTTTTAAGTGAATTATAGGAAAGATTAGAAAGCTAAAAACTGCATGCTGATTTTTTCTCTTTTTTATTTTGTCATGTATTTTCTTTACGAAGCATGAAAGAAATTAATTAACTGTTCACTGGTATTGAGAAAATCCAGAGCTGCAGGAGAGAACCATCTATTTCATCACTGTGGGATTTCATTGCTGTCAGTATGTGCATTAAAGTCCACATTTTGCCTTCAGACACAACATCTCCTCAGTGGAATCCAAGGACAATATAAACAAGGAAGTTGTTTATTTTAAATATTCATTACTGAGCATACAATTTAAAAAAATTTTGAATAAACAAGTGGTTTAGCTGTGCTGGGAATCATTGACATTGATAATTATCCTCTTCATGTATATCCTCTGTAATAATTAGTCTTACATGTTCGTTTACTGATTACACAGCATCTTCCTATTTAATTTATGTGCTACATCCTCTTGAAAACACTCAACTATAAGCATGATGTGCTTGTCACTCAGAAAGGGATCTTCTATCTGGAGTTATTACAGACTACATGCTTCTTCCTTGTACTTCAAAAGAGTCATTTTCTGGTTTCTTTTTTTCAATAAATATCCCTTTCAATATGTAGCTGATCTGAATTCCACTTTTTCTTAGTGGTAAAAGCTGCAGAGAACTGAACACATTGGAGTTTGGCATGTGGCCTTTGCTCACTGTCCTTTGTTGATAATGTCATGGAAATATTTCCATGATGGTCCTGCACCCTGGAGATCCTTCATGTAAGATGAATGTGTTGCAAAGGAACTTGAGATCTGAATAATAAATTGGTATTAAACCCTCTTAATTAGAAAAACACATTGTTTATTAAGCTATAAAAACAGTGTTTGGATTTATTTGAGTAAGCTAAGGAATGGGAACTCTGAATTAGTTAAAAATTTGGTTGTGTTATTTCTACCCTGCAAGGCTTCATAGCTTTTCATTTTATATACTTTTCAGATAACAAGTAAAATAGAACAGTAAATTTTCCTGATGAATAGTAATTATTATATAATTATTCATTCCATTTAAAATTTGCATTTGTGTATCTTTAATTAAAATGCAGTATACTGCAATTAGGCAATATTCTGCTGGTGATATCATCTAATACACACAAGGAAATGCAAATTTAAGGCTTAGTCTGTATTTAAATGTTATCAGGACTCCTTGAGGGTACTGCTCTTTGCATCCAGCTACTGTGGGTGTACTTTGTGTTCTGTGAATGCTCAGTAACTTGTAGGGGCCACGTTTTTTCTTCTGTATATGAAAATAAAGCAGACTAATTCTGTCCCTGTCAAGCGGTTTATAGTTCTGATAGATAAAGGAGATCAACATCAGGCCCTTCATTTGCAGTCAGCTGTATTTTTGCCTTCTGACAATATCTGACAGTCAGAAGAAAGGACAGTTTTATTTTCAGTGTTTTGAATCTTACCTGAGTGTGGTTACAAATATTTCTATTAAATATCATGTTTGTTAGCCTGCAACCCTTGTAGAAAAGCAGGTGAGTACATATTTAGCTGAAGTTTTATTAGTCAGGAATTGAAATATGTCCAGACTATGTGTTTGCACTACTAGAGAGTAAAAAATCAGTTTTGTGTCATGGTTTTATCTTCAGTGGTCCAGTGAGTTTAAGAGGGATTTCAAATTATGTATCTATGCCATTAAATACCTTTTTGTTTTTTCTAGAAATAAAAAGTTTTGGAAAGAACCAGATTGTGCTCTTTGGATATAATGTATGGATTCTTGGTTTTTTGAGAAGCTGTAACTTTTTTTCTTGAGAGCATTATTTTTCTCTAGTATCCTGTCTGGGAGGAAGCAAGGAAGGCTCTTGTGGAAGATCAACCTTATTTCATCACCACTGTTGTTAACTTATCTCTGTTAAACTTTAAGTTTCATATGTAAATTTGATCTGATTACAAGCCAAATAATCTCCTGTGCATTAGTCACTTGTATTTATTCCATGGCTGATGGAACACCAATTACTTCTCTAAAGTGGTTTATTTTGATATCTAGTAAAGAATCAAGCTCTTTCACAGTATAGCAAACATATGCACCTTATCCTGTTATCATGTAGCTTAAAAGCTTGGTTACTTCTCACAGTAGTTGTTTTTCAAATGAGAATATACTGAATGATCTCTCTCTGAGGCTTTCAGACAATTGGATATCACCAGAGCACTGACTGAAATCAGTAGGAACTGGAGGCAGCAAGTGTGGCAAGAGCTGTGGGGTTTGAGAAGTAAGAAAATAAGGATTGTTCTGTAGTTACAGTAGTGTTGTAGCTGGTTATCAGGACTGTGCCTGCGCTCAGTGCACTCCCTGGTTATGCAGGGGATGCAGGAACTGTGTAGAGAAGATAACGGAGCAGTTTGCACCTGGGTGATGGACAGGTCTCCCAGTCAGCTTCACAGGGAGGTATTTCATTGATGGCTTCAGGACCTTTCCAGGTGGGAATTTTGGTCAGTCTTCAAAGATTCCTCTGCCAGCTCCTGTTGTGTCTAGTTCAGTTCCTATGCTTAAATTAGTGCCCTGGGTGGAGTGTGCTGGAGAAGTCTATAGTCTATAGAAGCTGTTCCTGTAGGTGTGAAAATGGTCAAATAAGATAAAGGCAATGGATTATGTGTGTGCTGGAGTNGTTCCTGCTGCAGAAGAGGGCAAATTGAATATAGGTAAGATACTTGTATATAGTCTATAGAAACTGTTCTTGTAGGTGTTAAAATGGTCAAATAAGATAAAGGAAATGGATTATGTGTGTGCTGGAGTGGTTATGTGGGACCATGGGCCCAGCTGGATTGTGAAATCTGAGCAGAAGAATGGTCTGGGTACTCAGAATCCAGATGTGAATGACATTGCAAGGACACTGGCAACAGAGGCTCCCATCGCCTCCCAGACACGCACTGGCCATCCTGCTAGAGAGATCTGACTGCCCACATCAGTGTTATCTGATACCTAGGTCCAGTTAAGGTTTTCTTTTTGATGACCACTCTGTTCATGGGTGTCATTGCAGCAGTAAGCACCACTGAAAATCAGTGTCCTTGTTTGTCATGGTAAAATTTTATGTTAAAATTGTAAAAATGTTCTATTTTCTCTGTTTCATTTCACTCACAACTCATTCATAAATTCACTTCTGACTGCAGTGTTTGTCCCCACTTCTCTCTCTCCCAGGTATTTGCCACCTGTCAGATCTGTCAGCTCAGCTGCTCAGATGAGCCCTGTCTGACCTGCTCCAGCTAAAAGTGGATCTGTGGGAGCTTTAGCAATGCACCAGCTTTTCCAAAGCAGTGATCAGTTAGTGTTTATTGGATTAATAATTAACATGACCATGCTCTTGCAGCTATGCATTTTTTATTGCTAATTCCATTTTGAAAATATTTGAAGGTGATTTATATTTTATCTTGGTAAACAAATAAGATTCTCTGTTTCCCAGTCTCACTTTGCCACTGTCTGAAATTTTCTTTGTAGACTGTTCATTCCAAAAAAAGAAATAGCTTGAAACAATTATTAATATAGCTTGAAAAAAAAATTAAAGCTTGCTTTAGTTTATAGCTTCTGTCACTTTTATGATACAGCCTTAATAAATATCTCATAGCTCGTTGCTTTCTTTGACTTACTTTGTTCCTAACTCCCAATAAATGAGGTTTTGAGTGATGATGCTGATGGAATAGGCAATGAAGGATTTTTGCTACTTCTTTCTTTTTTTTTTTTNAATAATTCCTTCCTTTGGCTTCTTTTTTTTTTTTTTTTTTTTTTTTACCAGCTTGGACATACTGTCATTTTAGATGCATCAAGCTAGGGCAATTGCATATATTTTATTATCAGTGTAGTTCTTCCTTAATTTTTTTTTATTGTCTACAAGACACAACGATCCTCTTTTGCTTCAAATGGTATTCTGTCTCCCACTGAGCTGTAAAACCTGTTTCCAGCTTTCACTTAACAACTTTTGCTTATGTTATTCATGGCTTAAATGATAGTAATTCTTCAAGTGTAAAATAAGTATGCATCCCCTGTGATACTTAAATGTTTTTTCCAGTGTGCAGTACTGTCTGTTGATTTACAATGGATAATTATAACCATATCTAACCACATATAACCATGCTTATATAACCCTTATAACCATGTTCTGCAGAGGATGAAATGGAACATACACTGAGGATATGTGCTTTATGATTATGCATCCAGAGTAACAGCAGAGAACAGGAATAAATGTGGGTGACTGGGAGGTTTTTACATCCACTATCTATGGAGTGTTTGAAGCTGATTTTCCTTAATGAAACTCCCTAGAAAAAGTGAATGATACCACAAGTGAAAGTATTGCTAAATCACATAGGGTGCTCATGTCTTACACATGAAGGGAATTGTCTCCAGAGCTTTTCTTCCTGTTCCTGCCTGGGCTGAGGAGGAAATAAAGCAGTGACAGATCTTCTATAAGGATTAAAATAGAGTAGGCACAGATGACATGAGTGAGGAGACCAGACATCCTGGTTTAATGAGGGTAACCCTGGACTGAGATTCACTATTTTATATCAAACTACTTGTGATGTAGCAATTTCATCTGGTTTTCCCCTTTTCAAACCTCAGTGCCTGTAGCCCTGCCCTCCAAAGGGAGCCTTTGTGCTCTGTAACCCTGAGCCATCAGCTCAGTTCCCAACACCTCACAAAGACAGAGTAAAATCTCATGGCATAGCTCTACTGATGGGAAGACTGTTGGGGCCAAAAATCCTTGTTTCCATAAATTCCATGCTTGAAGAATGGATAATTTTAAACCACAGTGAAATTCCTATGACTGAACTAGGGGAGTGGGACCAACCCATACCACCTGCAGCATCATTTCTAGATAGTGGCTACTGTAACAACAAAATATGGAGAGATGGGGATCTCATCCTGTGCTTCAGCAGCAGAAGATATTTTTTACAGCCACTAAATGCTGTGTCTTTTGTTGAGAATCTTGTCTCTGTGGTAACCATCCACAGCAAAACTCTGTAACTTCCATTGGTTTCCAAGCCAGGCAGGCTAGAATTCAGTTTGTTGCCAAACCAAACACAAGAGATGTGCAAGGCAACACTGAACAGCTGGAACTCCAAGAGAGAAATTTGCCTGATTCTGTGTGCACATGGCATATTACCAGGAATATTCTCTTAGGAAGAACAAGGCAAAAATATGTGATGTGTGCACATTAGGAGAGAAGCTGGTCTTAACCAGGTGCTTTGTCTGGTTGGCTCTGTCATATGCCCCACTTAGGCAAAGAGTTTAAAAAGTGGTTGTCATGTGTTCAAATGGAAAGGTTTGAATATAAACAAAAGGACTGAATTAGAATAAATACATCATGATCATTTTTTCTCTCTGCATAGTTAATAATAATGCTCCTAGTCATGGTGCTGATGTGTTCAGAGTTGCAAATTATTAACTGGGGCAGACAAAGATTATTTGGTGTATCCCGGGGTTAGCATAAATTTCCAGAATATTGGGAGACACAGATAATTTATGTGGTAGGAAAAGAAAATACTGCTTTTGACTTTTTTTGTGTTGCCCTAATGCACATCTGTAGCATAATGATGAGATGTCCTGTGTGTGCCTGTTTGTGCGGGTTGCTCACAAAGAACAGCAGCTTGAGGGACTTATCAATATTAATATACCTCTGCAAGTCTGTAGTTCCTTTCATAAAATGAATGCTTATAGTAAGAGGCTTGGATGCAAGCTTCAGAAGAAATATATATAGGTGCAGACAGACAGAAAAGGGCCATAAAAGGAAATGTCCAGTGTATGTTTCTGTATATATTATTTTATATGTCTGTGTTTGTATAGTGTATCTATATACATACACATGCAGAAATATGTATACTCACGTATACATGTGGATGTACAAATTTGTTCTTTGCTGGCAAAGTGTAAAGTTAAAGTCCCAGAGTATGTTTCTTGAACAGCTGATGGAATTCTCCCATGTTTTCAGGAGAAGTTTATAAATGATACTCATCTATGCATTAATATCAGCCAAAGATTTAGTTCATAGTCTTCAACAGGAATAGTTGCAAAACACTTGGATGATATTGTAGAATTCCATTTAGCAGGGCTGACCATGTCATGGGGTTAGTTTGTGCTTAATTGCTTAGAAGGAATTTGTTTTGATTTAAACTTCATCTCTATTTTCAAGATAGATGCTCTCTGGAAAAAGAAGTGTGGGGTTTTTGTTTAACTCTTACTTGCTGAACTTTGGGAAAAGATGTCACAAACTTTGTCTTGGGCTCTGAGATAGCCCATCATAGTTGGGAACTTTCTGGAAAACAATAGCTCAGAATTCTTTCTGCCACTTCTTTGGAAAGGGTGCAGAGGCAGCACAGCCACTTGTGGAACTCAAGGTCTTTGTGTTATATGTAGTCATTGCAGTCAACCATTATACTTCAGTAACCAAGTGCATTATCTGGACAGCTCTCTGTCAACTTTTTGTCAGCAGTTTAACATAAACAGATTACTCTACTGTTCAAAGTTATAGGAAAAAATTGTTTTAACTTGACCAAAGGGGAAAAAAATGTTAACCTTTGCTTCGTATTTGTCTTTTCAGATAGCTGTGAATGAAACAGACTTTGTCACGTAATGTCCCTGCAAAGATACCAGTAGATCAATTGTTTCATTCCAAAGGTAAGGAGAATATTTATAAGAGGGAAGGAAAGAAGTAAAATCCTGTTTTATTACATTTTACAGTAGTGGGAGAACAAAAACATTAATGTTTCAGCTATGACTCAGTGACCAATTAAGAGGCACTGCAGTTGTGTTAAAATGATGAAATGCTGCTCATGTATATTGCTAGCTCATTGCTTTGATGCTTTCTTTTTCCATAAAGAAAGGAGTTAATATTGGATAAATTATGTTGTTGTGTGTGTGCCCTTGTTGTTCCTCTCTAAAATTATGTCCTGTTACTCTGGCTCTCAAAGAAAAGGGGGAAAGTTTGGTGTAAGTAGCTTAAAGATAATTGCTAGGAAAAGGATTATATCCGTGTCATTGGTGTCTATGTGAAAACTTGTCTCCATTTCTAATGAGATTTAATATCCTTATGGTCTAAATCAATAGCTATATTTGCTTGATGGATGGTTCCAGCAGTGCACAGAGTCCTTGTCCTGAGGTGTAAGCAGTTTATGGATGAAGAAATATGTAAAACCAGGAATAGATTGAAGGCACTTGACTCATTGGCGTTGTGAAGCTGATCTCCATGGCCTCCTGTAGCAAGAGGAGAGAGAGACTCCTCCAAGGGGCATTTCCAAGGAGCTTCATGAGTCAGTATTGAACTCTGTATTGAGCTTTCCCTGCAGAAGGTCAGTATTCCATTGCAACTTCAGTAACTGCACTAGCTGGTGAACAGTGCCTCTATGGACTCGTCCATTCCATACAGAAAAAGACACTCTGGTTGCATCCTTCCACAGAGAAGGATTAGAAAGATTTCACTATGGAGAGGAGATGCAGTTTTCATTTATAATGAAATTAAATCTAGATGAGAGAGAGGATGTAATTGAAATGAAAATTAATAAAATAATTTGATGTTAGAAGTCTGAGTTTATGCAAATATGACCTTTATGCCTGCTTTAAGTACAGCTTACAAACAGAACTCATGTTTGAGAAGCTGCAAACAGTAGGAGTTAGCTGAGTTGGTTTAAATGTGCATTCCTCCTGCTGTGATAATTAGCAAAAAGTTGACAGAGAATTAAGCATGAGGGGTTTGTTTCTTAAACATTAACTTTTGGATGAAGCATAAATAATGAAGCAAAATATGTCCATAATTAATATTTTGTCATTCCTACAGTTCATTGACTGTTAGATCAAACTGCAGGAGCACCAGAATATTAAGTAGTTTGTTCTGCTCTTTAAGGAGCTGGTACCAGATTTCTGATCACACTTCTTGTTTCTGAGGCTGTAATGCAGACCTATTTAGAAATGCGCAAACAGTGAAGAATTCAGCTTTAGATAGTATTAGGAGCTAATTAAGAATTATTTGCTGTTCGCAAACAACCAATTTTAGGATTATCTGGCAGAAATTCAGATTAGGTACTTGGTTTCCAGAGTAATAGTGATGAATATGTCGTCTCTGCTGGCATTTTGAAATATGCAAGTCTGTTCAGGTTTCTTCGGGGATAAGCTAAAATTTTATATTGAATTGTAGATAAGTGTGCTCATTCTGTAATGGTGAAAATGGACCTGAGCTCTGATTCAGAAAGAATAATCTGAAGTAGCTCTATGAATTTGTAAAATGGTAAATAAATGCATAAGAATGCTGTAGATACAGGCTAAAACTATATAATTACAAAAATGCCTAAAATACTTTTCATATAGTAGTAATTGCTAAATGATTCTGTGTTACTCAGAAATTGATGTTATATAGATGGTCATCACAGGAGAGGAACTTCAATTTACGTGGTCTAAATCAAGTCAGGATCAAAGGGGTTTATTGTCTTATTTATGACACACAGTCAACAATCAGGGAACAGTAAATTCAGAACCAAAATGTTTTCTATCAAATCTCTAAACACAGGAATGCTTTGAAAGTTTCTTTATTTATTAAAATGAGATATCAAAATTCCTTTGCACCTAATTAAACACCAGAATAAATTTTCAGTGTTTGAAATAAAATTGTTTAGAGTAAGAGTAGCTGTTGTAGCCAAATACAAAGTCCTCTCTGCCTTTCCCACCCTCCCAGGGAGCAGTGACCCTGCAATCCGAAGGCAGCCAACACTCCCATGGCTGAGATGTTCGTGCTGTCCTTCTGACCCTGTGCTCTGCTAGTCAGGAAAGAATGGGCCCTTCTGTACCCTTGTTACCTAAGGGGAGAGGGGCTACTCTGATCCTTAATGCAGAGAGAAAAGATACTACAGAGACTTAACAGGCTATGCAAGCAGCAGTGTTAATTATCCTTCTGTCTTCTAAATACAGCATTTGGGAAATGATAGATCTGGGGGGGAAAAAAAATGGCACTACAGTGTTTCAGGCACAACACAGCTGAGAGTTTGTGTTTTATATTAAGGTAATCCAGTAAACAAGTTTCAGCTCCTTGATAATTATATGGGACCCCATGGTGATCAAAGCAGAATAGTCTGGTCATTTATTACAGCAGTTACTTATTTTGCCTTCTATAATGTTTAATATTTGGTGAGTTCGTTAAAAGAACATAACAACCTTGGATCCATATCTCCAATTTAATTCCTAATAAGATGGACTCTGTCTTGGAGAGCTTGGCAGCTTGAAATCTGGTGCAAATGAAGAACCTTCAAAGTGAGTTTCTCCATTTGTAACTTTGTAGATTGTGGCTTGCAGTTCTGATACCAAATCATACTAATGAATGGAATCCTTTCTAACATGATGTCAAATTCTGTTTCATTTTTTATCTTGCATAGGGTGAGATGGTTGCTTTTTCAATAGCAAACAGAATGCAAGATCAAAGAGCTCTGTGACTCAAATGTTCCAAGTATTGATACTGTGCATTAACCCATCCATTTCCAAGTAGTCCTTACAACAGTCATTGCCTCTGAAAGAGTTACCAAACCAGAGGCAGAATGAATTAAATGTCAGCTTACTCAGATGGCTTAATGGCATATTAGCAAGAAATATGCCTTCAAAATCCTGGTAAAAGCATGTACCTTTCACTGTGTTGTATTCTTACTGATTTTAGTTGTATGATGGTAGCACCTAGTGACGCTGGTCTTAGTGAGATGTGGTGTCTGAGGAAGCTCATATTAGAACACAACACTTGGAGTGCAGTGTATAAGGTGTAACCACAGGAGACAGAGGCTGGGAACACCTGGAACCTGCAGTAATGCATCCAAAACCTCTCAGCAAGCCACTGGCAGCACTGGAAAACAGGTTTTGGAGGTGTTTCCTGCTGGAGTGCCATATGGACTCTTAATCATGGCTAGGGCTTTTTTTGGGGTGGGTAGAGGTGGGACTTTATAAAGGTGCCACAGTCTCTGTCTGATAGAGGAAGGTGGGAAGTTTGCACAGGTTCAGCACAAGCTGCCCTACAGCCACAGTGAGCCCATCACACCCTGTGGGCAGCACAAGCTGCACCTGAGCTGCTGCTGCAAGGCTGCAAGGCTGCCCAGCTGCACAGCTCAGAGCCAGGACATCTGCAAGCACAGTTAACTCTCTTGGATGGTATAACCCCTTCTAGTCTTGGTAATTGTCAGGGTTGTTACACTGACCTCCACCTCAGAATATTTCTGATTAAGGGCAGAAATAGTAATTACAGGTTATATAATTGTGATTTCTACTTGAACTTCAGACACTTATTCTGATGAAGCTTATTCAAACGTAGGATTGGATTGATTTTTATCCTGTACTTTAGATAGTTATAAATACAAGATAGGAAAATATGAAAATTATGGAGAGCTGAATTATAGAGCGAGTTGTGCAGGGCCTTGAGTAAAAGGACTGGTGTTATGGTTAATGATAGTTACAAGACTTTAACATCATTCAGAATGATTTGGAGGTCTCCATAAAAACACTGATTTCTGGCATGCTTAAAAGACTATAACAGCCTCTTGGTGTTTGAAAGCAAAGGAACTCCCTTCTCTCCGTGCTCTCTCTTCCCATATGGTATTCCACCCTAGGAGTAGTACTCTCCTCTTTGGATGTACTGGGTTTGTATTTTGTGAAATGTACTTGTTCTGAGTAGCAGTCATGAGGACTCTCAAAGCCCTTGCAGTGGCTCTGTCTAAAGCAGCAGTAGGTTGGTATTGCTACTAGCAAAGCCAGCACTGATCTGGATTTGTTCACTGTGCTGCTTAAATTAAGTCTGATATTTATACCTTGACTGTCATTTTAAAATTTAGCATATATTTTCTGGTGCTTTGTGTTATTTATTCTTTATGAGCTTTTTAAATTTAGCAGGGTAAGTAGGAGGCCACCCCTCACACAGGATGAATGCCGAAGAGTCCAAGTTTTTGGAGGAGACTGAAAATAGAACAAAGCTGGGTCGAGGTGCTAAGGAGCTCACTGCAACAAAGATCATTGTTCTCCTCATGAGTACAGTACCTTCCACCATCCCTTCCACCCATGCTGCTTTTCTGTAAAACTGATTCCAGCTGCAATGGAGTTTTATTCTCTCTCTACAGTTCTTTGATACTTTATTTACCGTTGCCATCTGGCTCATCAGTCCTGTTAGATTAGGACAAAGAGCTCTGACTACACCCTGCTGTTTCCTGCTTTCTTCACTGGATCCTGGATATCCTTAGGCTTTCCTTTCTCCCCTGTATTAACTTACTGCAAATTGGTTACTTGGGTTCCTGTGTCCTAATCATATTCTTTCTAACCAAACAGACTGAAGAGAAGTTTTTGGCATGTTTGCTGCCTTTTCCCACCAATTCAAAGAGGGGTGTTAATCATCTTGGTTAAGACCAGCTTCATCCTCATAAATTCTGGCAAAAAAGAACGATCATCTACCTTGCTTCGGATCCCTTAGTGGTAATGGCTGCTGGCAGGCGTTTTGAGTAAGGGATTATTCACAGGTTGTTTGCCCTTAATCGTGTTTTGATGATATGGTGAAACTCCCAGAAGTGTAGTGATGTGATTATGAGGTGTGAGAACATTCAGGGGATGTTTTGAGGATGAATGAATCATGTTTATGAAGCATTACCATCCTGTGGTGCTGAAGACCAACCAAATTAAACATTGATATTTATAGTTTCATTTTTAGCCTTTTTATTCTGACGTGTTTGCAAGGAATTTGGGATATATTGGAATACAAATGGTCATGAATCATTCAAGAAAATGGTGAGATTTGTGTTTAATATCTGATGTTGTTCTTGAACTTCTGCATTTGCTGAACATTTTGCATTTGATTTTTTGTTTTTTAAAGGCAACAATGTGAAGCTGAAGTGTTTTATTTTTTCTCTTTCATCCTATATTATTTTTTCTTATTTTTCTTTTATATTTTCTTGTATTGTTTTTTTCTTTCTTCCATTGATTAATGTAACCAGGTGCAGATTTTGCAGTAGCCTGTAGTCAGATCAAGTTCTTTCTGTCTGTAAACAGAAAAGTCCTTGTACTCATGTTGTCTGTATAGTCTCTGTGAGAATCATGTAAGATTTAAGTGCCCTTGCAAGATGAAATGCCAGACCTTGCTCATGCATCAGCTCTTTAGCATAATTAAAGGAAGAAACTGCATCATACTGTTTTATGAAGATATTTGAATGCTAAGTTAGGAAAGCTTCAATCTTTTTTCTTTTTAATTACATTGTAGTGTGAAGGTTGAATCAGACAAATTATAAGACTCCTGCTCCTATGCCTAACATTTCAGCTACATATATCCTTGTGTATATGACTATTTGATGATGGCAAGGTTTTATATATTCATATATAATTTTATTTATATGCACATGCACAGATATATCAATAACATAAGACAGGTAAAACATTCAGCCTCCTGATTTATGGAAATTCTGTTGCTCTTCTGTTGGCAGCTTTGTATTAAATGAGAGAATTGTTTGTAACTGACACCCCCGGGTGCTGTAAAGAGATACACGTTGTTACAGAGACTCGTTGAGCAATTTTTCTGTCTGAACTTTTGTCTTAGAAGGAGTCTGGCACCTCAGGGATTACATACGTGAATATATTCCTGCAACCACTCACCAGGAAAAGGAGAACACCTCACTTTTCTGTATTTTCTTCTCAAATAGAGAATAAGAGTTACTGAAACTCTGTACTGCTGGTGAGTGAAAATGATCTGCAGTCTGCTTGTGTAATTTCTGAAAATTAAACCAGTGCTTGGGCATCTGCTTCAGACTGAAGGGAGTGAGAAGGGAAAGATACTTAGCTAATTCAGCATAAGATTATTTTATTGCCAGTTTTACCTAAATATAAATCTTTAGCAAGTCATACATTGCTTATTAAGAATGAGAATAGTTAGGGTTTGTATGCAATTTTTAACTTTAATACAATTAATCATCACACACAATATAGAGATCAGTAAGAACAAAGTAAGTGTGAATTCTTCAGTATTAGTATGGGAGGCTACTGTAGTTGCTTTAGCACTCAAGAGAAAGATTTTTGGAGATACCTGATGGTTTATTTGGCAAATGGAGGGGAATCCTATCTGTTTCAGATA
Source organism: Climacteris rufus (assembly GCA_013398175.1). NCBI lineage: Eukaryota > Metazoa > Chordata > Aves > Passeriformes > Climacteridae > Climacteris > Climacteris rufus. The sequence continues at coordinate 159,539 of VZRZ01005816.1, forward strand.
TATCAAGAGAAGCATACTTCTTCCTTTTTCTTCATCAGAGAGGAGCCTGTGAGGAGCTGTAGTGCAGTTTTCTGTCACTTTTACATTTGTAACAACTCTTTTCTATCCTTGCATGCCAAGTTGTCCTTTATGCTGGCCATAAAAGTAATTTTGTTCAAGTGCAGACACTTCTGTGGTGGAACCATCATGTAGGAGAGGAAATGAAGAAAAACATCACTTCCAATTAAGGCTGCAGAGAGAGTTTAGATAGACAGAATGTAATTACATAGATTGGAATCTGTCCAGTGTTCCAGGTCTAACAGCTCTATAATGAAATAAAAATCTTTTGTTTACAAATATTTTATTCTCTCATGAGTGCATCCTATACTCAGTTCCAATCAATTTCAGTATTACCCAAAAGAAATAAATGACAGCCTGATGCTGTGAGTAGGAGTACCATTGTAGGGGCATTCTTTTATTGATTTCTTCAGTGATTTTTGTCTTCTGAACCATGAGATCTAATTTGTCAAATTTCATTTTTCTGTTTTTTTCATAATCGCCCCTACAGTAGATGAGACCTTACTCTGCTGATCTAAAACAGGTGGTTCATTACAGGGAAGACAGGTCTGATGGTTTGTTTTTTTTTCATCTCTGTTTCTCATAAGGGATATTAGTTTGGTATTTGCCTTCTGTTGCAATAAACTAGTCTTGATTTAAATCCATTCCTCATTCCTTGCTGAGTTTCCCAAAAACTAATCCTGAAGGTCAGTGTAATTGTTTTAGCTGTTGAAATATTTCTGGTTAGTGTATGGGGGTCTTTATCTGGAAAAGTAAGTGCAGTGTGGGATTTGGGGGCAGAAATAAGAAATTAATTAGAATAATCAGTATCTTCTAATGAGCTCAATCTGTTCTTGAAGGAGATTTTTCTTATATGTTTTTGTGCACATAGCAATGGGGCTGAGGGAGGAGTGTTTACTATAGTGAGTGTTGATAGCCCTTGAGTAAACAGGGTGATAATCCAGATGGCATTTGTGATGGATGTGAACTCACTTTCAGTGCTTGAATTAACCCAGTCTGCAGTGCTGTGTCCTGACAGACCTTCCTTCAAGGAAACTTGCACACGGACTTGAAGATGATTAGGGTAACCCACCCTTGAAATGATCCAAATAAAAACAGTCTTTGTTATTCTGCACTGTGAATAGTGTGTTCAAGTAAGCCAGACATCAAAAATTCATTGACCTTCAGTGGCAGAGAAGCACCTAATTATTTGAAGCAGAGAGCAAAATAGGTTTACAAGCCTTAGCAAAAATGAAATGCATTTCTAACCTGACCAGGTATAACTAAAATTTCAGCCTTAGAATATCAGTGATGAAGTTCCATTTGGGGAAAAGAGTTTAAAAAAAGTCAGTAACAGAAGTGTTAATGGACTGTGAAATACAGAAGGTAAGGCTGCATGCTTTGGTGACCTTTATGGCCTGAAACACTATGACTTGGAGCCTATCACTCTGATAGTGCTGGTATAGTCCTCAGTTGGATTTTTAGCACACCTGATATGAATCATGTGTATTAAATAAAATTTAAAAATTTAAAACCCACCAAACAAACCCACAAAATACAATTTCTTTCTAAATACAATTCCTGGTTCTATCTTGAAAAGGAAACTGCAAAAAACTTGTTAGTAATGATGAAAATCCGTAATTTTAAAGGTATCCATAAAGATACCTTTATAGTCTCAATTACAAGAAAATTGCAGCTTACTAAACAACTGCTGGAGAGAGAAGCTAGAGTCTGTTAAATATTTAAGTACCTGAAAAGAATCCTTTCCTGAAAATTATTCCATGGCTATAAAATAGTTTTACTTTTCGATAGTAAGAACTAGTCATGCAAGAGATTCCTCTGATATTTTGTACTGCAGGCACTTGAGGCTTTAAAAAAGGTAATACAGTAGTTTTAAAAATATCAGTAACACAGCTCTATAGCAGTAGTGTGTGAGAAAGAAAGCCCTGAGTGCAGAATGTGCTGTTGTAGTGAGGCACTGAGATGCAGAGTTAAATACCCAGTTAACTCTTGAGTCACTTGTTTTGCTTGGTTGCTTCTGTAGTGCTGATACATTGGTCCTTTAGGAAAAAAGCACTTGCAGTGGAAAAAAGATTCAGAGAGTGTGTGTGGAGTTATGTTTTTTGGCTTAAAAGTAACTGCAGCACAGCATATCCACACTTAAGAGATTGCACCTCAGCGTATGTACATAACACAGCCTGCCTTCAGCTTGCCCTTTGTGTTCTCAAAACAGATTTTCTAATAGGATTCCACCATCCATGTATGAGCAGGACCTTGGAAGCATCGACTGACTTTGCTTCTGCTCAGAGTAGATACAGACAGGCTGGATCTGAAGGAGCTATAAGGTGTTTTCCATGGTCAACAGGCATTCAAAGATGAGAGCAGAGCCTGTTACTGTGGTGCCTTTTTGATTACCCTGATACTGCTTTGTTGATTTGAACAAAAGGATGTTGTAATTCAAAACATGTGATTATTCTTGGTATTTTTTTCTCAGTCTTTTGAATATTGTTAATAAATGTACTTAATCCCGAGTCTCCATAACATACACTATGTTTAGCATCCAAAAAGGTAAGGGCTTTTCTTCATTTGTGTGGAATCTGGTTCTTCATGAAGTGTCCACCTTGCTGGTATAAGAAGGAGAACACCAGTGTGACCCAACAGCACACAGTGTGTGGTGCCAAGGCTCCGGTTGGCTCTTTTCCCATGTTCCATTTATGTGTTTAGATCAGCAAGCCAGCAAATGCAGCAGGCACACACAGGCTCCTTATCCAGTTCTGCCTGAGGAAATATCTTCACATGAAGGCTGACAAAAACAAGAAATCCATATACCATAAATGGGTGTACACCTCCACATAATTATTTAATAAATAATTAATCTCCCCAAGCTTCCAGGAGTCATGGAATAACTACAAAATTAACGTGGTGTTATGTCATCATTAATTTGTATTTCTCTAATGGTGAAAATCTGTATCTGCAGATGGTGATCAGTTTATTATACCTGATAAATACTGTATGAGCTTGAAATCAGTTGAGAATGGTGTGTAACCAATTAGACCAGGAGACTGATATCTTTGCAATTTTTCTCATGATTAGTAGTTATAGCCCTGCTGGTTTTGTCTTTTTTTAATATACTATTAAGTGTCATCTCAAACATATATTCAAAGGTTATATTCCTGAAGGCACGATAGGTGCAGGTATCTCAGTGAAGTTAATGCATGGATCCACCCTTTCACTTCATGCAGTAGTATATATTTAGCCTGATTCAGGTTTCTGTAGATCTGCAGAATTCAAATCCCAGGATTTCAGTAGGATGTCACTCCCCTCTGTGTTCTTTGCTATTCCCTCTTTTGTTCATGTTTCCTTCTTCCAGTCCCTTAGTGTAGAAATCAATTCTAAATACTGTACTCCTTGATAAGACTGTTCTGGAATGTGTTGGGATTATGAACTCGGCTTGAAAGAGTGGCAGGAAGAGAAAGGGCGGGAAGGTGGGGAGAGGGCAGAGAGCATCCAAGACCTGACACGTGCCGAACAGGAGGATGGCACCAGGAGGCATTAAGCCTGGGTTATTTGCAGGATGGCATCAGGAGGCATTAAGCCTGGGTTATTTGTAGGATGGCACCAGGGGGCATTAAGCCTGGGTTATTTGCAGGATGGCACCAGGAGGCATTAAGCCTGGGTTATTTGCAGGATGGCACCAGGGGGCATTAAGCCTGGGTTATTTGCAGGATGGCACCAGGAGGCATTAAGCCTGGGTTATTTGCAGGATCTCCCCGGTAGATGTGCCAGCAAGTTAATGGGTTTTTTGCCCACCAAACCTAAAAATCAGATCAGGCTACATTCTTTCCTGTTCATGTTCTCCACAGACTGCTGCATGGACAAACACTGTGAGCCAACTTCTGCCTTTTTTCAGATGGCTCCAGTGCTTTGTCCCTTTGCAGGTACTCAGAATGAAGTTGTGTAGGAAGCTGCCTTTTCTTACAAAGAGATGGATCCAACCTCCATTAGAGTCAGTGGGAGTCTTCAGCATTAATGGATTTAGCAAATTTAATCTCAAACCCATAGTGAATTTTATAACCCTACTGCAGTTTAAATTATGTCTTGTGCCCTTTAATCCTTTTACCATTCCTCATCTTGGAATTAACTTCCTTCTCCAAAGTGAATCTGTCAGTGGAAAGTCACTGTACGTTTTGTTTAAGCTGCTTGCAAAATTTTTAATTAGAATAGTTTAAGAACTGAATCCCTCCAAAGATTTTTTCCTTGCCTTGCTTTTTTCATCTGTTATTTAGGATTACACAATTTTCCAGGGAAATACCCTTTTGGAAGACAGAATGAGGTTAGCAGTACAAGCTTCATAGTGGATTTAGAGAACATTTGCTAAAAAATAAATTTCAAAAAAAGTCTCAAGATAGTACTACTTGTATACTTCTTTCAGTACTAATAATGGGTTTGAGAGAAGGTGATTATTTTGTCTTGAAAGTTCCTGTGATGATACTGTGATACTGAAAATATGATAAAAGTATGCTTTTTTGATGGAAAAATGCACTTGTATAGAGCTATAGCCAGTCAATATATAGGCTGTAAAGTGAATTGGATGCATTTTTACAATTGTATTTACCAGTTTACAGAGCAGTATGTAATATCGGTTCTTCACAGAAGTGAACACATGTTCTAAATTATTTCCTCATGACCAAAATAATAATGGTTTTAAAGAAATTAAAATCTCATTTTTCTGTTCATAAGGGCAGACCACCTCCAGGCTTAAGACTGTCAAGGCAGTTTTTAAACTGACATCTTTGGTAGAACTGTACATCCCTTCTTTTCCAATTGCCTGGACAGCTTCAGAAGCAGAACTTTTCAGAAAACCTAAAAGAGTTGAGTCCATAGACAGATGCTGTGTTTTCACTGAATTTTTGAATAAATCCTGAATTATTTAAAGGACCCTGAGGATGGGAATTTGTGATAAAATGCAAGCATTGGGTTCTTACAAACTGATAAATTTGAACTTGAAAAGACAAATTTTGGAAGGCAAAGAGTTTTACATCTGAGGAATTTCACATTTCACTGGTTATAAAATCCAGATATTACTGTGCAGAAAATACCAGAGGCATGGATACACAAGAAGTGTTTTAGAAGTTTGCAGAACATATAAAGCTTGTTCAGGATCATGAAAACAACTTTTTTCATCTACAGAATTATGGGAATAGATTTGTGTCTCAGAAATGCTAATTTTATTTTTCTTACATGAAGAAAATAGTAACAATTGTAGATTTTAATTGTACCATTTAACCAACTCTATAATTGTCAGAACAGGAAACTGTCATGAAGCCAGGGCTGAAGCAACCTGAAGGGCTGTTAGACAGACGAATAGTGGCTTTTTCGAAGACATGTTAATTTTGCAATCTAAATTCATTGTCTTGTTGATTGGAGATAATGACTGGAGTGGGAGGGGAGGGTTGATTGGGATCAAGGGGTTTCATAATAGCCTTGAAAACTGATGCAGGGAGATTGTCTCTTTTACTTGCTGGCATCTCTCAGTGTTAATGTTTGAGATCTTGGGGTTAAGTTTTTATTAAAGATCTGTAATAGCATCTTAATCCTGCTCCACAGTTCTTTTACAGCTGAATTTTCGCCATTATGTTTAGTAGAGAACCCTGGTGCTTTCTTGGAAGGCACAAGGCTAGGTGTAACTCTAGATAAATAATACAAAAATTCCTGCAATGATAAAACGAGGAAAAAGATAACTCTGGGAGCAGACTGGGTAATACTGTAGTGTTTAGTCTGTCATTTAATTTCAAATTCATGTACTTTCCCAACCTTTAACTTCCTTGATAACTTCAGCACACCAGCTCCAGGCATGGCTGGCTATGTGCTGCCTGTTTGGTTGTGCAATTCTTTTGTGAGAGCTGAGCTGACTACGCCATTTCAGATGCATCAGCACCAGGAGAGCCTCACGGATGTGTCACTGCAGCAGGGCCTGCTGGCAGCTGGGAACCACAACAATGCATAATGCAACTGTAGGTACAGGCACAATTTTACACAGAGTACTAAAGTACTGGTTGCTGTCCAAATAAAATTTGTGTGTGTGTAATACCAACTTTTTCTCTGCTATAAATAATTCATATTTTGACAACAAACCCCATCCTATTCTATATTGTTGAAGTGTCTTCTTGATGCTAAGATTTCACACACATAGACCACAGATGTTTCCAGGTTAATAACCCTCTTCTTGTGTCATATTGTTCCACCCTTGTGATGTTTCTTTTGCATGCAGTATGTGCTCTTCCACATATTTTTTTTAATGAACAGTCTGTATTTTTACACTGAGGTATTTTAAAATTCCCCAACCTGCATCCTTGCCTGGCAAAATCAGCTGGTTTTCCCAAGATTTTCATAACTGAGTAAATTTCTGTTCAGGCATACACCAATTTAGCTTACAGTAATAAATTACTATCTTAAAGTCAGCTATTTATAATGCAGTAGTATCTGGAAGCCAGTCAGTAATCGGTCTCTGCTAAATTTATTATACTATATCTCTTCTCTGGAAGCAGGAACACGCCTACTCACTTGCTCTGCCTGTAAACAATGTGCTGAGAGTTATGAAAGTCTTATAGGAAGTCAAACTGAATCCCATTCTTTTGTATGATGATATAGACACGCAGTTTTTATCAGCACACCTACTATGTTTTATCTGGATATTCTCATCAGAGATTTAAAGTGTTTTCCCAGAGATAAAATAGGAGATTTGAAAGCCCAGCAGCTGCCCTTTTAAATACAGATGCCACTGACTCACACAGGAAGTATGAGGAGCTAATAAATACCACCAGGAACCATTTGTAGGTTTCTATGAATCTGTGTGTAAACACAAGGTCATTTTAGGCCCCATACGTCTGTCAACTGCAGTGAGGTCCCAGGAGGAAGACCAGGTACACCAGGTTAGAGGATGAATTGTTAGCATCAAAAAGTGCTTTTCTGTGCTCACTGCGGGGCTGCAAAGAGGGACACGAATTGTTTCCCCAAACACAAGTGCTGAAAAGAACTGTTCACAAAATGATAGCAAGTATTGCTCAGGCTTGTAGTGCTTTTAGTCCCTGAGCACATCCTCCAGGAGGGACATCTTCCTTCGTACTGACTTGTTGCTTCTGCAGAATGAGAGGTCTGTGACTTAGCCTTGCAAGTTAGACAAGATTTTCAGTAAGATAATAATAAATTATTTAATCAGTATTAGGCAGAGTCATATGGGCAATAATTTAAACAAATATTGCAAATAAAACCTAAAAAGACCCCTGATCGTTCCAGGGAAGTTTTTTCCCAAATCTTGTGTGCTGGTTTTCATGGGGCAGTCCTGTCATCCTACTCACAACCTCAATTGTAACTCTTCAGCAAATTGTGATCATTGAGGTTGTTGGCTGAGCATTTTTGTAGATACAATTTTTCAGGAGGTTCCATATCTGTTTCTGAAACTCCAATTTTCAGATCTTTACTGTATTCCATTATCATTCACTTCTTCTACTTCTACTTTGACAAACTCACAGAAACCCATTGAGATCCAGAAATTCATCCCATTCTTAATATGTTGACTCATATTTGTACATCAGTTTTGTTAAACTTGTAGTCTTCGTGCCATTCTGAACTTTTGATAGAAGCCATTTAAAACTTACACAATATAATATTTTAAAATTCCAGACACCAGACTGGTGCTGCTGTCCCTCTAAGGGCAGGCTCTCCCCCCACTGAGTTTTGCTTCCACTGAAATGCTGCTGAGCCTTTTCCTGTTCCTTGTGGATTTTTGCCTTGTAGCAAGTGGCAGCATGGCTCGCTGTGCCTGCACACACACCAGCACTGCCACACTCCCAGCTTCAGCAGCTTTCTGACTCAGCAAGAGCTCCTGCTCTGCTCTGTCACAGAATAGCAAATTGAGTCCTCTGCAGTGTGGGAACTGAAAATGTACTGCCTTACAGTTTCCTTTGAACTGCTTTGGTGTTGAAAAATACATCTTGCTCCATCAGCTTCCTTAAGTACATGTATTTTTCTAGCTTTCGTCTGCTCTCATATATGTTGGGTTCTAGCTACTCTGTGATTTCAACATTTAGGCTAAAGGATAGTTTAAAACTAAAAAAAAAAAAATCCTGTAATAGCAATTACACTTTGGGCTACAATCTATGGCATTCACTCCTGCTACCACAGTTAAGCAATTCTTGGACTGTGTGTGGGTGTGAGTGAGGTACAGGAAGGAAGAGTGAGTTTGTTGAAGTGTTTTATTTTTGTCAAGTGAAAAAAAATCAATGAGAAAAGTACAGGAGTACCTGTAACCTCATGGTGCTCCCTAACCCAGATGATTTTTCCGAGTCAGTTTTGCAGATTGTGGCACTACAGAAGGACTGCTGAGGTTTCTGTACTAACTGTTCAAGAGAAAACATTCACCACCCTCACTGGAGGAGAAGGCCCCATATGGAAATTGTCAGGAACGAAAGCTCTTTGACCAAACACACTGCATACTAATGAGAAAATTGAGACATGAAAAAAACCATCTCTGAAATGTCAAAGAATTGGTAAATAAATGAAGCTATTTCTGAGCCCAAATGGTCTAAATAAGGTTTATACATCAAAGGTGACAAATACTGGTTTTATGAAAAAACTTCTGACGTTGTTTATCTTGGAGAAAACATCGTTCTGTTGCTGTTATTACTCTGCCTGCTGTGCAAAGAGATGATACCACTATTCTTTGGGTCTTTGGAGCAAGGGACAATAGATTTTGAACTTGCAGAATTTGCAAAATGAAGATGTGTTTTGTATATTGTACTGGACTAAATCTCCTGTCATTTACAGTGATATAGGATTACTGTTAAAATGACAAAGCCCATGTCTGGAGGCACAAATCTCAGAATTTGCACTGTGCAGGTTTTATTGCTCCAAGTAGACAGGATATTTTCCAGTGCAGGGAAAGTGCATGAGAAAATAAACGGGCATGAATCCAGTCCTGTCAGAACTGGGGCTGGACCCTTTAGATGTCTGCAGTGCCATTCATTATGGGTTGGTTTCTGTTAGGTGCAGGGAGCAATCCATTAAATGATTGCAAAAGAACAGGGAGCTTTTTTAAAAGACAGGCTGTAGCATGCTCAGGCTAAAAGCTGTGCTGGCCGTAGGAGTTTTCACTTACACCTCATTCGACCCACACAGATTGCTTCCACATTTCAGCAAGAAGGTTGCTACCCCCATTCCATTATCAGCCAGCATAATAAAAGCCCTGGCATATTACTGCAACTGCAACCTACCGGGAAGCTAGGAATTCCAGTATATTTTTAGCAACAGAAACCATACTGGTTTGGAGTTGATACATACATTTCCTCTGCATAGATTTTCCAGAATATTTTGTAGATGTTTATTTACATCTTTGAGTAGGTTTGGTACCAACCCCGTTTCCCCAAAGGAGCAGACTTTCAATGTGTAGGAATAGGGGGAGGACAGTGAGGAGTCCTCAGAGTTAGATAAAAGGGACAAAGGTGCTTCAAGCCATGACCAGCTCTAGAGCTGTGCCTGCTTTTGTCATCAAACGCAGTGCAGTTGTCACAAATGAGGCACAGGTATGGGAAGCCTGGCCTGTGACTGCTCTGCCCCCAATCAGTGTGGGCCTGGCCCCACAGCCCCTGCTGGCACAAAGAGCACAGGCTGCTGCTCAGAGACACTCTGGTGGCTTTCTGAGCTTTGGGGTGCAGGTGTGATACTGATGCTGTCACAGCCCTCTGTTGATGATAATATCAAACCTGCCTCTGTTCATCCTCTGCCAGTCCTTCAGATGCCCTCTTTATCTTCCATAGCTTATTTTAAAAGGTACAATACTCTGTCTTCTTGTCCTTGTTTCTAATCTCCTCACTACAAGATGCTTTCAATTATAAACAATATGAACAGTATAAAGTATCATTGAGCAACGTTACCACTTTGTTAACTGCAGACAGGATAATGAATGTGAACCTCAACTGCAGAGAAAGATGCAGCAGTTTAAATTCTATAGGTTTTAAAAGTGGTTAGTGAAGAGAGAATAACAATCACTGTCCTGATCATTAACCTGGTTTCAGCTTAACAGTTCCAGTTAACACAGTTTCTGATGGTGTTAAGAAAAGGCCAATTGGGCTGTGTATTGCAACCTGTAATTCCCAAGTCTTTTTACATTATTACCTCATCAAAGGAAATCAATAACTTACTAGCTCACCTAAGCGCTAACCAGTAAAGACAGTACATACTCATTGTATCCTCGTACAGATCACAGTCAGAAAAACCCCACAGAGAGACTGGAGCCCCTGCTTTGCCCTGCCACTGCACTGCTGCCTTGTGTGAAGGCTTCCTGCACTGCCCAGGCACATGTGCACTGCAGGGTTGGCATGAACATTCCACTGAACATTCTCCTTCTGGGGCACAACTTGGCACAATAATGTCAGATTTCCTGATGACAAGTCAGCAAATTTAAGTCAAGTGTTAAACTTGCACAGGATTTCTGAAGGTCAGTCCTGCAACACCTCTTGTGATCAAAGTAGTCTGCTGAGGTTTCATTCGGCCAGAATTTGGAAGAAGGACAGGGAGCCATGAATGTGCTGTGTTAGCAAAAGCAATCTCAGACCGGAATTCTTTTATAGGAACAAAAGTTATTATTGAAATATTTCACAGCTGTATGTAATACACGTACACTGAGAGATAATATTGTCTTAGGGATGTTGTGTATTTATCTTGCTCTGGGATGCAGATTTTTTTTCTTAAGCCTAAAACAAATTTACTATAAATATTTAATATTTGGCTTATTCTTATTAATTTGCACACCTACCATGAACCAGACTAATACATAAATGATAACTGTGAGGTTTGTTGAACTGAATATGGTCTTGATCGCAGAATTTCAGACTCAATAGAAGTATTTCTCTGTCTTATACAGGCACAGAGCCATTGGGTTATATCCTGATTTGTTTAGCTAAGAGGAAAGCCTCTATGGATCTTATTTCTGTGTACACATTTTCCAGAGTAGCATTGTATCATGTCACAGTTGTTACATTTCTGCTGGGTTTTGGTTTTGTTGGGGTGTTTTTAAGGTAAAAATAAGTAGATAGCTCAAATTATTTTGAAGTTTAAACTGTTATTTCTGTATAGCATCATTACAGGGACAAGTCACTGCAGCTCTGAAAACCCAGTGATTTACTAGTGATATTTTTACAATGAGGGTATAGATAAGAAGACACTGATGCTAAGTTTCAGACCTGAATACTTTCATGTTCAGTGAATAAATTGCAGTTTTGAATGTGTTCATTGGGGTGTGAGAGATTGCTATTTATTCTCTCTCTATGCCATCATCTGCAAATCACTTAATAGAATAAATAAATGTTACATAAATGCTAAGGTTTTTTCTTAAGCAGCAGAACCAAGGTAAAAAAAACAATCAAAACAATGCAAGGCTTTCATTTGTGGTTGTAGTGCTGTTGAGACCCTGATTGATACAAGGTTAGATTTGTTGCAATGTGCAGATTCTGTTCACAGCCTTTTAAGTTTTACTGATTTTTTTAATATGAGGTTAGACTAAGAAATCAGTATTCTTGAAGGAAAATACATTCTGATTGTTCTTTTGGGATTAGAACTGGATGGCTGATCCTGTTAATCTCTATGGCCACAAGACCCAGTGCTCTGATGTGTTGCCCTGACTTTTGCAGTTCTGGATGTTGTCATTCTTTTGCAGCTAGAACGTTCTTCTATGTAAACATAGCCATGTTATTGTAACTGTATCTTATCGTTTACATTCCTTTCTCCTGGACACAGAACTTTGATGGACATTTCCTTTGACCACTGTGATTGAGGGAGGATGGACTCATTCCTCCAATGAACAGTGATTTCTAAACGTATATAAAATAAACAAGGTGGGTCTTGCTCGCCCCTTCCTTCTCTTTCCTCCTTGCTGGTAACAGGTGTCCCTCGTCTCTTCTTTCGTGTTGTTACTGAGACACTGATGGGCACTGCCACCCACAGTGGCACTGGGGCTGCTCATGAACAAGCTCCTAAACCATCCCAGCTCTCAGTCTGCACTGAACCACCCAGAGCAGCAGGAGCACACAGTGGTCAGATTTTAATCCCCACTCCCAAAGGCTTCTGAGGCGGAGTGTGTGCTGTGGCTCCACAGACAGTGCCAGGAGCCTGCCTGCTGTGTGTTAAGCTGCACTGTTTGACCTGCTGAAGCCCAGGTGGGAGCCAGCCTGGCCTGCTCCTCAGCACTCGGGAGGGGTTGGCAGAGGGAGCAGCACTGGCTGAGCCTCCCTTGAGTATCTGACACTGTGACCGTGGCAGCCCTGGTCACTTGGACCAAACAGGTCTTCATCAGCTCTTCCTTACAAGCTCAGGGAAGCGTGAGGAGAATAAAGTCTTGGGTTCAGCAACCCTTGATGTTTTACTTCTGGCACATGCTCAGCAGGGTGTTGTAAAGATAGGAAGCTGTTTCAGCATGTGGGCAGGACAACCCATCTCTGCAAAAAACTACACTGACATCTCTTCTTTCATTTGAGGGATATTCTCTGATTAGATTTTTTTTCACCAGTAGCCAAAAAAAATTTTTTTCAGCTGGCAAAACCAACAATTTATTCAGCTGGTATTGATTTACTTTTTCTCTCTTCTGTGTTAAACTTCAAAAAGTAAATTAATCCTGGCATTGAGGCCAGTCCAAAATTTACATAGTATTTCAGTCCTATTCAGTTAACTTTGATCACTTATGTAAGACTGAAGTAATGTATGTTTGGTGTGGGACTGGTTTGCAGGAGGATATGAATGTATATTTAATTATCAAAGAACTTTGTCATCCCAGATTGATGTATCCAAAGATATTTTTCTTCCTTTTATGGCTATTCATGTTTTCTACCATTTGAGTTTGTTTCCATCTCAGTAAAATGAAAAAGAATCAAAAGTCTCTTGATCTAAATCTTTTATTTGTACTGGACTGAAAAGGTATTGAGTTGCTTATATGACAATCAGTACCTGACAGATGTGACATCTCTTTCTAATGCCCTTTATGTACTGTTCCTTAATGTAAAAAATAGTAGAAGAAAACGAAAGAAAATCTGGGGCTTTGGTTTACCTTCTTGTCTTGGAAAAGAAGGTGAAGAGTTGAACTGTCACAGGTGGACTGAGACTACATCCTGCAGCTAGAGAATGTAAAGAGAATTAAGAGAATTTAAAGAAATCTTTAAAAAAAGTCTTACATAGTATTATCAATTCCTATATAAAATAATTTAATATTTTAAATACTGTTTAAATAATTTATCTGTATTTAAAACTAACTTTTTAAAATTTTATGTTTGGAACCTTTTTGGCATTAACACTTAAATAATTTTTTAAAGATATTAAAAAGTCTTTTAAATATTCAATACAATTCAATATAAAAACAGAAAAAGTAATATACATTGTTCACACATAGTATTGTACATGACACCTGAGCTCTAGAGTGAGCTTTTGAATTTGTCAGGCAAGTCATAGCTTAGTTGTGGTGAACCACTTCTTATCCTCTCTCTGGACTCCTTCAGATTATAACAGAACTTTACCATCAATATGTAGTCTTTAATATTATATACACATACTGTATACAGTATTTAATGTCCATCTCTATGCCCAGAATTGTAAATAAATATTTTTTCACAGCATTTAGATCAAAATATTATTTAGCGCATACACAAACATATTTAAGACGCACACAAGTTGACAAGAACCATACCAATTTTGCTCAGCTCAGTTACAGGAAAATTTAACTCACAGGTGCCAAATAACATAATGGAGGAGCTGTCACTGTTATATTTAAAATGTGTAATAAACTTATTACCAGATGTTTACAGACTCTGTTAAGAGTAGGAAAATGAGGGTTCACTTGTCCCCTTGGTGCATTTTCAGTAATCCTGCCAGCAGTGAAGGCAGTGGAGGCAGAATGCTGGTGTCTCACAGCCCCTTTGTCCAGCACCTGGTGTTCACTGACAGTGATAAAAACTCACTGGGACAGACGTGGGCAGGACTTCACTTAAGGCCAAACACCACTCTCCAGTTTTTAAGTGCAGGCACGTTTGTCACTGAAAATGAAGTTCACTGTCAAATTGTAACTTGCTTTCTCCATCCTCTTGTATTTAGAAAGATGATTTCTACAGGTAGCTGTAAGTGGATTTGGGTGGAAAGAGGGGGACTTTCATGCTTCCTATATCACATGCATCATGTATTATGATTGCAATAGTTGTGTCCCATTGTGCAAGGTAGTCCTCAAAAGTCTTCATTTTTCCTTGAAAAACTATTCTCCAAAAGGACCCCAAAACTTTACAAAGACTAAATGGAACACTACACATCTATTTAGGGATACTTGCAGCAGGAAAAAATACCAATGCAAATCAACATTCTTATCAGGAAACCTAGCCTAGAAACATTACTCAGAAGAGGAGCACATATCACGTGATTTGAGTAGTTATTCACAAATGAACAAAACTCACATTTCAGACTTTGCACCTGTAGTTTCCCATTCATATGCAATCTACAAACTAGAAACTATTTGCAGGATTTATTACATGGCTCATTCTTAACACTTGGTCCCGAAAACATAACTTCTTCACAAGTAATTCTGACACATGGTTTCAGGATGAACTTTCAACAAAGTTTTCAATGTTTTGCTCTTGTCTTTGCAGTTCAGAGATTTTGAACACACCTTCAGGAAGACAAAATTAACAAACTGAGAAATATTCTGCCTTCCTTTCACTCCTCCTGCCCTAACTCAGGGATGAAGGTGCTTGTACAAGGTGTTCAGTTGGGTGATGAATGGTACCTGGGATGACTCTGGGCTTGCTTTGCATGAAATTTGATTCTTATGCTTTCAAGGGAGCAGACTCTGAAAAGGAAATTGTTGCCTAAGGAGAATAAGCATTTCAGACACTTCATTTTAAGCCATCTTAAGAGGTAAACTGAGGCCTTGAGTTTATTTCACAGTAAAAACCTGGTATGACAACAGGCTTCTGTTTGTGTCTCTGAAGACCTCAGCCAAAAAATTTGGCAAGCAGCCAGTGCTAAACTAATCCTCCCCCACATCTTTTACCACTTATAGCACTGGTTAGGAACACTGGTGTGCCAGCAAGGGACTGAGTCTCAGCCATTAGCTACACACAAAGTTTCAGGTCCTGGTATTCTCAGCTCAGCCCTTTTCATTAACACACCAAAGCCATATCAAAACGAAGCATTATTTTGACAAGAGAATTTCAGAATCAAAAATAACATAGAGTGATGAACTATTAGTTTTGCCTTTGCAAACGTCTGTCTAGACTTAGGAAAATTTGTATTTAAGTCTTAACCTTTCCTTGAATGTATATGCAGTGTGTATGTATAAATCTATATTTATACAGTTAATAGTTTATATCACAATCAAGAAGCTTTATTATTCATTAGTACTCATCTGATAAACTGAGCAGAAAAGGTGCAGTTTTCTTATAAAGACAATGTTATGGTCACTCAACAGAAGGAGCTCTATAAAAGGCTAAGCATTCAACAGACTAAACATTTAAATTTTAAATGACAACCTTGATCTCAGGATTTAATGGCTTTTTTGCTTTAGATTCTTCATTTACGCTTAAGCCTGTACAAGACACTGAGTTAATTTTTCCACATTGGAATCCAGTTAACAGGAAAGAGACAAGTTTGGGGGCTGGTTTTTTTAAAGAAGTGATGATGAACTTTTTGATAGTTAAAATGGTTTTCAGTTGAAAGAATGCCTTTCTGGGGAGAAGGAAGAAGTAGTAAACACCAGAAAAATTACTGTGAAGCCTGTTTAAGAATTCAGGACAAATTTCTAAGTCAAATCCAGAAAGATATGAAAGGGCAATTTATGTGGTGTGTCCTCTGAACTTTCAGGTTTCTGGGGTCTTAGACAAATTCAGAATTCTGAAAGTCATATATGTTATATGCAAAGTGCATGGAGGGGGTTACAGACTGACTGGTTGTGAGTTGCTGAAGAGCTACATATGACATTTCTCCCTTTTCTCTCTGCTGTATGAGCACCCATTTGGATTTAACCCTCTACTAAACAGAAGTGTTTACGATCACTTATTCAAATAGTTAAGATGGACCACATGCTATCCTTTATAACAAAGTCTGGAAGTGACATTTCTGGCATTGCCTACCTATTTTGGAATAGCCAGTTCAAAAACGTGTAAGAGATGGTGGTGCCACACCCTGTCATACTGAAGGGACTTGCAGCCACTTTGCATTTTCCACAAAAGAGTGCTCAAAGGAGCTGCACAGAGACAGCCCAGAGAGAAACCCTTGGCTTCCCTTCTGAAATGGTGCCACTCTTCAAAAAGGAACTCAGGACCAGAGAGGGGGACAAAAGAAAGCACACAATGAGAAGCATTATACTCCTTAAAAACAAGCAATCGAAAGACCCCACATTCTTATTTGCTACATACCATTCAGAGAAGCAGGTTTTAGTTAGGAGTTAAGCAAAATCTTTAGACACAGCCTCTACAAAGTTTGGTGCTGACATTAAAATACCAATTGTACAAATGATTGTGAAGACTGAAAAGGCCATCAAGCAGAGCCGATCCACTACAGAGGCTGCAAACTTCCATTCATTGCAAATGGCTTCCTCTTCATCCTGGTCTCTGAATCGGTTTGCAATGTACCTGACCTCTTCCAAAATCTTAGCCAAATCCGGGTCACCTTCAGAGGGGTGGCCACTGTGCAGCAGGTTTTCTTCATCTGTCGGTGAGCAGGTCATCCTCCCACAGATCACACCTGAATCAGTGGTAGGTGTGCAGTGAACCCCTTCCAGCCCCCTGAACCCAATGTACAGCATGTTCCCATTGCTGGACTGCTGTCCGCTCACAGTGTTCATCTCCACGCTGGACAGGCTACAGCGACGCTGTTTGTGTTGACAGGCAGGACGCACTTTATCCTCCCCTGGTCTTTTCATCCTCAGAAACCAAGCACACCAGTTCAGAAGGATGATTCTTGTCTGAAAGAAAATTTTTGAGAATAAGCATCTCTTCACACAGCCACTGTCTGTGTGTGCTGCTGGTATTCAGGCAGCCTGGGTGACTGCCTGGTCTATGGTCTCCACTCAGCCTGTACAGGAGTTCCAGAAAATAGTGCCAGAGTTTTCCAGCTGATTAATTTACCAATCACTGAGGTTGTTTCCTTACTCTAGCAGTGCTGTTGATTGCCTGAGGCTGGTTATCAGTACTGGGACTCCCCCCTCCTCTGATGGGAGTCTCCATTGTGTTAATTCTTCCTGACACTTGAACAGCGACATGGCAGCCTTTTCTACCTTCACTAGATACCATGGGTTAAACAAAACAAAACCAAACTCTTACTGAAGAAGAGTTACTTTTTAATAGCCTTAATAGCACTTCTTTGGATTGTAGTAAATACATTTACAATTCTTTTACTCCTATTTGTGCTCTAATATTAAATTCACATGCCATTACTGTGTGGATGGGGTTGCTGAAAAAGATTTTGGACTGGACCTGACCACTAATTTTTACAATGTTATGGCTCTATTATCATATTGTGTTTATGACAGTTAATTGCAGATTTTAGAAAAGAGATCTGGATATAACATGGAGAAAATACAGAAAAATTAATTGGATTTAAAAAATATATACTTTGCAGATTTAATCCCTGTGTATCATTTTATTGCTTTCTACATTGTCTTAATCCAGGCTTACAGAAAGCACAGAAAAGACAGAGACTGTTCCGGTTTAAATGAAAGCTTCTGCAATTTATTTAAATCAGATTTTAAGAGCTCCTTCCAGCGTTTATTTTCCAGATTTCTAATGAAATATTATTATAGCATATAATATGCAAATCTTCCAATATAATTAATATTAGATTTGGTCCACTTATTCTGACTGTGGACTGCTACTCAGAGTAGATATTGTAGCCATACGAACATCCCAGAGGCAGATCTTGCCCTATTACTTTATTTACACTATATTGGCTTCACCAAGAAGGATAATATTCCATTAACTGAGGGCCTGATCCAAAAGCCAACAGTATCCAAATAAGGTTTGTTGGACTTCAGCTTCTTAACACCACAGCTCACTTCTCAATCTGAAGCACTCTGTTTTTTGAGGACATTTGGCTCAGTACTAAACACTGTCCTCTCTTGGCCATCAAACACACATCTAAAGAGATCCACCTTCTATTCTCTTCACTGAAATTTATTTAAAAGTCACTACCCCAGAACAGGCCAGGGAATATCTCATTATCTCTTGTCCTCAGGGCACTGCTGTATGCACATTCTTTTCAGCTAGTAAGGGTAATAATAACTCATTGTTCTAGAGAGAAAAAAAGGAGAAACGTCTTTCCATCTTCAGAAATGCCTGATGCTGCCGTGAGCTGGGTGAAGTCAAAGGAGGGGACAGTGAGCTCATGATACTCAGCAGTGTGTAGTAATCCAATATCAGCATAATGTTCTCTATAAAAACAACCCCTCACAGAAAGACATTATTAAAAAAAGCCTTAACTGCTCAGAAAAAATACTTTAATTCTTTGCATTTCACAAATGCTCTTGAACAGAGAAATAAAGATCAGGATTTCCAGAGCAAGTTTCACTTCCACTTTAACAGTCATCTTTAACAAATGCCTTTTAGGCTATGCATGTTTCTCTATGGACAGTAACTAAATATGTAGCAGCTGCACAGGTGCACTTTGAGGGTAGTGTATTTCATGCATTTATCATCTCCATCAGCACCTTACTCTTTTCTTCTACCTGGTTCACTTCTAACATCTGGAACTTATTTGAAAACCATCTTCATTTATATATATAGATCTTAACAGAATCCTGAGTAGCTTGTAGCTGTTTTGAAAGCTATTAGAAGTAAGTGGAGGTACATTCATTCTCTCTCTTGCATGCACGTTTTCTGAGAAACCAACCACACAAAACATATCTGGACACCTCATTTCTGGTGAAACTACTTTTCCAGACAAAATGTTTAGGAAGGATTTATATGTTTTTAACAATAAGGAGTAATCAAGGGTCACTAGCTACTCTATCACATCCCTGACCTGGACATTTATGCGATGGACAATGAAGGAAAATCAAACCTTACCCATTTAGGCATTTTTCCGCCATCTGGATCATGATGATGGTATTGTAGAACAATGACAGTGACAACAACAGAAAGACCAACAATAATCATAGTGCTGGCAAAATACTGAGCTGCAAAATAAAGAGATAATTACAGTAACACACTTTGGCTGATATAGCTTTGATAAGATGTGTTTATATACATGCATTCATAATGTTTAGTTCTTTTTCCATTGTACTGACACATGTGCTACTTTAAGTATTTTTGAAAGATTTCTCAACAGCAGAAAGATCAGACATTATTTTGAGAGGATAGCCAGCGTGTAGCAATTGTTTTTGTGGAATTGAGCCACCCGCCTTTTCTCAGAAACCTTGAAAAATGTTGCCTTTTAGTTTTCTTTCAGCATTATTGTAGAGACTGGCTAGAAAAGTTTCTTTTTTTGTTTGAACAATTACAGTGGGAAAATTTAATTACGTTTAGCTCTGTATTCCTAATTAGAATTAGGAATACAGAACACAATCTGGCCAACTGTGTAAAAATTGCAACAACTTTTCATGGGAAAAGTGACTCCGTTATGTTTTCCTCAAATACACATAGGTTCTGTATTTCATTCAGAGCAGAGAGCACTCATCAGAGCCTCTCATCAATTGGCAACACTTTTCTAATTCAATTGCAGTCACCCATTGTACAGGTGGTGATTTGCCTCAATCCTGGCCTTCGTGCACAGTCACTGAACCTTGTCTGTGAAAAAGATCCAAGTGAATAAAAGCTTACCAATTAAGGGCACAGAGTCAGATGTTGCTGGCATAATTTCAGCCACAAGAAGCATGAAGACAGTGAGAGACAATAAAACTGTTATACCTAAAAGATAAAGTAGGAAATCATATCAGTAATTCAAATTCAATCAAATCAGTTGTAATTACAACATGGAGAGAATCAAAGCGAATCTGAAGGAGTGCTCCTTGCAAGATGCAATCCCACTGCAGCACGTCCGTGGTACTCCTGTCCTTCCTTGTACTACCTCAGGGTCAGGGTAGCAGTGCTGCCAAACTGGTACCAATCCATGCACAGCCATGGATATTTTTACATCCTTGTAACTGTTGAACTTTAATCATCATTTGCTAATTAGCTGAGGCAAATCAAAGCAGTTCTTGCACCCTGTTAGCTTTAGAAACATGGTGTGATTTTGAGTATTTGAGCACGTGACACTTGATTCATTGTCATGGAAGCTACAGATGGTGTAATACATGAAAAGCAGATTTGCTGCCTTGGACAGACTTTGATATCTTTTGATATCATCTGTTGGGTTCTGCAGGTGGTTATGCCTAAGCAGTCTTGACTGTTCATTTTTGGAGTTTGACTTCTGTTGCTCAGTGATGAGTCCCCATCTTTCTGGAAAAAGGCTTAACTTTTTTCTCAGAACTAGACTTAAACAATAGTCATTGTCAGGTGAGAAAGGATTTAGGAGCAAAGAATTCATCTTGAAATATGAGGAGGAACTACTTGATGAGGGAGTCTGCTACTCAGACTCCATATTCTGGAGAAATGCCAATTTTGTTTCTACCTTTAAACAGAAATGTTTACTTAGTAGAAGTCACTGCATTTGAATATTTGTATGGGGCAAAAGGTTTCTTTACATATTTAACCTCCATCTGAAAGATCAAGTACTCAAAATCAGATTTGTTTCACAAACCAATACTTATGTTAAAATTCACTATAAAAAGTAAAACAGGAGCAATTAGAATCAGTCTTTCTGAGAAGATGCCACAGACTCTTAATACAACAGAATATTAAAAGGAAATATTAAGAAGAATTCAGTGTTAAAGTGTTCAAATGCATATTTGTAAACTTAAGCTTTACCTAATGAATATGAGATTTTTCTTCAGCAAATAAATGTCAAAAAAGGAAGGCACTCAGAAATTGTTTATACTTCTGCTGGTTCAGCATCAAACAGTGAAAATAGCTCATGAGCCAGAACAGGACACACAAGTTACTCCTCCTGCTTAAGAATGTTCAAAAAAAAATTTTAAAAGGACAACTTCTTTTGGTTTAGTCATACCTACAACATCCTATTAATACTTCACCTAGTGAGATTTTTTCTCCTGAGTCTGCTGGAAGCAGGAAAACCAACAAAGCCAGTGCTGATATCAGTACACAGGGAATAAGCAGATTGAGTCCATAATAGAGAGTCCTACGTCTCATAGTTACTGTGAATGTTACATCTGGGTAGGGTTCTTTGCAACATTCATAAAAGCTCTCAGTTCTCTTCCCAGGAACTCCTGTGTAGGAGGAAAGAGGAAGAAAACCAGAAATTAATGTGGATAAACAATATATTATGTAGTGTTTATTTTTTTTAAAGGATAAATGTAGCTTTCCAAGTTTAACTACAGGTAAAACTATTTCTTTAAGCTTAATTCCCAGTTTTTCTCAGACCGTAATGGAAAGTCAGATAACAGATGCTTACAGAATTCAAGCAGCAAATTTGTCTTTTTTTTTTCGGTTTTTTTTTTGTTTTGTTTTTTTGAAGTTGATTTGCATCGCACATCTGTTCTCCAGGGTTTCAAATGCCACTGGCTAGGTCATTTATTCATTTAATTTCTGCTGTCATTCCCTGATCGTTATTCCACCATTTCTGCAGTGGAGACAAGGCTGCAAGTTCCCAGTGTGAATAAGAAATGAAGAGCTTACCTACTAAATCCCACTCTCCATTTGAAATATAGCCAGATATATCTGCTTCTTGCATTTGTAAATCCAAGGACCAGCCTCCATAGGTCCAGGATCCAAACTTCAGGTTACATTTCTGAACATCAAATGGGAACCAGCGCACATCTATGTAGCAGGAGCTTTTAAATATGCCTAGGTGAGATTTTAAACAAGAACACTGAATTTAAATGCATGTTCCACATAATTTCGTATGCATTTTGTAACCAGAACTTGTTCTACTTTGTGCCTTCTGTTTTTCACATGTAAAGCATATTTAATCTCAGTCACGTCCTGACATGTAAAGAATAAAAGTCAGTCACAGAAAGGGGGAAAAATGGTAGCATTAATGTACTGGTGTTATTCACTATTTTTAAGCTACTTTTCCATTTTGGCACATAGTGGAAGAATATTTAGAGAAGAGCTCAGATTTCTAGATACAGTATTTCAGAAAGAATGAAGCAGAATATGTAATCTGTTTCTATTTCTTTTACTGACTAAAGTAGGCAAGCCTGAAATATAAGAAATCCTGAAATATTATTTGCTGTATTATTAGATTTATATGGTCTTGGTTTACTCAGGAAAGATAACTTCTTATTTTTCACTTGTTGAGTCAGGCCCTGTCCTTTAGCAGCTTTCAGGATTCAATTGAAAAACCCCCACCAAATTGAATATCTTAAATCAAGAGAAGAGGCAAAGCCCTGAAAACCTCTGGGGATCTTAGGTAGAAAAACCAATTTGTCTGGAAAACATTTGCTCTACTGCTGTAGTTTTCAAAATTCAGATTCTAGGAAGAGTTAATTCTAATGATTATGCTAATTGAGTTGGGGAACAGAAACAGTACTCCACTGCTATATATCCAGACCAAAAATTGTTTTGATGAAGCATTCGGTGAGTCACTTCAAATAGAAATACATCCAAGATGTTACTAAGCACCTTACTGTAAAGTTAACATACTAATAAAAGAAACACTAAAATAATGAAATAAAAAATTATTAAGAGGCATTACCATGGCTTTAGTAAACATTATCTTTTTCTATTAGAGGACTTCCAAACTTCTGAAATTGTGCATTATGACAGAAGAATTTACATAACTGTAATAAATCATACATCTTGTATGGTGGTTTTCATGCAAAGGTGTGAACCACATAATTCATAATGCACCTAGGTTTACATGTGTCAGATGATGATAGCTAGACAAAACAAATATGAAAGAATTCGTCAAATTTGAAACAACACCATACATAAGTAGTCTGAGTTATCATAATTTATGACATTCAAACAGCCTACCTGGTGGCAGGTATTGGCAATGTCCTGAAGAATTGACTAAAACGTTAGTGTGAAAAGTAGCATCAAATCTTTCATCAGCACTAGAATAGGGAAGAAACAAAATGGGTTATATGCTCTTTGACTGGCTGAAGATTGTCTGAGACAATTCTGTTCTTCAGAAAAGGGCTATGTCACCCTAAAAACTTGACAGCTTTTTTCCTGTCACCAGTTTTCTGCGGCCTCACAGCAGCTGGCCTGATACTACTGGGTTTGCTCCTGATTAACACCCACAGGTGAAGGTGAGCCACATCTTTTCTGCTGCTCACCTGCCCAGTAGATTCATCACAGTGCCTTGGCTCTATTGATTTCCATTTGGAAAGTAAGCACTTTTTAAAAACTCCCCAAGCAACTGTACAGGGAAATCTGTTCTCTTGCTGTCTGCATTAACAGCAGCTGATGAATACTGAGGCGATGGATTCTCCAGCGTTTCTCTCTTCCTACCTCTCTGCATGGGTGAACATTATTACCACATGTCATCCACAGGACTCTTTATTGCAGCTCTAGGTTTCATTCTCTACCTCAGAACCCACAAACTGGCTCCAGACAAAGAAAAGCAGCCCTCTTTGTGGTGTCAGTGTAGTGGTGCTGGCCAGGACTGCCCTGGTGTGCCATTCTTACAAGTCTCTAGAAAAGAACCATAATGTCATTTGGAGAATGCCCCAAATTATGAATTGGCAGCTTTGCCATGGAATATCTCAACTACATCTTGCACGATGTCGCAGGAATTTACTAGGCACTAACATTTTAAGAAATTCTATATGGGAAGAAAAAAGAGATAGGCTACTGTACTTTGGTGTACTTTTGTGGTTTCCAGCTTTGTGGGGTGGGTTGGCACACAAGGCAAATGCAGCAGCAGCCATGCTGGGCAGGGC
Source organism: Climacteris rufus (assembly GCA_013398175.1). Lineage (NCBI taxonomy): Eukaryota > Metazoa > Chordata > Aves > Passeriformes > Climacteridae > Climacteris > Climacteris rufus. Next base: position 183,543 of record VZRZ01005816.1, read on the forward strand.
AGAGGAGTCACACAAGCCTCAGGGTCTGGATTCTTGCAGCAATCTGGGCTTTCAAAGCCTGTGTGTCTCTAGATTGATTGGAACATGACAAGTCTCTGATGTCTATTTGCCTATTAGTGGTTTAGTATCTTGTAATTTTCTAAACACCTTTTAATGCATCATTGGAAAATACAGTAAAAATCTGAGATGGGCATAAAGTGAAATATTAATAACTCTAGCAAAAAATAAAGTAGATTAAAAGGTGTTTCTTAGCAAGAAAGCCCTTATTGAAAGCCTTTTTTAAAAAGAGTGCTTTAATATTTGATCTATTCTGATGCAAATTTTATTTCTCAGAAGCTGTAATAAAGCAACTGTTATTTTAGACACTTTTAATTTGCATTTTTTAATTTGCATTTTATTTTCCCCTCATGTATTTGGAGAACTTCGATTTTAAAATATATCTTGGCAGGTCTGTGAAATATGCAGACAAGAAAAAGCTAAATCCAAATAATTACTTGCCCATCTAGAGTTGCACTTTTTCCTGTGGTGAGCGGAAGGCTCACAAGTGTTGCAAATACTTGCAACTATTTAATTTGAACTTTGAAGAGTAGCAGAGAAGTGTAAGTATTGTTTGTGTAAGATGAGTGATTCTAGCACTCTGAGGGCAAAGGGCAGTTCAGCCCTCAGGCCCTGAGCCAGGGCAGGCCCCTCCTTCAGCCTCACAGCTCAGGGCTGCATTCTCCCACCTTGTGTTGCAGCTCCTCTTCCTCTTGGAGCTCTGACTGTTCTCCCTCCACATCTTGGCTGCCTGTTTTTGTGATATTTGTAAGAAACTGGTGCAAATATCTCTACTGACTGCACTGCCAAATTTGGTAGAAATGGATTCAGAAGATATTGGGGGAAGAGGCAGCAAGATCCTACACACACACACACACACACACACACATTCACACAGGTGTGCATGCACACAGGTGCATAAGTCTCATTTCCTTAGGAAACCAGACCTAAAGTCTTCCAACAAGGTTCTGTATTAGACAAATAATTGCTTTGACTTGAAAGTAATAAGGACTACATAATGGAATTCAAATAAGTAGTCAAATTTAGGATGTAAAAATATCCATGCCACACAAATTACTTATAAAGTGGAAATTAATGACTCCTAGGCTAGGTTCTGTTCTCTTCCTCTGGAGTGGAGGGCAGTTAAACACCAGGGAGTTGCTTCTAAGACCTTTCTGCTGTTTCTGGTAATTGGCAAAAATAAAATTTTCACAAGAACACAAGTGATCAAGGAACCCTGAGTTCATTGCGTGTGACTTTGCCCTTCATAAGGCACAGTCTTAAAAGAATATCCAGTGGTACTCACATTCAAATACAAAATTCTTTTTTTCTGAAAAAGGAGCATATGTTTTTCTATGCCATGCTTCTAATCATTTTTTGAAATGCACTGCTTCAATTGGGAATGCATCAACTAGCTAAGCCTGTGCTTGAAGAGACTGTACTGGAATGTAATAATAGAAAAGCATTTCTGCTACATTTTTTCTTCAGGCTATAGCCACTTGAAAGCAGATATTGATTGCAGTACACTGGGATGACAAAGTTATACCTAGCAGATAGAATCCCACTGGGACCTCACCTCAGATTTATATAATTGAAAAAATGAAACTGTTAAAATGAGACGTAACTAACAGAATTTTTGTTATTCCATGAAGTACTGAGCACTGTGTGGCCATTTGGAAAATAATTCCACCAGAAATGAGCACTTTTCATAATTGTATCTAAAAGTGGAAGATAGTCATACATGACACTTAACACAGTCATTCCTGGAATTTATATAAATGCCAAGATGTTCTTCCCTCAGAAAAACTACAGATGAACTGGCCCTGCTCTCCTCACAACAAACTGGGTGTAAAATTTAACACAGCTGCCACAATTCTCTGTACTAGGCTGCAGCAAGATGTGTAAGGGCTCAAGACATAGTGAAACATGCATTCATTAAAATGGAAAGTAAATTTATAGTTCATTAATTTCTCTGTAACTGCAGATGCATGTCCCTAGTGAAGCATAGAAATTGGAAGCATCTATCTCAAAATGGCTTGTCACTAGAAGAGAACATTGTAATATTCCCAATGTAATTTCATACAGGAATAAGAATTTGTTTTAAATAGCTTTGCTCACTGACTAAACTCTGAATAAGATTTTTGGATTAAATATGTGTTTGCAATAGAGGAACTGCAGAATAATTACTTCATGACTGAGCCATAGTTAACAATCCAAAGATTTGAAAACCTGTGGTTTCAATTTTTCAGGTTATTGTTACCATTCTCATTCTATAAAGCACTTCAACTACAGTTAGCATGTATATACTAATATTACTAATTTCTAAAATATTACCCTTTCATTTCAAACGTACTTACTTAAATACTGAAGCCTAAATCATCAGGCACATTGAAAGTGTCTCTCAGGTATGTGATATATGTGAGAAATAATATTGTCATAACTCATTCTTGGAAACCTCTCAATTGCTGTAGCAATTTTAGGGTATGCACAGTGTGCTATTCACCAGGAGAATGGAAATGAAGGTTTCATTTGTCAGATTCTCCCAATAACACTGTCATTTATGGAATCAGGGTAGCTAGGGATAACTGCTCAAGAAAACAAATTTGCATTGAAAAATACTTTAAGATTAATGTTTCAAAAAATGCCTGTCTCAGGTATCAGGCTGCTCCATTTTGTGTACAGAGCATTTGAAATTTTTTTTAGGCTGGTTTATGGACAACTGAAGTGCTCCTTGCCCTGCTTAAACCAAAGCAAGTAGTAATCGTGCCAGGCAGTCACCATGAGTATGGTGAACCCTGCTGGAGCTCACTCCAATCCCTCAGTGTTCACTGTACCTCTGGGAGAAGCACTGCAGCAGCGCAGGCCCTGTGCAGCTGTACCCCAGTGCCTGCCAAATGCTGCCACTGGGAGCTGTTATCCCGTTATTGCAATTCGGCACCACCTGGCACCGGGCACTGCCCAGAAAGGTGGTCACCAAAAGGCAAACGGGAGCAAAACTGCAGCTGACAGATTGGGAACAGCTATTCTCTAGGTCTTGTTGCTCCTGAAGTGGGAACCAGGTTGATGAACACAGCAGGGTGTGTTCTTAGTAAACACATGGCAGAGAAACAGGAAAAAACGCCATCAGGAAGACAAAAGGCTCATGTCATCTGCACAGGCACCAAAAAGAGCCAGTGCTACTTGTACTGAGCAGATGTAAGGTTTTTCCAGCACCTGGGGAACAGCACACAAGCTCAGAACTACTGCAGAAAAAGGCAAGTTGTTAAAGAGCAGGCAGCCCTCAGTGTTTTATCCTTTGAAAATAAATAAATTCCACAATGGGAACTACCACCTACGGGTACAGCCAAAGAATCTCTCAATGTCAGCCAAAGGTTCCACAGTGGATTGATGGCAATCTGTCTATCCCTGAAATAGGCCCAACTCAGAACAGTCTGAAGAGGAGAGCAGCAAATAGCCCAGCTATTTTTGTAGCAGGAGGAAAGAATGACACCAAAACTGGATATGGAAAGATGCAAAGATCCTTCCTGCCATTTACCTATCCTGTCTGTAGTGAAACAAAACTAAAATCTGACAAGCAGGCAAAGATCAGATTTGCATTTACCAGTAACCATTTAGACAAAAAATTTCAGAGCAAATTATCACTACTTGTACCATTAAACACCGTCTCTTTATGAGATGGCTTTTATAGCCAACCAACCGGAATTGGTGGTGGGGGCTATGTTTTTATTCACAAAGTATTTGCAAATATGAGCTTCTGTTCTGTAAACAAGAGACTAGTAATTTTCAAGTATTTCAAACACAAGAAAGTTTTGGAAAAGTATTTAAAAATCTAGGCAGTTTGATGAGATGATTATGTCATTTGCCTTGCCTTGTCTTTGTGTTTGCACAGAGTGCTAGATAACCTCTATGATCTTCTCACCATGCACACACACACACACAAAAGAGTGTCTACCTGTTATAGAGAAGAATATCAGGCTTCCAAATGAGTCCATCAGGAAAACGAACATTCTTCACTCCGGGGTATTCAGACACATTCCACTGTAGATAATGATCTGTCCAGTACTAAGCCATACACACAAAAAGGGAGTTAGGTCATCCACTGTTTTACTGTAGTTCTCTAGGGACTGGATAGACTGAAACAATAGGTGGTCTCTTGTTAAAGAGATACCATTTAGCTTTAGGGAGTGAAATGTTTGGAAAGGGTAAATTAGGCCACCTAAAGCTCAACGGAACTCATAAAAACTTCGTTTTCAATTCACACTGCAGTGCACACAATAGCCTATAAAAGATTTGGGGTGCTTGTGTTAAATTGTTCAAGCTGTCTCGGGTGCCAGTCTGGGACTGAACTGCTTTTATAATTCATACAGTAACTTCCATTATCTTTATCTTCATAGACAACTTTGTTTTCTGTTGTTGGAAATTCTCAGGTTGTAGTAACTTGAGAACAGCCATGAGGCAGAGCACCCAACAGTCACTGCTGACAGAAGATGACTGTGATGGCAGAAAGTTAATGCCAACCAGAAGATGACTGTGATGGCAGAAAGTTAATGCCAACATGGAAGGTCTTGGCAGCTCCTGGGCCCTGAAGTTAGGCNAAGTTAATGCCAACCAGAAGATGACTGTGATGGCAGAAAGTTAATGCCAACATGGAAGGTCTTGGCAGCTCCTGGGCCCTGCAGTTAGGCAGCCTCTGAGGGAGATGCTCTGTAGCACTGTACAGTCCCACTAGTTTCCTTCCTGGCTGGCACTTACTGCTCCGGAGGCAGCTGCCCTGGGGCTGCCTGTGCTCCTTCTAGCCCAGGGCTGGCTGCTGGCACAGGCAGGCTGGCACAGGCACCCAGCGGGGCTTTGATCTGAGCTCAAGCACTGCTAAACCCCAGACTCTGCCATTGAAACATATGGTGGTGCACAGGCATAAACAACAGCAGAGCCCCAGACTGCAGCCAGCTGAGCACTGTGCAGCTCCAGCAAGCTGGTTGCCTCCTGCACTCCAGGGAAACAGTAGCACGAGCTGCTGTATTTTCCCCAAATTGAGGTTGTACGTCACTCCTTACCATGCAAATGACCTGTCATGATATTAGGGTGGTTCCTGTTATGCACCAAAGACAAAAGGAATAAAGTTCATTTTGTTTCACAACATTTATTTTCTCTTATAATGTCTATGCTGCATTATAACTGGCTTCTCTCTCTCTCCATATTATGTTGTTTGCAATAACTTTGCTTGGCTGTAGGTATCATGTGACAATGAAGACTTGTCCAAATTTACCAAGCTGGTGCAATGCTAAATGTTAGTTTCTTAAATGTAAATCTTTAAATGGGTGAATAAATATACAAAACTAACTCCTTCAGTCTAGTGGTCCTTGTAAAAATATTTGAAAGACATTAAGGTCGGAAAAAATTGCCAGTGGGTATTGTGAAGGTAATGTTATTGGTCATTCTCACCGGGTACTCCCATCAAACTGGTCTATATAATTCCTTGAATTACTGTCACAGGCAATTCAAGGAAATTGGATACACCAAAATTTGGTTACACCAAATAAGTCCCCAGTTAGCTTCATGCTGCAGGTATTCAAATACATTCTTGTACCTTTAGAACAGCATAAATGACCATTTTGATGCATTCAACATGTCTAATAGCATTCATCATGCATCTTTTGTAAAGTTTTTACTATACCAATTCTTGGCCTGCACTTCTATATTTATCTCGTTCATTTTTTACAATGAGTTTGTAGCAAATCTGGACAAAAGATCTGAGTTGCTTTTTCCTTTTGCTTTACAGGTAATTTTTTACAGAATCTTCAATCATTTGGCTCTGTTCTTAGTTTTTTGTTTTCACAGTTCTCTAATTAATACACGTGTGTTGCTCACACAGATTCTATAAGCTGATCAACTGCTTCTCATTTTTGTCAGAAATTTTACATGCATTTACCCAGTACACAGTTTTACACGGACTTCCTGACAGACAAATGTCACTCTATTTTTTACCACTTCACCTCTGTGTAATGTAGAAGTCCTGAGACCCTCAGGATACATCTGTTTTCCACAAAGGCCAGCAATGTAAGCAAATACACCGTGTGGGCTGGGGGCACTGGAAGCAGTGGTGGCTCTGGTGGCTCCTGGTTCCCAGGAGCTGACAGAACAGGTCACCCCTGCAGGAGCAGTGGCAGGGCCGGGGCTGGCAGGCTGCCCTCACTGCCCTCACTGCCCTCACAGCCCTCACTGCCCTCACTGTGCCCTCACTGTG